>CM062806.1:432741432-433302638 GCA_031772625.1 Pinus tabuliformis | reverse complement strand
TAGCCAAGAGTCCGTCTGAAATAGTTACATAAAGTCTAACTGATTAGAAGCCATCAGAACATATTTTGTGATAACAAGGTGAACGAAGACCGAATTCGTTCTCCTCCATGATGATGAGACAGATACAGAGCCAACAAATGCAGTGCTCAAAGAGATCATCCAAGAGCAGCAATCAGAGATTGAGGCCTTATCCCTTGACTTGGAGAGGGACAAGTGGAACATGAAGTACTTGGAGCAGAGAAACAAACAGCTAGAGGATCAGCAGGCGATTATGGAACTGCAAAACATTCGTGAGCATCGCCAAGCTGCACGAAGGAGAAGAGTTGAGCTCACATCATTGGAGCAAGAAATCAATGAGGATCGGGAGGCCAATCTCGAGACAGCCAACATGCACTTGGAGAGGATGTTGGACAAGGCCGACCAGGACCTTGCTTTACTGAGACACATGGCTTTTCGTTACAGGGTACGAAACATGAGCGCCCAGGCTCGAATAAGGAGTTTGAAGGCGAAATTGAGGAAAGCAACAAGAAAGGCAAAGGAGGCAAAAGAGCGAGATCGGCTTCAAATCTTGGCTGAGGCTTCCTTGGCACATCATAGCACTCCATAGAGAACCTCCAGCCCAAATTTCAAGGAATTTGGGGAATTTTTGGTCACATCACAAATTTTGGGGCAAAAAACAAGGTTTTTCTCCCTGTGCGCCGCGCAAGTGGCACGGCGCTAAAATTCTAGAGCTAGAAATGAGGAATGGTTTACATTTTTGGATTCAGCATGGAAAATCACGACTACTGGTGTCTGGACAAGAAATTTGGGTAAGATCTGAGTCTCCTAGAGGTCAAAAACACCCAAAAAATGGCCTCTCTGCCCCTTTTTTGACACACAGGAAGTAGTCTTAGGAGAATGGAGATTTGGAGGGGCAAATGAGCACCAAATTCAAAAATTCTAGCTCGGTTAGAAAGTAGACAGAACAGGCTTTCCAAAAATCCCACTTGGGAACATTTTGGACACCTAAAAGTGCCCCAAAACAGGCCCCAAAGTAGCGCGGCGCATAGAGGAAAAATTGCCAAATTTGCTTCCATTTCATGAAATTTCGGTTCGCGACTTCTCCAAGTGGGCCCGCTCATCTACACTTCAGTTTTTTGGCACGAAAGGAGGCATTTAAAGTATTTTTTTCTCCATATTGACTTCTATCCAAGTGGTGAAGGAAGGCGATGGTCACCCAAGCCAAATGTCATGTTTGTAGCGCTGCACCTGTAGCTGATGGTTGGCTCTTCATCTCCATTTTGCAATGATCCGAGTAACTCCCCAACCCTTGGGCGTTCTATCTCTTCCTTACACATTCTATATATTGTATGCAAGCTATTTTCAAAGGGTTGGTTGGTTTGTAACTTCTGGGAGACTGTGGGAAAGAAACTCTGTTTCTTCACTGTGTATTTTTGACAGAGAATTAATGAAAGGCAGCGGCTCTGTTTCATGAGATTCTTGTGGTTGTGAGTGTAGCAAATGTGTTTCTTATGTTTTCATATGTATTTCATTATGTTTCATAATTCAATTCATGTTCATTTCCAGTGAGATTTTCTGAGTGAGATTAGGTAGAATTCAATTTTATTGCTCTACCTGTGGGAAAATTTCATGTTCAGTGTTTTTTCTTCTGTTGAAAAGGATTCATGTAACTATGCCCTTTTCACTCTCTTCAACAATCTATTCATTCTGCGTTACTTCAAACTAAATTGCTACACTTTCCGCCTGCCTTGCCTCACGAAATAATCTGTGCCTTTGTATGAAATTCTTTTTCTTTGCCTGACTGTTGGTCCCATACTATCCCATAAGCTCAGTCATTCATAAAAAATTGTGTCCTCGATCCCTATTCACTTACTAGCCTAAGGTAAATATATCATTGTAAGTCATCTCAGACCATTTTTTGATTATCTTTCACTGAGCGTGGCTCGGAGAGAGCCCTCTCCTGTTCTGGTAGGGCTAGCTACCAGACTGAGCGTGGTTTGTGGTTACCCTAATTTTTGCCTTCCTTCAGCCTAGGGCAGATTTAGGTGCTAACACCATCAAGTTCTTTGAACGGGATCGATTGCAGGCATTTCAAAATCATGTTGAGATTACTAGAAAATTTTGTGGCAAAGCTAATATCAGATATGCCTGGCATGGTACTTCTCGGAAGGGTGTAGCTGGCATTGTATTACATGGTTTTGGCCAAATCGATACACCCAACAATGGGATATCTTATGGCATTGGTGTTTATCTTTACCCCGAATATTGTTCACATGTCAATGCTGGCTATTCAGATGTTGAAGTAAAAGGCTTACGACACAGGTAATAATGGGAAACATGGAGCAGGTTCAACCTGGCTCTCAACAATTTCATCCTTGCAATGGATACTGCAACAGTGGTGTTGATAACTTGATGATAAACATTTTATTATTTGGAGCAAACACATGAATACTCATATTCATCCAGATTACATTGTGAGATTTAAAGTCTCTACCCAAATGCATGATTATCCTGGATCAAAAGTAGATCACTTTGCACATATCATTTTGGCAATTGCATAGAATGGTTTCAAACTTCATTAATTCAAAAAATGCACTAAATAATTCTTCTTCTACGGCTACGCCAAGTTGTGATGATGCAGCATTGTGCCCATCCAATGTGGAGTCAACATTGTTATATATAAAATAGAAATTCTCCAGGCGATCCCGAATTGCTGAGGGAATTAATCCTATTTGAACGGGAAATTCGAGGAAGCAGTTGGTCCACCCACAGCATCATTACAGGAAAAGAGGAACGACTTGCCAGAGAATATTCCTATTTTGAAATTTAGTTACAAACCCCATATTACTCCTAGAAAATTGTTAAGATTCACAATCTCCCCCTCTTGTATTTCGATTCATTGTTGAAAAGCCCCAATGTGTAAATTGATGCCTATATAAGTTTAAGAGACTGCCAGGAGTAGGGGAATAGATCAGTCAATTAATTAGACATAAATGAATTAGGAAATCGATCGAGCCAGAGGCAATGTGCATGAAGGGAGCGTGTAGAAGGGAAGAGGAGTTGTCCCAATGTAGCATCACGCGTTTATCACCAGCAGATTGCTCCTCTCGTCTTGTTGGAGTTGAATGTTGTCTGCTTGATGTAAAAGACTGTGTTTTTAGGAATTAATTGAAGCAATTTTCATCCATGCTTTGTCTATTCATTTATTGCATCTAATGGTTTTGATTACTGTGTGAACCGAGTTAATTGAGGGTGCAAGCAGGCTAGGTTGGCAACCAGACTAGCGCGACACTACTCTACAATTCTTAAATTAATTAGCATTTAGATTATTATTTATTGTGTGAGTTTATTTAAACACTTTCAGTCTCTTTTCCATCTTCAAGTTAATGTCATTTAATTTGCTGCAATATTTTATCTTAAGTTTTAAAGTTAATTTGATTTGTTGCAAATTGTTCCTATTTCATTTGCTGCATCAAGGGTTGTGCTTGGAGATTTCTTCTTATCAAATTGCATCCAGATCGGATTTCTCTATGAGCTCTAACATTCAACTCGAATTGATCCAAATCTATTTAATTAATATTCCATAACCTGAGATCTACTTTAGTATTTATGATTTTGAAAGCTGACATTTATAAAAAGGAAATTGCACTATGTTCAACAACGATAATGTTTAATTGCTATTGTAGTTTCCCCATAAACTTCTCGATAGTTCTACACGATTCATTTTCAGGGACAAGGAAGGTGAGAGATTCATGTTAATTTAATTTCTTTCATAAGTTATTTATGCAGTAGATTTACTTCCCGATGCTTTCAAGTTAATTTCACATAGAATTAGTACAAGAAGAATTAGTACAGGCATAATTATTTTGAATTTCTTTTGAATTCCTTCCAGCATTTACAGTCTCTCGATATTGCGTCAACACTGTTTGGTTTCCAGTTATGATTTCCTTTATGAATTTCCTTTTGCATTGCTTATTTCCTTTTATTTCCCGCATGATTTAATTGTTTGGATTGGTGTTTCTCGAGTTCTCTTTTAGTGCAGGATTTCATTTATTGATGAGATTAATACGCAAGATAGATTAGCAATTGTTTTGCAGGTTGCCAGGGGCTTTCTCTGACATTTCTAGTGTTGCGTCTCGAAGTTCACGAACTATCCAGATTGACAAATTAAATGTTGGTACATTTATAGACCCTATACTGCACCCAATAGTTGGGAGGATGACTGACTGCTGGAGCTTTGTAATGCACAATCTAGTTTGGCTACTGACTGCCGGAACTGCGCAATGCGCAATTCTCGCTAGGAGTGACTGCATTCTTAGGGACTGCATTGCTCAATTTTTTGGGCCAGTAGTCACTGTCCCTCATAAATGCGCAAAATAGTCCTGAAGGATAGTGCCTGGGTAGAAATGCGCATTTTTGGAGAGGAAGATAGAGCCTTCCTTCCCCGAATTGAGCAATGTTGTCTCAGTGAAGGTAGAGTTCGGACCAAGGTTGGCCAAAATCGCCGACGGGCAAATGAAAGAAAATGTGAAAGTGAATGCATGGTGACACTAACTGAAAGCAGAAGTGATTGATTGTGCATGCAAACATTGAATGAAAGATTTAGTAAATAGATCAACATGCATGTGGGTGAAGTGAGTTGTCGAATCAGTGACCATTAGTGCAAACCAATTTCATGCATGCAACATCAGTGAGATAGCAACAAAAACTGAAACGGTGCTGGTACAAGCTAGTACGTATAAAAATGATAGCAAGCGCTCACTAAAATCAAGCAGACAACATTCATATGAAGCAAAACACAAAAAGCACCAAAAATGCAACACAAGACATGGAAAGTGGCCTTACCCCAAAATAGCTAAGCTGATTGTGCCGATAGCTCCTAGATGAGATGTGGGATGTCAGAGCTGCAAGATTAATGTGAGGATTTATCTCTACAGTGTTTGGTTGATGAGTTTTAATAAAATCAAGGTTGTGATGCGCATACCACAAATCTAGGGAAAGTGACACTTGGTGGGAGGTTTCTGAAATAATCCTTGCATGTAATCCCTGACTAACAAAAATAGGTCCCTGAAACAAGGGGTGCATTTGCATGCTTCCTTGGGAGAAGCAACCCATGCATGCAAGTCCGTTTTGCTCGGTCCCGAAGGGAATCGGTCAACTCAGTTGCACATGAAAGAGGCTGCTCAACTGCTGGGAGAAAACACACATTTCTGGTTGGGAGTTGGGCTAGATGCTCAGAAGATTTGAGCAATTTTTGGGCAGAGCAGCTGAATGCTGTCCAGATTTGCACAAATTCTAGGTTGACCAACCCAACTGGGAAGGATTGTGCAATTTTCTGGGTGAAGCTTGCTCAGCAGAATTGCGCAATTTTGGGGCCCAGTAGGCTCAGGATTGCGCAATTTCTGGAGGGAAGGTTGGTTTCCCTCCAATTTTGTGAAAATTATTGAAGGAGATTCTCAGTATGCTGTTGGAACAAGTCCATATGAACAACCTGTGAGGGGAATGCATCAAGGTTTGATCAACAGGCTGTCTTTCTGCAAGAAAATCATTGGAGCTTGTGTACTTGATTAAAGGGATTTATATCGATAAACCATAAAGGCTTATCAATATGTTTGAAGGAGGATTTAGGGAATAAAATAGCATCACACTGATCTCTAGGTGTGGAAAATTGGTTCCAACATCCCCCCATACTGCTTCAGGTAAGACTTTCGCGCTCTGCGGATTGATGCTGAAAGGGCCAATAGTGTAGGTATTTGTTTTCCACAACTAACTCTGAACCTAGGTTAGGACCCACTAAGCCAACAATAGGTATTGTTCAGGGAATAGAATTCGCAGAGAGAAGACAGTTCCAGGAACACCACAAGAAAATGGTGTGTTAGAAAGGATGAACATAACAATCATGGAGCGTGCAAGGTGCATGAGATTGCATGTAGGACTGCCTTTACAATTTTGGGCAGACGTTGTAGATACTGATGTTTATCTAATAAACAGAGGGCCTTCAAGTTCCTTGGATGGTGGTATTCTAGAGGAGGCATGGACAGGTAAAAAGGTAAACTAATCTTTTTTAAGGACTTTTGGTTGTGAAGCCTTTGTCCACATTAATAAAGAAAATAGAACAAAGCTTGAGGCAAAATCAAAGAAATGTACCTTTATTGGATATGGTGTTAATGATTTTGGTTATCTCTTTTATGATTATGAAAAACACAAAATCATTAGGAGCAGAGATGTCATACTCAATGAAAAGGTTTTGTCTAAGGATCAGATGCAGAAAAGAATATGAAAAAGAAAAAAGAGAATACACGGTGCTTGATGAGATCACAGAAAAAGTGAAGGTGCCTGAAAATCATAATGATCAACAGCTAGAACAACAAGAAGAAGAAGAAGCACCCCAAACATCTGAAAGTGGTGTTAGAAGATCTACTAGGATAAGTAGACCCCATGAACGATACTCTCCTTCATTATATTATGTATTGTTGACTGATTCTGGTGAACTAGAATGTTATGAAGAAGCAGTGCAGGTAGAAACCAGGAAGAAGTAGGAGCAAGGGATGAAAGAAGAGATGGACTCCTTAGTACATAAGTAGACTTACAACTTAGTTAGGTTTCATCTAGGAAAAAAAATATTGGAAAAATAAATGGTTTACAGGTTGAAGGAAGAAGATGGAGGTAGAAAAAGGTATAAAGCTAGACTTATGGTGAAGGGGTTTGCACAGAAAAAGAGTATAGACTTTGATGAGATATTTTCTCTTGTTGTTGAAATGAACTCAATCAGAACTATTTTAAGTCTAGTAGAATGTTTACATCTTAAGAAGTTAGATGTAAAGACAACCTTTCTCCATGGGGATTTCGAGGAAGAGATAAATATGTAGCAGCCACAAGGATATGAGGTAAAAGGGAAGGAGAAAATAGTGTGCATGTCGAAGAAGATCTTGTATGGCTTAAAATAGGCTCCAAGGTAGTGGTATCTAAAATTTGATAGGTTTATGTCTGAACAAGGTTATACTAGATGCCACTCTGATCACTGTGTTTATCTCAAAAGGAAAAATGATGGCAACTATATTATATTATTATTGTATGTAGATGACATGCTTGTTGCAGTTTCTAACATGTAGGAAATAAATGTGCTCAAAATAAAATTGACAAATTCATTTGCAATGAATGATTTGGGTGTTGCAAAACAAATCCTTAGTACGAGAACAACTAGAGATAGGAATAATCACAAATTAATATTATCTTAGAGTGAGTACATACAAAAGGTGTTGAAAAGATTTAATTTGCACAACGCAAAACTAGTTAGTATACCTTTGGCTAGCCATTTCAAACTAAGTAAGGAGGTGTGTCCCAAGACTCGAGAAGCAATGGCTTATATGTCTAAAGTTCCACATGCATTAGCAGTTGGAAGCTTAATGTATGCAATTCTCTACATAAGGCCTGATATTGCACATGTCATGGGAGTTGTAAGTAGGTACATGAACAATCCAAGAAAAGAACATTGGATGGCGGTGAAGTGGATTCTCATATATTTGAGAGGTACCACAAATCAAGCATTATGCTTTGGTGGTTAAAACATTTCTCTACAGGGATATGTTGATGTAGATATGGTGGGCGATAGAGATAACAGGAGGAGCACTTGAAGGTATGTGTTTACTGTAGGTGGAACAACTGTCAGTTGGGTTTTAAAACTACAAAGTGTTGTTTCACTCTTAATGACAGAAGCGGAGCATGTTGCTGCTATAAAGGTTAGTAAAGAAATGATGTGGTTACAAAGGTTTCTAGATGAATTGGGTAAAAAGAAGGAGTTGGGCAGATTATACAGTGACATCAACAGTGCCATACATCTTGCAAATAACTTTTCATTTCATTCCAAGACTAAACATATATAGCTCAAGTACCATTTCATATGGTCAGTGTTGGAAGATTGACAGTTGAAGCTGGAAAAGATACACACTAGCCAGAATCTTGCAGATATGTTAAAAAAAGTTGTAACCGGGGAGAAATTGAGATTCTACTCAATTTCAATTGATCTTCAAGTATGATGATGAAGATGAGAAACAGCCAGGTCCAAAGTGGAGTCATTGTCCAACAAATGAAGAAGCGATGGAGTTTCTATAATCAGTCCCCAAGTGGGAGATTGTTGGGTGTGGAGCCTGATTATCTTATTTATTCAGAAGTATCGTCGCATTGGACCCCATTTCGTAATGTGGAAGCAATGCCACCCATTTATTCATGCCGCCAGGGGGTCCAGGGGGGTGACGATGATTCTTTAGAGGCCCCCCCTAGCGGGATCAGGGTTAGCGCCCCTGAAGCTAAAAATAGATGTAAAATTGCCATATAAAATGTTCTAATTTCGTAGCCAATCTGGGTCGTTCATTAGGAGAAAATTTGATGGTAGAAGTTATGTTTAATTTAGGGGTTTTTTTCCCTAGAAGGAAATCCCTCGCTATATATGATGGAATTGTATTGTGTCTATGTAGATGTTTATTCTGAGCGAGGAAGAGAGAGGATATTGTGTGAGAGGGAAGAGGGAATTACAACAGAGCTGTTGTAGGTTGTATCTCTTCATTTTGCTGGATAATATAAAAGGAAGGATTGGTTGTTTCTTCGTGGACATAGCCCAAATTGGGTGAACCGCATATATCTGTGTCTCTCTTGTTTTATGAATTTTTTTTTTTTTATATTTATGCAATATATTATATGTGTTTCGTTGTTATGTAATATATAATTTTCTAACACTTAGTTGGAAAATTCATTCATCTTGAGGATCATAGCCTTTGCAACATGGAAAAGTGTTGACACCTAATCTTTGGGATTAGGTAAATCCATGTAAATATTGTAAATAGAAAATAAGGAGAATTAGAGGACGAACAGACATTGGAAGATGAAACCCAACAGTATTTCTCTCCATATATATATCTATGATCCATCTCAATGCAATAACAAAATTCGATTTGAGGAATTACCTCCTGGCCTGACATGGTATCAGAGAACAGGTCCCATTTTAGACTTGCAACTCTTGTTTTCTATTAGTTTTCCTAAGATTTTTTGTCAAAGTTGTCCCTATCCCTGAGATCTGTATTGTCTTTGCAATTGAAGGAGCAAGTCTGTGTATTTGAAGGAGTGAGTTTCTGATGCATATATGAAGAATTGTGAGTGTGTTAAATTCCTTGAGCCCTGAACACTGGTTGAAACCTTGTTGTGGTGAATGTTGGTTCGACTTGGACTCTTCTCTCAACATCGTCCATCAACAGAAGCCTGTGTGTCATTGTTGTAAATTGAATTTTATGTGTGCACGTTGCACTGTGTGTTGATCAAATTCGTAAGATGTGAAACTTGTGTTAAGCATTGAAGTCCTATGCAATGTGTTGAAAGACCATGTAATGGTATTTTTTGTTGAGCACTCTAGTCCACTCTGCATTGGAATTTCTTTGAAGGGTTGTCTTACTCCTCCATGGTATGCGATGACCATGGGATGACATATAGAGCTCCGACATACTGTTGTAGGAGTCAAATTGCTGCATAAACGTGGTATGTATGTTAGACATGTTGTGTGGTGCATTTGATGAATGTTGTGAAGCTGTGGTATGTAAATTAAATCCATGTTGCATCCATAAAATTTTAAAAGGTCATATTGGATGTTTTTCAATGGAATATTGTTGGATTTTCTTTACATGAAATATTATGAATCTTGTGTACATTGAAGGCTGTGAGATGCACTTAAAATGCACTTAAACTATTGAGTACATATCTCTTGTGCTACCGTGTATAGTGGCTGTGACTTGAATTCATTTGTTTGAACGTTTCTATTCAAGTATGTTCCCATGGAATGTATGATATGAAATGAAATGGTTGGAATAGTCTTCCTTTTAGAAGGATACATATGGAATATATATAGTATCGAAAGCCCATATATTAAGTTATGTATATGTGGTATGCTGAAATTTAGTAATATGTATTGTTTAAATATTATGGAGAATATTTAATATATGATGTGACTAGTAGTGAGAGTTGGACCATATTTTTTACCTTTAAGTTTCCTTTTTGATAAATAATGCACTCTTTAATCTCTATTTATGGGATCGGATCTCAATAGAAAAGAAAACCACCATGAGTGGTACTGAAAGATGAAACACACTCTCATTTTCAATGAGTTGTGGAAAGGGATTTCTTAAGGGGAAGGGGACAATGCACCTATAAATCCCACTTCAGATAAGGAGCTTTCCATTTGGGAAAATAATAACAGCAAGGCCTATGCCTTGATTGCAGCATTAGTAAATGAAGAGGTGAGTCCATATTTTTCCATTTTCAAATGTCTTGTAAGATTTAACAAAATTGAAGGAATTTTATGACTCACACTATCAACTTGAAGTTGTTCAATTGATGATTAAGTTGCTCAGTCTTGAGTTGAAAAATGGTGACCCTCTTGCCTTAGCATCAGAAGTCAGATCAATTATGCATGATATAACATCCATTGATGTTGAGATGGATATTCCTCTCATATCTTACGTCAAGGCACTATATCCCACCTATTCACATTATCTTGAGTCATTGCAAGCAACTGGAAACATTAAGGAGATTACCTTTGACTCCCTTGAGAAGAAGTTTGTTGAGAGAGAGAAGGCTTTTGGGAAGAAGACAACTCATCAGTCTACTAAATAATTTGTATACCTTGCACAAAAGGAGAAGAATCATGCACAAGATTCTTCTAGAGGAAGAGGTGTCCGAAGAAGAAGAGAAAGGAGAAATTTTAGAGGTAGGGGGGGCAGACAGTTCCAAGGAGAAAATTTTGATCTTCATTGTATATAATGCAATAGAGATGGACATGATGCATCCACATGTAAGTTTCCTTGGCACAAAATTGAGCAAGAAAGAAATGAAGGAAAAGGTAAAAAAAATGACAAGGGGAAAACTAAAGCACCCGAGTCCGCTCATTGTGTTGTGGCACATTGCAACATTGGAGTAACTGAAGACTTATTCAATGCTCCACTCGCTTCATAGAAACATGATTGGTTGCTTGATTCATGAGAAACTTACCACATGACTTCCAGGAGAGATTTATTTGAAGAATTCACTGGAAATGTTGATAGAGTAGTATACTTTGCAGACAAGTCAAAACTCAAGCCATTAGGGCTTGGCATCATTAGTCTCAAACTGCCTAGTCTTCCATAATTTCTTATACATGATGTTCTATACCTCCCAAAGTTGAAGAGAAACTTGGTGTCTTTGGTCCACATTAGCCAACAAGGACACTCCATTCATATATTTGATTTCAAGGTTGAGGTCATAAAATCATTAGATCACTCACTGGTCATGACGGGGATATAAGAAGAAATAATTTCAAAGCCGCAAGGAACCTCTACTCTCGCACAAAAATTTTCATATATTTCTCACTATGATGAAGGTAAATTTCCATCAAGTCTTTTATGGAATGCTATATTTGGACACTTGAACTATGACAACCTTCATTTGTTGAAGAAAAATGGTGTTACTAGTTTGTCTGTAATTCCTAGGAAACTTAAGCAATGTGATGCTTGTATCTTAGCAAAGCATATAAAACAGTTTTTTCATGATTCTCATTCCAGAGCACATAGAAAACTTGAACTCATTCATTCTGATTTATGTGGCCCAATGCATGTTCCTTCTGTAAATCATAATAAATATATGAGGAAATTTATTGATGACTACACCATAATGTGTTGGGTTTATTTATTGAAGAAAAAAATTGATGATTGAAAATGATGCACAATCTCATATTGGCTCTATTCACAATGATAATGGAAAAGAATACACCTAGAATGAATTTGAAAACTATCATCGCTGGAATGGGATCAAACATTAAACAACCTAGCCTTATAATCCCCAATAGAACATAGTAGCTGAAAGAATGAACAGGATAATCTTAAATATGGTATGTTCCATGATGTTTTTCAAGAATGTTAAACTGATGTTTTGGGCTGATGCAGTTCTATGTGCTGTGTATATAAAGAATAGGTGTCCATCTAATGCTATAAAAAGATACTCCCTATGAAATGTGGTATGCCCACATTCCTTCGGTGAGGCTTTGTTAGGTTTTTTCATTCCACATGTTATGTCTTAATACCTAAGGAACAGAGAAACAAACTCGATGAAAGGAGTCACAAGTGTATCTTGTTGGGGTACTCAAATACCACTAAATCATACCGTCTCTATGATGAAGTGAACAAGAAGTTTATAATTTATAGATATGTGATATTTCTTGAATCTTCTGAGATTGACAATTTTGTTGAGTGGCAGCTTGATCGCTTGGATAGATTCGGACATGAAAAGTATTTTCAAGAATTTGATAATGAGATTCCACATGTTGAAGGGAGGATTCCTATACTGGATCAATCTATGGAATATTCTTCTAAAGCACTCTCTCCCTCACATGAATCTCCAACCATTGATGACACTTTGAGTGACATGATTGATAAAATTGAGAGACTAGATCTTAATTCAGCCCCATATCAGTCAACTGGGCAGCCTAAGCCATCTCATAAAGGTCCTCCAAAATGGTTGATAAAGACACTTGAAAGTGCTCATCCTAATGAGGTTGGAAAGACAGGAACAAGAAGCTCAACCTGACAAAATGGAGGTGATGTAGAAGATTCTTATTCACCTATTGATATGGATGTTTCTTATGATTGTGAACTGATTTTTTCTACAAATTTTGGACCAACTTCCTTTAAAGAAGTTTCTTCTCATGATGAATGGAAAGAAGCGATGCAGATAGAACATGATGCCTTGATAAATAATGGCACCTGGAAGCTGGTTGATCCTCCATTGGGAACCAAACCAATAAGCTGCAAGTGGGTCTACAAGAAAAAGTATAAATAAGATGGCTCACTTGACAAGCACAAAGGCAGGCTTATGGAAAAAGGCTTTGCACAAAAGGAAGGGGTCAACTATGAGGGGAATTTTTCCCCCATAGAAAAATGGGCTACCATCGAGACACTCTTTGCCTTGGCAGCATAGAACAATTGGAAAGTCCATCAAATGGATGTAAAAAAAAATTTCTTAAATGGATATCTGAAAGAGAATGTTTTTATGTTGCAACCAAAAGGATTTATTATGAAGGGTCAGGAACAGAAAATATGCAAGCTTGAAAAATCCTTGTATGGCCTCAAGAAAGCTCCATGAGCCTGGTATGAGAAGTTAACTGAGCATCTTTTGAAACTCAACTTCAAACATTATGATCTTGATGATGCAACATTTTTTGTCTAGAAAGATGGAAAAACAATGGTATATCTTGTGGTGTATGTAGATGATCTTTTGATGACATGGAATAATGAGAGCTACATTGAATCCATAAAGAAGGAATTGAGGAAAGGTTCTGAAATGAAAAACTTGGGCGATGTTCACTACTATCTTAGTATTTAAGTAACTCAACATCCGAATTTTATATTCCTCTCTCAAAAGAAGTACATTGGATATCTGTTGAACAGAGTTGGCATGGATGAGTGCAATCCTTTGACTACTCCATTAATGGAACAAAACTTAAAGCTCACATCCACTGAAGGAAAATAATTTGAGGATGCAACAAAGTATAGACATCTCGTCTAAAGTCTCAACTACCTGACTACTACTAGACCAAACATTTCATCTATTGTTGGAATCCTCTCCAGGTTTATGAAAAATTATTGTGAGAGTCATTGGTCTACTGCAAAAATATTTCTAAAGTACTTGAAGGGAACTCAAGAATTTGGACTTAAGTATACACAAGTGGGCGACTTCAGCTTGATTAGATACTTTGATTCAAACTTTGATGGAGATAAAGAAATTGGGTATCTAATTTAGGTTATGTTATGAGTCTAGGATCAAGAGCTATCTCCTGGAGGTCACACAAACAATCAGTTCCAATAAATTCCACAATTGAGGCAGAATATGTGGCAGCAGCTGAACCAACAAAGGAAATTATGTGGCTCAGGAAAATTCTAGAAGGTTTGTAGGAGAAAAAAGTGCATTCAACTCTTCTCATGATTGACAACACTTATGCAATAAAGTTGGCCAATAAATCAAAGTTCCATGATCGAATGAAGCACATCAATATAAAATACCATCTGTTTCGACATCATGTTGAGGCCAAGACAATCCACCTATGCCATTGTTCCACAAATGAGTAGATTGTAGACATCTTCACCAAAGAACTTGGAAAAGAAAAGTTTGAAAGATTCGGAATGATGCTTGGACTCACCAACATCCTTTCAAATTAAGGTGGGGGGGGGGGGATGTTAAAACCTAATCTTTGGGATTAGGTAAATCCATGTAAATATTGTAAATAGAAAATAAGGAGAATTAGAATATGAAGAGATACTATGATATGAAACCCAAGAGTATCTCTCTCCATGTATATATCTATGATCCATCTCAATGCAATAACACAATTTGGTTTGATGAGTTTCCTCCCGGCCCAACAAAAAACATATAGCTTGGATTTTAGTGGAGATTGATTTCTGTAGTGGCCTACTTCCTGATCTATACCTGGTTTGGGGTGTTTTAGTTCGAAGGAAATGGTTATATTATTGGGGTATACCCTTTAGATGTTTGTAGTGCCATATGATGGTTCACTTGATGCCTATATTTCTCGAATGGTTGCGAGCTATGTATTCCCCATCTATGTCAAAGGATCCACCACAATTGGATTATGGACTCAAGACCTCAAGTGATGGGCTAGAGAAATTTGGGACTCCTACACCTACATCCCGATACACTCTCATTTGTAACACATATTCACAGTTCAATGGTTTATAGTAAATCTTCTACAGATTATACTTTGGATGTCGTTAATGTACAAAATACCAATTTCAATAATCCTTTGATTCAGGCAAACAATTTTGGGGCATCATCTATTTTTAAATCTCTTCCTCTAGTATGGTCTCATTTTGGCTTGCCTATCTCTCCTTATCTAGGGGTCCTTGTGGATGATTGTGACATAACCACTTGAGATTTTCATACACATAAACCCTCAAGGCTTGGGCCTCCATCTATTCATTTTGGTTCCCTTTCGAGGGAAATCTCTCCTACCAACTCGATTGGTAGTGATTTAGAGTTTCTCTAGCACATCCCATCAATTGGCATGACACCTTTAACCATACACTCATTTTTGTTCCCTATTAATGGTCTTACCATTAGCCCTAATTCCTGGAAGAAAGTTATTATTAGGAAGAAAAATGTGGGGTAAACATATGTTTTCATTTGAGACCCTTTCTCGTACCGGTATGTCTTTAGATTTTTCAGATGGTTTCAAATTACATAATTCTCTCTTTCATGGCATTTTGATTCTTAGGCTCTTAGAGAGATATCACCTAACATGACCAAATTCCGATGAAGATTATGTCTTTTAACATCAAGGGCATAGGGGATCCCTTAAAATGGAATTCCCTCCATTTTTTTATTAGCGTACATCGGCCATTAGTTATCCTCTTACAAGATAATATGACTTTGGAGGCTACAACTCGATCTTATTTCTTGAAGCTGTGTCTGGGTTGGTAGTTTTTCTTGAGATATGTTCATATTCTATTCAAGGGTTTGGTTGCTGAGTGTAATCCATTGGTTGTTAAATTTGTGGCTTTTAAAACTGTTGCAATATATTTCTCTCTAGCTTCACTAGGGGATCAAAGGAACACTTTCATATAATAAATGTTTGTGTTCCATATGGCTCCAAAACATCTGTTTGGAGTCATTTGGGTAAATGTCGCTTATTAAAGATTGGCTCACTCATTCTGGCAGACAACCTTAATATAACTATGCCAGTAGAGGAGATTTGGGGTACAAATTGTAGGTTAGATCCTCTAGGAGGTTTTTTTAAGCATCTATTTGGGTTGAACTACCGTATGGATATTTTGTCAAACCCACTAGTACCTACAAGGAAGAATGGCAGACTTGAGGCAGATGGGATTACAAAAAGACTTAACAGGTTCTTATTGTTGTAGAACTTGGTGGAGAGTATTGGGGTGATTCTTTCATGGTTAGTTTTGATGATGATGTCAGATGATGACCCTTCAAAATTAACTATTTGTAGTTAAATGATAGCATTTTCGAAGATCTGGTGCGGTCTACTTGGACCAAGCATAACCAACATAGGGAATCATATTATATGGATACAATTAGAAGGAAATTATCACTACTAAAGAAGGAGGTTAAAATTTTGGAAAGAAGGAAGAAGAGAAAAAAATATTGAAGAATTGATTGATATTGAAGAAAAATTTCCAATTTTATCTAATCCATATGACACTACTTTTTTCTTGGTTTCAAAAAAGCAAGATATTTTGGTTCTGGAAGGTCATAAGTGAGTGATTCTAAAAAAGAAAGAGGAATGGTGGTGACTTAAAATTTGTTCTATTTTGATTTTTGTGTAAAAATGGCAACAAATTTTCTACTACTGATGAATTCAAACTGAAAACAAGAGACACAAATTTCTTCTACAATTCTACGGAATAGAAAATACAAGATAGAGACACATGAAATAACATGAAACCATAAAACAACAAGGAACACAATGATTTTATAGGGGAACCCAACTAGGAAAAACCCCTCCACTTCTTTGCATTAATTAAGCTGAGAATGAGAAACTATTACAATGTCAGCTTCAAGCTTTGAAGCATACCCTGCACTATAAAATTGTTCTCTTACTTTCTCACTTGGTTTGTCCATCACTTAGCCTATTCAAGCCCCAACCTTCCTCCTATTTCCTTGTGCAATCCAGCAGGAAATTAGCCCCCAAAAAATAAGAGAATTCCCTATTTCCTTAAGCAAATCCTAAAGGAATTCATCACCTTCTCAATGGAAAATCATGTACACTCAACTAGTGTACAATTAATGATTACAATTTTCCTTTTCCTCCACTCCAACTAGGAAATTCGAATTCCATGTATGATTGTGTCTATTTTTAACTTATTGATTAGTTAACTAAGAGATCAGTGAGTTAACAATAGTCATAACTACTCTTCAACTGACTCAACTAATGACTAGAGATCAGTTAACTGAGTTCAAATAACAATAATTCAACTAGATTGCTAAATTTTAGCAATGAATACATGCACAACTCTATTACAAGCCTACAAACTCAAATTTGTTGATCTAACTAGGAGACAAGACAATGTCACTCTAGCTAAATGAAATCCAAGTCATCTTGCTGATGTGGAAAATCAAATTTCCTCGTTTGGCTAGGGCACAAGTCAAATGGATCCTTTTCTTGCTACAATTCTAACATTCTGGTGGGGATAAAAATACAAAAAAAATCATAATTATGTTTCTCAGTGGTGGGAAAACACCATTTGGGAGCTATGTGATGTTAAGGGGAGAAACATATCTACACAAAATGAACTACACAAGGATGCAATGGATTCTACATTAATTTATACAGTTCTTGGGAGAAAGTGGATACTAAAAATCATTTAAAGGTCATACAAATATACCCTATAATGTTTTATGAAACAAACAATGATATCATTAATAAAATGATCGCATATGATAAGATGGTTGTTGCATTAAATACATTCGCTAAGGAAACGAGCCCTAGACTGGATGGGTGGATAGTGGAGCTATTTTTACATTTCTTGGACATCATGGGACCACACTTGCTTCAACTGACTGATGAGTCATGGACTTCTGATAATATTTCAGGTGTTATTAACTCCACTTTCATCACATTAATCCGTAAAGTCTCCAAGCCATCATCCTTTATTGATTACAAGCTTATATCTCTTAGTAATATCACTTACAAACTTATTTCAAAGAATTTTTCTAATCATTTAAAAGGTATTCTATCAAAATATATTACTTCAGAACATTTCAAGTTCTTAAAGAAATGACATATCCAAGACATAGTAGCTATAGCTCAAGAAGGCGCATATACCATTAAGACAAAAAAGAAGGATGTTATAAATATGAAAATTGGTTTGATCAAAGAATTTATTTGTGTAGACTGGATATACCTAAGGTTGGTCCTACATAAGATTTGCCTTTCCTTAATGGTTGTATATTAGATAATGGCTTGTGTCATTACTGCTAATTTCTTCATTTTAATTAATAGGGTGCCATCTCATTTCTTCAAGGATTTTAAGATAGAGATGTTCACCATAACCTTTGTTATTCATTTTGGTGATTGATGGGATGAGTAAGTTGATTTCTGAGGCACACACTTGTGGTTCTTTCTCAGGTCTATGAATTACAAAAAAAAATACCATTTCACATCTAATATTTGTGGGCGATGTTCTCATTCAAGGAAAGGCCTCCATTGCATAATGGAGGTATTTTCACCAGATTATTTATTCTTTTGGTGATGCTTCGATTTTATACATGAGAAAATCAAAAACACTGTTGATTGCAACGGTGCAAGGAGAGGACCATATTTCAGAGATTACAAACATTTTTGGGGTGGCATTGATCCACTTGGATGTCGGCTTCAAATATATTGGTTTCCACCTTAAACAAAACAATTATGGGATAAAATACTAGTGTTGGTTAATTGACAAATTCAATCACAAACTTACATCCTATGCTCACAAATGGTTGACTCTTGAGGGTAGAGTGGTCCTTGTTCAATATGTCATACAAAGTATAGTGGTCTACTAGTTGCATTTATATTTAATTCCAAAGAATATAATCATAGGAATTAATTCATCTATTTCCAAGTTTATATGGGCAGGGTCCCGGGATGCCCAAAAGATACATCTTGTTTGACTAGAGATAGTTTTTAAGAGCCATTAGGAGGGTGAATGGGGTATAATGGACATTGAAAATTTTGGATGGGCATTACTAGTTAAGAGCATGTGGCGTGCAGTAAATGGTATTGGAATCTGGGAGAGGAATATATAGGAGAAGTACCTTAGAAATTTATCTTTTTCTGGCATGGATAAAGGATGAGGCCTGTGCTCCTAGCTCAATCTTGTACATATGGAACAAAATTTTAAAGGTGAAATAATGGATGCTTGAGCATATGAAATGTGATATAGGAGTTGGTACATTGGTCGAGGTTGGACTTGATCCTATCAAAGGTTTGGATAGAAATCATTCTTTACCTACCCCACTTATTAGACATATTCATAATTTGGGTATTTACTATCTAAATCAAATTAAATTGCCTTAGGAACATAGTCTTTATACCACTTGGATGTGCTCAAGGGGTTTTGGACTATACTAGGGAACTGACCGAGTCTTGGGATATGTGTGTGAATGATCTTCATTTAGATGGTATCACTTTGACTTAGGAGGATGATATATTCACTTGGGATGGAAAACTTATATATTGGTAGATCTCGGTTGTTCAAGATTACACGTATATCTCTTTAATTAAATCACACTTTGGAAATAAAGGGTGGTTCTGCAAAATATGGAAGTGGAAACTTATACACAGGCTCAAATGCTTCAGGTGGTTGACTTGGAAGAATAGAATACTAACATGGGATAACTTATGTCACTGTGGATTCAATGTTCCTAGAATATGTGTATTCTATAAGGAGGAGGTTGAGGATGTGGTCCAACTCTTCCTTAGATGCCCCCCTGTGGTCTCCAATTGGTATGATATCTTGATATCCTGAACTTATTTTTTGACTGGAATTCTACAAATAGTGAGGCATGCTTGCTAGATTGGATGTCTAGATATAAAGATTTATGTGCTCTCCCATTTTACATCTTCTAGGGTATTTGGAGATCTAAGAATGCTAATATATTTAAAAATTGTTATTTGAGCATCAAGCACATATGCATGAAGATATGTGTTTATTTTAATGAAGTTGGGCCTGTGGTATATAAAGGAACTTCGATAAACATTCATCTCTGTAATATTTTGCTTAAATCCCCTTTTGATTTTTTTGATGGGGCATCTCGTAATAATTTGTGTGGCAACAAGGCTTACATTGTTATAAAGCTTAGACATTATTACCACTTCTACTGGAATAGTGGGACTGGTACCAATACTCAAGTGAAGATCATCACACTTGTTATCACTCCAGGAAACTCTCCTAGGTTGCAGCTCGAAGATGCTTGGTAACATATAATCTTCAATATTGTTCTCAGAACTATTGGAATGGATGATGGTTTGGATCAAGTTAGATAACCATTTTAGCTCTATTCTCACTTAAGACATGCATGAACACTCTCAACAATACAAGGCTTTAGACCACTAATGCTCAATAATTTGTGGATTCAATGGATAGATGGAGAATACTGACTATACCAACAGATTGCATACATAAACATAAATGAATGGCTAGCTACATGTAGCAAAAGAGAACACTGACTGTACCGGTAGATGCATATATGAACACATAGGAATGACTAGCTACAGGCAGTAAAAGAAGCTTGCAAATCTAATTTATCAAAGCAGAGATAAGATGACAGTTATCTAGCCTTAGACAAAAAAGGAAAAATGAACAAACTGTTCAAGTGCAAGCATAGAATAGTAAATAGAATGGACATTGAACATATAATAGCAAAAGAAGCTTATATTGCTATAATGAAGATGAGAATTTTGAAGGAACAGAGGAGGAACAATCTCCAGAAGTTGAACCAGTATTACATCTTACTTTCAGCTATTTATAACCTGTTTACAATGCTCCTGAGCTCTAAGAGGCTTGGAGTCTTAATATTGTATGATCTGTCCCTTAACTATTTGATTCCCTCTATGGGAAAGAATGGCTCAGATGTTTTCACCTTCTGACAGAGGAATAACCACCTTCAAGCAGTTTGATGCGCTGTATGGGAGTCGTCTCATGCTAGAGATGCTCCATGATCACTTGTTGGTTTTGGATAAGCTGCGCTGTTGATGCCTCCTGACATATTCTGTTTCGGGCTGTGTTGCACTGTAGATGCCCATGATATTTCTATTTCGCGCTAGCCATGCTGTCTGCTCCATGATCTCTATTGTTGTGGCTGTGCTGGGCATGCTGTGTTGCACTGTGCCCTTTCAAATGTTAGCAATGCATGCTTTCTGTAAATATAGAACAACGTTGCCATATTGTTTCTGTTTTAAACAGAAAATGCAGCAATATGGAGAAATCCCGCCCCTCTCTGTCCTTTTCAGACTTCAACAGTCCTAAAAAATGATTAATTCCTTTATCGGGTCGCTGTCGCATATCGCAGCCAGCCGGTTCCCTCGCTTTCCTTTGTATTTGGAAATTTGTGAAAAAATGCTGGAAAACATGAAAAATTAGCCTTGGCGGACTTGAAACTATATATATTTCACTTCCTAGACCCTTCCAAGTCTGGGCTTCATCACAATCAGCGCTGCCCTGTTTCCCTTTGTATTTCATTTAAACATCAAAATATACAAAAAATGCATCAGAACTGGCTTACCCGCAGACCTCAAATGTTATGAAATATTGTTTATAATATTGTCGGGTCCGCAAATCGGGTCGCACACATATACATGTAATGGCCCCGCCCCATAGTATAGTGTCGATGCGATATAGCGATGCGATCCGATCGCAATCGCTAATCACCCGAGCCAGAGGTCTATGGTTAGCACTCATAGTAATCCCTAATAGCAATCGGCGATTTCCATTGCAAGTTCCCTTAGGCCCACGCCGATTTTTGCCGATGCGACCCACCGATCCGATCATCAATGATCATTGATCGGAGGGGTCTTGCACCCGTCCTTAAGTTATCTATGCTGGCTGATATGTGATTTCCCTCTTAGATCTAGGCCATTGATCGGCCAGATCTAACGGTTATTGTTCTTTTGGACAATTAAGCCTGTGATTTATGGTTTTCATTATTTTCTTTGGTTTTTCACCTCCTGATAGTGTATTTACGCCCTTCCAAGGGCTCTCCTCTTGTTATGGTTTTGACTTTGAATGATCCTTAAGAGGATTTTGAAGACTTTTGGGGCATACATGGATCCTTTGGTGTGATTTTAAGCAAATCTTGGAGACTTTGGGAGTGTTTTGGGTCTGTTTTTGGGCCAAACACCTCCAAGGCTAACATTGGCTCCTTTTGGGCATGAAATCCTCCCTGTGAAGTTTCAAGAACTACAGAACAATGCCTTTCCTATAAAAACAAGATCAAATCTTCCTCCTAGTGTTGCATAGGGCATAGAGTCTATTTAGCATGAAATAAAAACTTGAAAACATATTTACAATACCAAGGTTTAAAAGCCTTAACTGAAATAAAGTTGGAAGAACAGCCCATTGATTGGGTTTTCAATAACATATCCTTCCTTTGATGCATCCCTTCTGAGAAAACAGTCACCAAACTGAAAATTGACCCTTTTTACCGTTCTATCAAAGGTTTCTTTCTCTTGGTCAATGTGCATATCAGCAAAATCATCAAATACTTGCAAAAGCCTATTGATTTTATCCTCTTCTTCAAAAAATTTCCAACACTTGACATTATCAGGCAGAGATGGTCTATATTTCATCTCATCTCTGCATGCTTTCATCCTTGGATGTTTTGCTTGGAAGTTTTTGTACACCTGTTGAATAATAAGGTCTTCTTTATACTCTGCTATGTCATTTGTGACCTGAAAAGTTAATAAAAAAGATGAATCAATGCATTCTTGTGTGGGGGACACAAGGACTTCAAATATTTCTGCAGCTTCCTTAGAGCAAGCCCCATCAAAGAACATGTCCCAAGTCTGTGGGCCTTCTTCCTATGTGATGTGGCAAACTGGTTTTTTAAGCTGCGTGGAGGCCAACTAATAAGGCTTGGTAATGTCAAGACCGATCTTATCCATGAAAGCCTTGGGCATTGGATTATGGTTGGCTCCAGTGTCCAGCAGGAAATTTTGAAGGATTTTATCATGAATAGTCAGAGAGACATAGAATGATGGGGAGTTGTCTTCACAATTTCCAATCATTGGGCTGAGAATAACAACTGGTTGGTCATCTTGCAGATTTACATAGTCAGTGAAAGCTTGGATGGCATTAGACTCAAGAGCCTCAAGGATAGATTTCTTGAAGAAATCATTCTTCATTGGTTCAATCAGAGGCATAGGTATTCTTAGCTTTTGAATTTCTGATTGAAAACTGAATGAAGAAGGGGACTTGTCCAGGCCTCTTACCTCTATGGCTGGAGCTTTGAGGATGATAGGATCAACTGCTGGTTGTTTCTGCGTATTATCTTGTTGTTCTGCAGGGACAACAACTTTATGAACAAGAGTTTCCTTGACATTATTCATCATCAACCTCAGATTATATTGGTGCTGATCTTTAGTTTGTATTACAGCTTCACCATCCCATTCTTGGCTGATCTGGCCATTGAATAATGACTTCTCATAAGCAACTTTGGTTAAAAAAGTGGCGCTGCCTTTGTATTCCATACAATGGATCTCATCATCTTCCTCAAACTTCTCTTCTTCCATGACTGCATTTTGAAAAGGGGTCTTCACCCTTTGGTCTTCATTGGCATCTTTGTTTCTTTGCAAAATTTGCAACTGCTCATTTTCTCTTCTATATGGATTTGGATTTGGAGGAGCAAAGGTGTTAGGAACTCTTCCTTTCCTAGAGTGCTACTCAACCTTTAATTTGGAAACTTCAGAGGCTAATGACTCTATCATCTTGGCCATTTTATCGATCTTGGGATCTGAAGATGATGAAGGCTCGCCCCTCTGTCTCCTTCTATCAGCATTACCTTTGAGCTTTTCTGCAGCCATGATGTTTGATTCTACTTCCAGGGCTGCATCTTGCATATCAGCCAAAGAAGCACATCACCTCTCCCTCAACAGTAAATAGAAGTCTGAATCAAAAGCGTTGGCATAGATGAGTCTAGCAGAGGTAGTGGTGGGTTTCACTTCACCTGGTATCTTGCTGTACATGCGGTTAAATCTCTTATTAAAATCAGACAGCAGTTCACCATTTTCCCTCCGTAAGTTCCCAAACTCAATGTGGTGGTAAAGGAGATCCTTATTATCCCCCCAATGCTTTAGGAATGCATCATCTAAGGCCTCAATATCTGCTATAGATGCTGGGATCAGTTCCTTGAACCATTTTCTAGCCTCTCCATCTAGGCTTTGGACAAATACTCTCATCTAGACATCATCTTCACTAATGTCCAAGTTATCAGCATAGTTATAGAATGAATCAAGATGTTCTTCAGCTGAAACACCTTCAGTTCTAGTGAACTTAGGCATATACTTCTAATATTCTCCCATAGGCATAGAATTCAAAGGAGTGGGCAGTATTAGAGGTCCATACCTAGCAGCTATGATTCTTTCCATTTTGGTAGGTGCTTTTGAACCTCCCATAGCTGTGGTGGCTAAAAGAGTACTAGCAATCTGAATGATAGAGGGTTGAGGAATGATTGATAGGACTAAAGGAGTATGATGGATAGGAGGTGAGGTTTCCTTTGGGCATACAACAAAAGGAAAACCTAAAGAATAAGGAGCTTTATGAATCTCTAAGAGTTTTTCTTCGCTGCTAGTATTAGAGGCTATACTCTCAACATATATTTGTTCTATTACAGGCCTTTCTTGAAGAGATATATGAGATTGTTTAGGTTTACCTGAACCTAATGCTCCTTTCTGCAATACCTTTCTTTCTTTGATGATCTTTTTAGGGTCAGGTACTAAGTCAGCTTGTAGCTTCTGAGGATTTCTCCGAGTATGCCTCAGAAACTGAGCCAGAACTATGAAGTGGAATTGCCAAGAGGTTCGACATCTAGTAGAGTCGCCAGATAGATGATCACAACCAAAAAAGTGCCCAAACTTTGTCTATCATCAAAGTTGTATCTATGGCGTTTCCTCGGGAAGCTTAGCTTCAGTTTCCTCTCCCTGGCAACGGCACCAATTATGCTATCACTCCAATAAACTCTCCTAGGTTGCAGCTTGGAGATGCCTGGTAACATATAATCATCAATATTGTTGTCAAAATTATTGGAATGGATGATGGTTTGGATCAAGTCAGATAACCATTTCAGCTATATTCTCACTCAATACATGCATGAACACACTCACCAATACAAGGCTTTAGACCACTAATGCTCAATAATTTGTAGATTCAATGGATAGATGGAGAATATTGATTGTGCCAGCAGATTACATACATAAACATAAATGAATGGCTAGCTATAGGTAGCAAAAGAGAATACTAACTGTATCGGCAGATGCATATATGACCACATAGAAATGACTAGCTACAGGCAGTAAAAGAAGCTTGCAAATCTAATTTATCAAAGCAAAGATAAGATGATAGTTATCTGGCCTTAGACACAAAAGAAAACATGAACAAACTGTTCAAGTGCAAGGATAGAATAGCAAAGAGAATGGACATTGAACATATAATAGCAAAAGAAGTTTATATTGCTATAATGAAGATGAGAAGTTTGAAGGAACAGAGGAGGAACGATCTCCAGAAATTGAACCAGTATTACATCTTACTTTCAGCTATTTGTAGCCTGTTCACAATGCTCCTGAGCTCTAAGAGGCTCAGAGTCTTAATCTTGTCTGATCTGTCCCTTAACTGTTTGATTCCCTCTATGGGCAAGCATGGCTCAGAGATTTTCACCTTCTGACAGAGGAATAACCACCTTCAAGTAGTTTGATGCGTTGTATGGGAGCTGTCTCATGCCAGAGATGCTCCATGGTCACTTGTTGGTTTTAGATAAGCTGCGTTGTTGATGCCTTCTGACAAATTCTATTTCGGGTTGTGTTGCGCTGTAGATGCCCATGATATTTCTGTTTCGGTTTAGCTGCATTGTCTGCTCCATGATCTCTGTTGTTGTGGCTATGTTGGGCATGCTGTGTTGCACTGTGCCCTTTCAAATGTTAGCAATGCATGCTTTCTGTAAATATAGAACAATGTTGCCATATTGTTTCTGTTTTAAACAGAAAATGCAACAATATGGAGAAATCTTGCCCCTCTCTGTCCTTTTCAGACTTCAACAGTCCTAAAAAATGATTAATTCCTTTATCGAGTCTGCCCTTCGCGTCGCTATCGCATATTGCAGCTAGCCAGTTCCCTCGCTTTCCTTTGTATTTGGAAATTTGTGAAAAAACATTGGAAAACATGAAAAATTGGCCTTGGTAGACTTGAAACTATATATATTTCACTTCCCGGACCCTTTCGGGGTTGGGCTTCATCGCAATCGACACTACCTTGTTTCCCTTTGTATCTTGTTTAAACATCGAAATATATGAAAAATGAATTAGAACTAGCTTACTCACAGACCTCAAATGTTATGAAATATTGTTTATAATACCGTTGGGTCCACAAATCGGGTCGCACACATATACATGTAATGGCCCCGCCCCATGGTATAGTGCTGATGCGATATAACAATGTGATCTAATTGCAATCGCTAATCGCCCGAGCTAGAGGTCTATGGTTAGCGCTCATAGTAATCCCCGATAGTGATCAGCGATCGCCATCGCAAGTTCCCTTGGGCCCACACCAATTTCCGCCAATGCGACCCGCCGATCTGATCATCAGCAATCACTAATCGGCGGGGTCTTGTGCCCATCCTTAAGTTATCTGTGCTGGCTAATATGCAATTTGTTGCTTAGATCTGGGCCGTTGATCGGCCAAATCTAACGGCTGCTGTTCTTTTGGACTGTTAAGCCTATGATTTATGGTTTTCATTGTTTTCTTTGGTTTTTTACCTCCCAATAGTGTATTTCCACCCTTCCAAGGGCTCTCCTCTTGCGATGGTTTTGACTTTGAATGATCCTTAAGAGGATTTTGAGGACTTTTGGGGCATACTTGGATCCTTTGGCATGATTTTAAGCAAACCTTGGAGACTTTGGGAGTGTTTTGGGTCCGTTTTTGGGCCAAACGCCTCTAAGGCTAATAGCACTTTGGGGGATTTTATTATGTGCTCACACGTCATCAATCGACTCATTGGATATCTGTGGAGATTCGATGGCTTTAATAGATTGGACTATGAATATAACAAATTTTGAGCCTCCTTTGCTTACTAATTGGATGAAAGGAATCACGACACTAAAGGGACTATTCCAGGGGGTGACATTTTCTCTAATTTATAAAGAACAAAATGGAGTTGCAAATACTCTTTTAAAATTGGGCCACATATTTCATCCCAAGGAGATTATGTATTTTGCCTTCTCAAATGACATCATGCACAAGACAGGGAAAATTTTCTTTAAATAAGTTATTCTTCTCTCTTGTTAGCGGATATGTACATGCCATGCCTACATTTTGAGGGACTTTTTTCCATGATTATAGGATATTTTTCAATAAATGGACAAATAGGCACATTTGGCATCCTTATAATTTGGTACGAAACAAGTTTTTAGCAAATTGGCATATTTGTTTGAAGATGTCATATATTGAATTGTTATATGTTAGACATGATATAGACCTTTTAGATTTGTTTGGTTGCCAATTATTAGTGATTGTGAATTTATTGCATGTGTCGAGATACTCTTATATAATATAAAATATTATTGTTTTCATTTTCGAAAAAAACAACAAACAAAACAAAACAAAACAAATCACTAGGTGCAACTTTGAATTGCACACGAAAAATCAGGATAACGTTAGAGTTTCTTGTTATTTTTTAATGTAGTGGGTTATTCTGGGAAATTGTGTGTTGTGCCCGCAACAACAAAATTAAGGAGTAACGTGTTTGAAATATTCACTGTGTGAAAGTGTTAATATATAAACATAATGATTTAACTATATTATGGCTTAAAAATTATAAGTCTTCCTCATGTCTTACTAGTTATATGGCTATTTTGTAATAAAGCAAACCAATGAGAACATAAAACATTATATTTTATTATACATTAAAACAAAAACTCAAAAATGTTATTATTATTAATTTAGATATTGTTTATAGTGTAATTTAATGAGATCACAATTTTATCTGGAAAATAGTGGAAATTCTAGCAAGATTTTGATTAAAATCCAATAGAAATTTTGGGTAGTTCAGGTTACAACTATCAAACATTCAGATTTTGGGTGTCCCAAAGGTTTTTAATGGTACCAAATCCATTTCCACTATCAAGAAATAATTTAAGCACTCCTATGATTAATTTTTTTTAAACCTGAGCTCTAATAAAAATTGACTTTTCCAACAAAATTATGTATCTTTTAAATTATATATAATTTAATCTAATTTATTTATTTTAAAATAAGTTATACCATATAGATACGGCAACTCTTAAAAACAAGTCATTAGGCCAATGATTGGCTTAGTGAATAGCAAGATCAACATACATGTCCATCCATCACCATGGTTTCTCTGGCAGGGTTCACAGCTCGACTCCGACAGCTTCATCATTGCAACTTGATTTATCTGATGACACCGCTCGGACTTCAACGCTTCATTCAATACATCTATGTATATTCAGACTGCACTGCTCAGACTTCAACGCTTCATTCAATACATCCACGTACATTCATTCAATGACACCTCCCCGAGTCCCTGTCCAGCATTTCAAATTAGACATTGCCACCCAAAATTTTGAATTCAAATTTGTAGTCCCGCCCAGATTCTTTTTTATGAGATGAATATAAATGTGTAACATTGTTTCGATCTGAGCAGGAGAAACAAAAACTGAAGGCAAGGAGGTTTTATTACTCATTGCGGGTGGAACTCTACACTTGAAGGCACTTGATTGCAGATTAGTAATTCAACACCATGCTTATGGTGGAAGCGTTAAATGTGAGGAGGATGATATGGTTATGAGGGATCAAGTAGAGAAGTGTGTGAAAGAAACAACCCTCAAGCTGCCCCTATTAATCTTATTGACCACAAGATCTGCTTCTTCCTGTTGTTTTGTCGAATCTGTAGATATTCTGGCATAAGACGGTGGCTGTAAACTGTAACTCACGCTTGGAACGCTACGAGAAGAAACTTTTGCAAAGGGTTCCCTATTGCTATTTCTATTGCTATTGCTATTGTAATTTATGAGTTGATCCTAATTTCTGATTTGGAAAATAATGCGCCTTCCATGGACTTCGGGGTCGCTGCTTCTGGAAACAATTACAGCGTGTGGGAAAAGACCAAATGAACCCACGCCAATGTCCATCCGCATTTTGGGATATGTTTATTTTGAATTTTCCATCCACATTTCAAAATAAGTTTATATTGAATGTATGTACCATTTTTTGACAACATTCTAACTAACAACAACTTTTTCTGAGTACTACAATTTTCCATATTCAAGTTTTAAAACTATCAACGGGCTTCCCACCCCCGATTAAAATTGTGAATACAAATAATTTAATCATGCTCGATAGAATCTAACTATATATGTGTTAAATAAAGTAATCATATCATCCAAATATAATATTGACCTGTAAGTAAGAATAGTGAGAAAACCATCATCTTCACGAATGTTTTGTAATTGTTCCATATCCATGACAACTTGTTTTAAACATCTATTTTATATATTGATTGATTTCGGTGACGGGAAATTTTCATTGGGAAAATATCAGTTTACGTTCATGATTATTATGACTAAAATTGGATACACCATATTTATTTTCAGAGTTCATATTTCATTAAAGTTCAATTTATGAGTCGTTGTATGTCCGGTGAACGTTTAAATTCAATTTTTTTTGTCACTCTCTGTACGTCCTTTCAAACAAGTGAATCACTTCTTTGCTACAAAAGTGAATGGCTTCACGATAATTGAATGGTTTGGTTTTATGATATAATTGCATAATATAATATAATGATTTGTTTGTTCTTTCTTATTTACATGGATTTAATCCACAGAGCTCCAATTATAATTATTTACATGGATTTAATCCACAGAGCTCCAATTATAATTATACTCTTTCATTGCTAATGGAACTATTTTCAATTCTCTTTACAACTAAATGCATGACAGTTTTATGATTTTTATTTCAAATCTACTTTCAATTTTTTTTACAAATAAATGCATGACAGTTGTATGGCTTTTATGTCAAATTTTATAATAATTATTTAGGTCTGTCCATTAATACAAGAGTGTTACCCTTGTTGCAAAGGAGGGCTCTTTATTAACAAACTCATGAAGCTAACTCACACTGAAAGTAGCATCTATTTCACTCTATTCAAGTCCATTTTTTCTCTTACACATGTACATAATTAATTTTGGGCAGGGATAGAGTACAGATAAATAATACTCAAAAGCCCAACCAAATCTTTATCTTTGACAAAAAAAAAAAAATTGATTGGAATTTTATTCCTTTAATATGACACATTACAAAAAAATACCATGAAAAAAACTATGGGAAAAACTATCCCTAAATGTTTACATGACATACCAATAAAAACAATTTCAAGCCTTTTCAAATCATAATAAATTCTATCATTGAGTCTAGAGACTCATTCTATAGCCCCATACCATGGAGATATGTAGTTTCATCCACTTTCAATGTGGAGTTGACACCTGACCTTCATAAAATAAAATAAAAATTATATTCAAAAGCAATTGGTGACTAAGCCCAAATGGTGCCCATAAGGAGAAGACAAAGAAAAACCTCCTCACCTCTTGGGAACCAAAAGCCTCTCTAAATGGGGATATATGATCAAGAATGGATCATTTTTATAATTTTACATTTACTTTGATACTTTGCCACTAGCAAAATTAAAGTCATTGGCTTGCAAGTTCCATTTTATTGAAAATCTTGTTTTGGATATTTGGGGTACAGATTGTTCTAGAGCCCATTTGTGGCCCTAAAGGATCATTTTTGGAGTCAAAATATTATGATTATTGTCTAAAATATCTTGACATCATTCTACGTTTCAAGGGATTTCTAATGATATCAAGATCACTTGAATTAGAGCTCTTACAGAGAATCTACATGTTTAACAAGTTGACATATCATGTTCATTACCACGGTATCTAGTGAATGTCACATTAGCTTCCATTACTGATAAAGCTAAGTTATTCATGTCTAGACTTTCAAAATGGTTCTAGATGATCAAAATCCCTAACATTGACTGGAATCACATATGAAAACCCTAACTCTAACCTTAGATGTCTATTAGGTTATGTTAAACGCTAGGTTGCTAATAAATGAAGGGGTCTCATTCTCTTTTAATCACATATTTGTTGCATCTGAGAGAAAATATTTCAAACTTGGATATTGAATAAAAAGAATGTATAAGATCTCGTAGTGATCATATTGGCCATGATGTTCATGGAATCTATTAAAATTGTAGCTCAAATAGGTACCTTTGCATAGGCCTTGTTCCATGCCTGCAAAAGATATCTTAAAAATTTACTTATTTTGGAGTTTTTTTAATTCTTCATAAGTTCAAACTTAAGACAAGCATGATAAATAATTTAGTTAGTTATATTGGCTTTGTAGCTCGTACTTTGGAAATTAATAATTCGGTTTGAGAAAACAAAAGAAAGTGATGAGATCAAATTTTGGTCTTTGATATTTTCTTTTAGGATCTCAAGGAGGAAATAGGGTTATGCAAGAAATTATAATTTGTTGTAATGAGTGGGTGAAGGACACATTAAGGATCACATCAAGAGAAAGAGAAAATGATTGATTTCGGTTTGAATAAAAAAAGCATAATGGCTTGAGTTGGACATTGGTTTGAGTTGCAAAAAAACATGAACCCTAAATATATAGAAATTAAGTTAAACTTTGAATATCAAATACTCCTATTTGATTAAATAAGATAGGCACCCAAGTTAAACTAACTGACATGATTGACGTGTTTCCACATTCAAATTTTAAAACTATCAACTAACTTCCCACTGCAACTTCTTCCATATTCAAATTTTAAAATTATCAACTGGCTTCCCACCATTTCTCAATTACAAATTGAACAATAATTTTAAAATTGTGAATGCAATTATTTTATTCATGATTAATAGCATTTAAATATATATTAAATAAACTAAACATATCATCCTAAGTATAACATTCTATAAATAATAATAATGGGAAAACTATCATCTTTAGGAATGTTTTGCAATTGTTCCATGCATTACAACTCATTTATAACTATATATTGATTTTCCTAACTATGGAAATTTTCATTAGGAAAACATCTAGTTTGCATTCATGATTATTATGGTTTTAAAACGATAAAAGAAGTTACTAAGATTATGGTTTTAAAATGCTAAGAGAAGTTAATAAGATTATGGTGGTAAAACACAAAGAGAAATTAATCAAATTATAATCTATGTCATTAACATTTTGAAGTGAAAAACTAAATGTTGGAGATATATATTTGGACTTCTTGTTAGTGATATTTGTTATTAATTCTAAATAATTGAATAGTTCTTGTTTATAGTATTATCGAGGTTAAGCAATAGCTTTTAAGCTCCAAGGATCTAATGGATCACAAGGTTGTAGATTAATTTATTGTGTTGTTTGTCAAGTTTAAAATTATATGATAGTTATCAATTACCTACACATTGGCTTAGGTTTATTAGATTTAATGGTCCCAAATTAATTTGGATGGAACATAATACTCTAAAATAGTAACAATGTGATACATATTAAAGTTAAATCAAACATTAAAAAGTTGAAAGTAAAGTAAATAAAAATAAATATTATTGTACTATGCTATAAGTTTAATTTATAATTAGTACAATGTGGTATATGTATTATGATTTTTTTATTTATTTTTATTAATAAAGACAAAATTATAATATAACAAATTGAATTGAATTAATTTATTATTTTTATTACTTTTTAATATTTTTAATTTATTCAACATTATATTTTAAACTTAATTAATAAAATCTCACTTTCTTATATAAAATAAATCACAATAATTTTTTTTCATTAAACTTATAATCATTTTAAACAAAACATAAATATATTAAAATGCATCGCTTGCTAAAATTTTCTCCTTTAACTCATTTATTTTATTGATATAAACAATTATGTTAAATAAAAAGTAAAGTTCAATTAGAAAGAGAAAAAAAAAAAAAACTACTCCTTTTTACACTAATAAAAAGAGAATGATGAGTAAATAATTTCCTTTTTTTTTTTTTTTAAATAAAAGAGGATAATGGATAAATTAAATACCAAAATTTCAATGGAATAAGATCACCGCAATTAGAGTTCATATGGAGAATTTAAATCTTCCTTAAGTTGACTTATCTTGTTAACCACCATGGTATCTAGTGGATTTCACAATAGCTTCTATTATTGACAATGTGGAGCTATTTATGTGTGGACTTTCAAAAGGATTTTGGAGGATCCAAATCCTTAACATTGTCTGGAATCACATTGCAAAAACCATACCCTTAACCCTAGATGTCTATTAGGCTATGTTAAACACTAGGTTGTTAATAAAGGAAAGTGTTCCATTCTTGCTCTATTACATATTTGCCACATAGGGGAGAAAATAAACGAGTTGGATATTGAAGGAAAATAAAATATAAGATTTCATATTGACCATGATGTTCATGGCATCTCCAAGGTGAGTAACCATTTCTTGGTATTTGATTTTGGGATAGAGAAGAAGAGAGAAAATAATAGGCCTTGGGATTTTCTTATATTGGGATTTCCTGGTATACATCTTTTTTTTTTTTGGATAATTTGTTTTGCTTGTTATTCTCATCTCAATTCCAACTTATATCAATGAATTCATTATTAAACTAGTAATATTAAAGATCTGCAATCTAATATAAAATAATACATAGTAAATGGTTGCACAACATTATAATATTTGTTGTGATGAATTGTTCTAGTGGATGCCAAGAGTAGTTACAAATCATATTAGTATCAAAAAAAATCTTTGAGGTTTTGGGGGAAGTTCCAAGATTTAGGAATTGGTATAGATCTTGGAAAAGCTAGTCATAGTGAATGAATATAGTAACAACCGCAATGATCAGTACAAAGAAGCGTTTTCAAAAATGAAACAACAAATTTATAAATGTCTCAGAACATCAAAATTCTCATGGTGGCTCTAGAGAATAAGTGTGGATTTTTCAAGGCGTTTGGTGGTTCTAACTTAAGAAATTGATCAAATGAGAAATATGTAATAAGAGCCCCAAACAAAGGAGTTGGAAAAGGGTTAGACGGAAAGAGGGAAATTTGGAGTTTCATCACTTATTCTCAATATTTATTTAAAGTGGAACAAAAATGGACATGAAACATTGCCAAGGTGATATTAATGTTGTTAACTTGATTCAATGGTTGCAACAATTAGAGGTTTACTTCAATGTAAATTACATCCCAAAAGAGAAGAATATTTCATTTTCCCAATTAAATTTAGAAGGCCATGATAAACTTGGTAGAAAGTTACATGTATATTGTTATGCTAGAGGATGATACCCTAACAACTAAGTGGGTGGTATTTAAAATGATCATCATGACCCAATTGTAGCCTATTAAGTATGAAGAGGACTGATGGGTCCACTAGCATTAGTTTTTGTAGGAAAAAGGATGGAGTGTGTAAGAGTACACCACCAAGTTAAGAAGAATGAAAACAATATAATTATCTATTTAAAATAATTACAATAAATAAATTTGATAACATGTATTTATATTTTAATAAAAATATTACAAATTTAACAATTTATTAATTAAATTAAAAAATTAAAAATAAAAATTAAATAAAAATTAAAAAATAAATAAAAATTAAATTAAAATTAAAAAAATAAAAAAATAAAAATAAAAATTTCATAAATCATATTGTTCAACTAAACATGTTTGCATGAAATTTGACAATCTATCTCTATAATCCTCATCTTTTCATTTCCAATGAAAACTATATTATCATACTATGGAACAATCTGATGATCTTTTTCTTTTTTCTTTAACCCAAATGAGTTATATTCAAGTTTGCACCTAGTTTGTAGCAAATACATTAGGTATTACATATTTGGCTAACCAAAATTTCCAACTAATCTCTCACTTTGAAGAGGATTATAACTTTATCTTGAGGAGAATATTTCTAAGAAACAAAAGTAGGCGTTTTGTAGCTATTTACTTTACAAAATTTCCCCAACAAAAGTAGAACTTACACCATATTTCACTAGTGATTGACTATAAAGTCTTCCATGATTAAAATTGTTGCATTCCTGGAGAGGTTCATTCAAGTCTAAGCAATTGACACTTTTTGGAGTGCTTGACCTTGAAATATCACTTAAGATGAGAGTAATATTCTTGAACTATTCTTTAAGCTCTTGAATCTTCCTTCTCAATGCATCATTTTCATCTTCATGTCTAGCTACTCTTATATTCAACCTTTGGATATCATCCAATGCACCCGAGGTTGAGGCTAAGTGATCATTTTGTTTTAATTTGATGGTAAAAATGTCCAATAGAAGAGCATCAAATTTCTCTACAAGCTGGGTTGGTGTCACTTTGTGATTGCACCTTTACTATTTTACGCTCTTGACCACCAATATTAGGATACTTCATAGTGAAACCAAAACAACAAAGACTATACTGGAAAGTAATCCAAAGTAAACCAGAGACCACTCAAACCCTCACCATAGTAGACACAACTAACAAGCACATAATATATGCATTGTATTTTAAAAATTCCCACCAAACCCAAAAACAACCAAGCAACAAGGGCATATTCCTCCCTTCAACCAACAAACACCTTGAAAAAAATATGAAGATCATTGTACCCAAGGACATTCACCACAAACTCGAGGGTGGGAAAGAGAATTCCCACATCCAAACCAATAACTCCCAAGCAAAAGAAAATGAAAATAGTTCACTGACACCTCCCTTATTTAACCTCAAGAAGAATTTCCAGACCAGAATTCCCAATCAAAGTCATAGAAAATACTTCATTAAAATAGTTTCTTAGCACACAAATTACTAAGTAGTTCTGAAAGGAAAATTTAACACTCTCACAATATCAACATAGATGTTTAAAAATAATAATTTAGATAGATAAGCAACATTTAAACCATGTTCACAGAGAGGAAACTGACGTTGATGAGCATAATTGCATGTATTCCAAAAAAACATCACCATCATTTGCCCCTAAATAAAAATGAAATAGTCCCTTCCACCACCAAGAATGATACAAATTTATGAAGGGAATAGAATGAAAACACATATTTAAATCCAAAATGTATAGCAACACAGTGAAATTCAACTTCAATTAATAAATGGAAAATGTTGAAACTATATGCATGCAGAATGAAACAAGCTAGCTCAAATGGTGGTAGCTTATCTTTGAGAAGAGATGTGGCAACTATGCGCTTTCCGAAATTGTGTTATAATGAGGCTCAAAGTCCTTTTGACCATGAATAAACAATGAGAAATCATAAACATAAAAAACCTTAACCATGGTAAGTTCAGATAGGCCTCTCTTACCATATGTTCTTAGTAATGCCCCTACCCCTGAAAGCGACTTAATGCTCAAAGTAGCATTGAAAGCTAGTTATTGCTCAAAGAGTACAGAAGGATATGTGATTCAACTAATTTCATACACGATGTTCAAGTAATGTTTCTGTATATACACAACATTCGTATATGTGCATATACAGAAGATATGAGCATATCTTCTGTATATGCACAATTTCTATATATGGAAGTTGCACATATATGGTAGATGCACATATATAAAAGACTCGCATATACGAAAGATATACACATATAAGAAAGTTACGCATATATGGAAGATATGCGCATATATGGAAGTTGCACATATACAGTTGATACACATATACAAAAATGCACATATACAGTTGATGCACATATACAAAAATTTCACATATACAGAAGTTACATGTACTAAAGTTGCACATACATAGAGGTTATGCATATATACGGAAGTTGCACATATACCTGGAAGATATGTGCATATAGAAAAGTTTCGCATATACGGAAGATATGCGCATATCTTCTGTATATGTACAATTTTTGTATATGCGCAATTTCCATATATGGAAGTTGCGCATATACGATAGATGCACATATATAAAAGACGTGCATATACAGAAGATATGCATATATAAGAAAGTTACACATATACAGAAGATATGCGCATATACAGAACTCGCACATATACGGTAGATGCACATATATGGAAGTTACATATACCAAAGTTGCACATACATGGAGGTTATGCGTATATACAAAAGTTTCACATATACCTGGAAGATATGTGCATATAGAGAAGTTTCACATATATGGAAGATATGTGCATATCTTCTGTATATGTACAATTTCATATATGTGCAATTTCCATAAATGGAAGTTGTGGACATATGGTAGATACACATATATAAAAGACGTGCATATATGGAAGATATGCACATATAAGAAAGTTGCACATATATGGAAGTTGCGCATATATGGTAGATGCACATATACGGAAGTTACATATACTAAAGTTTCACATACATGGAGGTTATGCATATATATAGAAGTTGCACGTATACGTGGAAGATATGTGCATATAGAGAAGTTTCGCATATAAGGAAGATATGCGCATACCTTCTGTATATGCATAATTTCTGTATATGTGAAATTTCTGTATATGGAAGCTGCACATATGTAGTAGATACAAATACATAAAAGATGTGCATATACAGAAGATATGCACATATAAGAAAGTTACACATATACGGAATATATACATATATGTGGAATTTGCGCATATACGATAGATGCACATATAAAGAATCATCATTGATATGTTGTCTTTGTTTCTTGGTCTCACCTAATTAGTGAAGACAAAAATATAATTCTTGTTAGTAAGAGTGGGGTTAATCACCTCCTTATAATACCTTAGCTTCATTTTTCCCTCTAACACCTTATCATCCCACAACTTATCCTTAAATTTGGAAGTAACAATTTTTTTAATATTATTCTTACCATATGTCCGGATAATGCCATTTTAATATTATCCTTACCATATGTTCGGATAATGCCCTTTTAATATTATCCTTACCGAGGTAGGTTCAGATAGGCCTCTCTTACCATATGTTTTTAGTAATTCCCCTAACACTAAAAGCGACTTAATGCTCAAAGTAGCACTGAAAGCGAGTTATTGCTCAAAGAGTACAGAAGGATATGTGATTCAACTAATTTCATACACGATGTTCAATTAATTTTTCTGTATATATATACAACATTCGTATATGTGCATATATAGAAGATATGTGCATATCTTCTGTATATGCACAATTTCTGTATATGGAAGTTGCACATATACAGTAGATGCACATATAAAAAGACGTGCATATATGAAAGATACACACATATAAGAAAGTTACGCATATACAGAAGATATGTACATATATGGAAGTTGCACATATACGGTTGATGCACATATACAAAAGATGCACATATAAGGAAGTTACATATACTAAAGTTGCACATACATAGAGGTTATTCATATATATGCAAGTTGCACATATACCTGGAAGAGATGTGCATATAGAAAAGTTTCACATATATGGAAGATATGCGCATATCTTCTTTGTATGTACAATTTCCATATATGCACAATTTACATATATGGAAGTTGCGTATATACGGTAGATGCACATATATAAAAGGCGTGCATATACAGACGATATGCAGATATAAGAAAGTTACACATATCCAGAAGATATGTGCATATACAGAAGTTGCGCACATACATTAGATGCACATATATGGAAGTTACATATACTAAAGTTGCACATACATGGAGGTTATGCGTATATATAGAAGTTGCACATATACCTTTTGGACTTGAAAAAGGTGTAAAATGAGTATTATAAAAATAGGATTTGTAAATTGTAGAATACTTGAAGTCTTGGATGTGAAAACCTAGGGCTTGTAGATAAAACCTTAGATCTGATGTTTCTGTTGAAAGAAGAAACCCTATTTCATGCAAGGAAGGAATGGAATCATGTTGATGATGAGGACGAGGAGGAGACCCAAAACCCTAACTACTCATGGTCCCTTGTATAATGCAAGTTAACCACTTTATTTATTAACTATGGCCCATTTTTCTAATTCATTTCTCTATTTTTTTCTCCAATCCAAAGAACTCTTCAATTCTCATTTATGTCAATATTTTTGCAATGGTTAAAGTATCTTCACATTCACTGGAATCATCCTTAATTTAACTTGAGGGATAATTGCATGTTTTTCCAAATCATTCTAATATGTTTACTTCCATTATGATTTGACATCATCTTCGCCTATTATATCATCACTTATCTTGGTATATTCTTCTAGTGTCTCTCTTCTATTGACACAAACTTATGTTGCCACTCTTTCCTTCATGTGCTCCTTGGGTGTATCTTATGTCTCTATCTATCCTACTCTACTTTTACTACCCAGTTTGTATTCTCATCAAACTATCCATTTGTACCTTTCAAATTGCTTTAGGTGATGCATTCTTGCATTAGGGAAAGTTTTAGGGGTCAAATTCTGCAAATGGGTTATTTTTCCATGCCTTGGTCCAAATAAAGACTCAACAATTTCCATTTTTTTTTCTAAAAATGATGCCCATATTTTATAGGATAAAATTATTTTACCTAAAATTTGCCAAATATTTATAGGGTCTATATAAAATCATAAGAAATATGAAGCTTTTCACAGAAATATTGCTAAACACTTTGCAATTTGCATATTCGGGACAAGTTAGATTCACCAAGGTTTCTACGCTTTATTATAAATTCTCATCCTTAAAACTTTCCACATCTTGATTTATATCTCTCCTCTAATAGCCCTTCTTTTGCTCCTTTGCAAATCATATAGGGTGATGTAAAAATAACTCCCTTTATTCTAATTTTGTTATGTTTTCTTGTGGATATATTTTATGCCTAATTTATGAGCTCTTAACCTATATATGTTGCCTCACTATTTCTTGTTTTGTGCACTTCCATAGCTTACATAATTTCTTTGAGGCATATTTTTCTCTTTAACAATTAATCCAGTTGTTATTGTTATAAATATTCAGTATCTTAGTTTACATAATTGACTTCTATGCACAAGTCCAATGAGAATGGTTGTAATATTTCAAGGGGGATGAGGGTACTTGTCACTACATTTTTATGGATTTGAGCTATGCATCAGTAGGTTGTTGGTCCAACTGCACTCAAGACGATGATGCGCATGTTAACAAACGGGTTGGACAAAGGAGCCATATCAGTGTACCCTGATGCAACAGAGGCAAGAGTTTTCTTTCAGCAGGATGTCACCATTGAGCGCACAGACACCATCATGGACAACCAAGCTTGGCATCAGTTCTCCACCATCGATCATCGCGAGGGTGTCGAAGAGTTGGTCTTCCCACAACTCTCTGAGTCTTAGTGATGTCTTTCATGGCTTCCTCAAGCCTATTTTTGTCTCACATGGGTACATGTGTAGATTGTATGTAACATCTTGTCAAGTGGAAGTTCAAGTGTCAATAGTTGAATGTAATAGTCATAGAGAAGTTGAAGAGTCGTGAGGGTATATGAATAGTCACAAAGGGGAATTTCAAGGGTGACCCCACCCTTTGCTAATTATAGTACCTCATAACTCATTGTAATCACTTTTGGTCAGCCAAGCTTCCACTAGGATTATCTTAGAGAAATCTTGGAGGGTATTGTAATGAGCCTTGGCTTCTCCATAGTGCAGAGCTAGTACATCTCTTTCAAGGAGAAAAAGGCAGTGACTGTAACATTCTGCTATCGGGACTAGTGGTTGGTCATGGTTGTACTGTATGATTGGAATTTTCACTTCTTATTATAACAGAGCCAACACGTTTCATGCATATCTTGTTATTGTATCTCAGCTAACTTGTTTACTCTAATGACTTAAGGGAGATTACTAATAGTTTTGAAGTTGATAGGAATGTTGAAATCATGTCGCTAAGCCCTATTGAGCTGGCACAGTAATCAATCTTTTTGGCTTTTATGGCGAACCCAAACCCATCTTCACCAATTGTATGGGTAGATCGTTCATTAGAATATGGTACTTCCTTCAATCCTTCCATTGGGATGAGGTTGCACAAGCTTCCTTTGATTCTCTTAAAGAATACTTGATTATAGCCTCGTTAATGTATTCCCTGAATTATCAAAACGACTACTTCATGTATCTCGCCACTACAAATACAACCATAGGAATGGTTTTAGGCCAAGAGGAAGATGGGATTGAACATCGATATATTATTTGAGCTACAATCTCAATGATATAGGAGTTAACTACTCTTATGTCAAAAAGCTACCCTTGGCTATTGTTCAAGCTGTACAGAGATTTCACCACTATATCCTACTCTGAAAGACCATTGTCATTTCAGATTGGAACCCTATGACATATATTTTGTCACGTCAATTGCTGGGGGGAAAATACTCAAAATGGATCATCATTTTGCAAGAATTTGATTTGGAATTCATCAAATCCAAGTCAAAGAAATCTCTTATTTTCACCAAGCTTCTTTGCAATCTTCCCTTAAATACCATTGATTCAACATCAGAACCATCAATTCTAGATGAGTCTCTTTTCTTGATTTCATCATCTAACCCATGGTATGGAGATATACTTATTTATTTCCAGACCCAAACTTTCCAGCGAGATACCTCTCGCTCGCAACAACAATGTATCTGATACCAAGCCAAATATTATGGGATCATTGGCGACACTCTTTACCGTCATGGTATCGATTCAATTTTACGAAGGTGCCTCACTCACGAGAAAGCCAAGAAAGTTTTGAATGATTTCCATTCAAGTGTTTGTGGTGGACACTTATTTGGTTATGATACCGCACAGAGATGGTCGTGATGTCATTTTATACCCTCTATTCCTACTTTCACGCAGGTCACTAAGCTTTAGGGCTCTGTTAGTTTGCCCTTTTATTCTACCCTTCAGTACCTTCGCGAAGGTGTACGATTTACCTTTGAGCAACCTTAACCCATGATCCAAGTACTTTCGCACTATTATGACAGTGTATTGTATAAGTTCCCAAGTTATCTTAAGTGTTTTATTTATCTTACTAATCAACCATAGTTAGCGTCACGTAAACAGATATTCTTACATGTGTTCGATTAACCAATACAGTCACATACATTCATGCATCACATAAACATTGTAAATTAAACCCAAAACGAAATATAAGCAGATGCATTAACAAGAAATAAATACACAGAATTTGCAGAATACTTCTCTTTATTAATATCTTCAGATTAATGTATACTCTATCCGCCCTGCACACACAGCTGCAGGGGTCCCTGCACTTAGTTGTGGACTTCCACCCTAGGCCTCTACGCTCTCATCTGCAGAGCCTCTACCTATGCTAAAACCTGAAACACTTAGACTTCTCTATCAAGACTCCAAAATTTGTCTACCAACTGCTTAGATCTTACTTACTTAGCTCTTTGTTATACAATCCCATGGTCCACAGACCATGGGTGGATCTTTACAGCCGAATTTACACTTTACAAAATACGGGCGGACAACCCTTTATGACTATTGACACCTTCATGCTCTGCGACCACAACATGCAGAGACTTTACAACTTTATTACAAAATTTGTCTGAAAAAATGGGTTTTTAGCCCCAAAACTATTCCTGGGGGAACTCGTTCCCAACAGCCCTGTTACAGGGAAAAGTTTCTATATAGAACTGCTCTATCCCACTAAGGTGTGACAGCTACCTTAGAAACAAACAAGGTAAAGCTACTTTCGTTTTTCCTTTATGAAGTATAGATGAGAGAAGAACAAAGAAGACCAACCTCTATCTTGCGCTAATCTCCTAGTTCGATTCCTCTCTCTTCTTGATAGTCTTTCGCTACTTGTTCCCTTGCACGCCCAGCTTCACAAAGTACCTATAAGATCACATTAGCATAGCACTATACAAGAACATGGATCTATAATCATAAACAATCTAGGATCAGATGTAAATTGACCATACAAGTGCAACAAACATAAATGACACAAGAGTATGGAGGAAAACTTGAATAGCTTTTATTGATAAACAAGAAAGAGCAAAGGGGAGTTACAACCAGCTGTTCTGACCCAGCATCATCCTCTCAGCAAGTAAGCCTCTCTTCACCTCATACAAAGCTTAGATCACCCAACAATCTGATGTTGTCTCAAGAAACCAACAGCAATTCCTTACAATATGCAAAATTCTAGCCTCTGGATCTCTAGGATGAGGGATCCATATATAGATATCTATAAGGGGGATGAGTCAGCTTGTGATTTGATTAGTGTCTTCCCTCTGATAGTTCTTTCTTCCACTTGGAGACTGATGGTCTCTTACTCATCCTTGGTCGAATTCGGAGAGGCAAGTGTCACAGGAGAAGTTTCTGGAAGCTTCCATTGCCTCTCCACCTCGCGGAATGACACTGCCATTTGTCATTTCTCACCCATCGCACTCTATAGAAGGGCTTTTTGAAATGCAACGCACCCACACAGTGTATTTAGGTGCAATGCAACACACTTTGCCTATGGAGCAGGTGAAATGATCCTGTTTTGACCAGTTCTTAGCAGTTTTTCATGGAGAACTTCTGGGAGGAGCTGTAATAAGTTGACCTTGTTCCTTTAGGGGTTGGAACAACACTTTTAGGGACTTAGGAGCCCTTGGTTTATGGACATTTTATGCTTGGGGCTGCAGTGCCCAAAAATGTCTATAACAGTTGCCCCCTAAAGCATGAGGTCGTTAATCTCTTTTGGATGTCGGGTGAAATGCTTTATAATGAGGATCTGAAGTTATTTCAAGCTAAGAGGAGACCTGTAATAAGATACAATATAATAAATTATCTTCATAATATTTTCATGATCTAGCTAAGGCGGGCATTCCCATGCTCAGCTTTATAAATTCATTTTCATATACATAGGATAGACAATCGTCTGAGTGTAGACTGATGATTCTGGAAGAGCCATCATCCCTTTGATTGGATGATTATCTGTGCAGCAATGATGTACATTTGATGTCTTTATTTTCCTGAATCTATATCGCAGCCCGGATGGATGAAACTAGATTCGGGGTCTTCAATCTCGTTCGATCTTCACTCGAAGTACAAGTCGATCCACGCGAGAGATGTTCTGGAGTCGAACATGGAAAGACATCGCCTGATTACCAGCCAATGATGTAATTTGTTAACAAGCGCGAGAGGAATCACCGATAATAATAATGACCCTCAAGGTACTACAGTACAATTCGCATGGTGTGAATAGAGGACTTGGCGTTGAACACCACGCAAAATCTTTCGGTCGAAGGCCAATGATGTAAACCTGTTGCCAGAAGTGAGAAACTTGCCATTAATGCATGCAAGCTTCAAAGTACTGAAGGGGTGTTCCTAGATCGACTTCTTGGATAATGAGCTAATGTCGACCAGAAGTGATTTGTCATAGGAGGGCCTTAATGAATCCCACATCAATGACACGGAACAGAGCAAACGATTTTAATGGAGGTGAAAACGGTCTGGTGATATAAGATTCAGGGTGGCGGTCATGAAATAATGGAGGTAAATGTATTGTAGTGGGTGACTTGTCAACAACAACCATTAATCCATTGTACACATTGCCACATGCATCCAACAATATTCATAAGCAATGCCTAACCAACTACACATACACATAGATTCATGTAGTCGAACAAAAGTGATCAATCCTTGTAATCAACCTACAAGACTAATACATGGAATCAAAATAATCAAGAATGTAACATAACATACATGAATGTAAGTAGGTGGCATAAAATCAATGTAAGCGACATATAATCCATATGCAACCAATCACATACTCATGAAAAATACACTTCAAGAAATTAATATCAAATTCTCCATGATAACCATGCCATAACCATAATCAATCATCAAGCAAATGAAACAAGCACATGAATTGAAAATGTAAGAGACGCACATGCAACTGACATGCATGCATGACCAACACATACCACCCATCCAATCTGAGATTTGAACCATGCTCTAATACCACTTTGTAACACCATCCTCCCACTTCTACCCAAGTAGTCATGCCAATCGAGGTAAACATGAGATGAGAGGCTACTATGATCAAATTTGACCTTCTATGTGACCCTAAGGAAATGGAATTGACAAAACATCACACATAGTCACCAAACATCAGCAATAGAGCCCTCAAGGGACATGTCAACGAATTAGACATCATTTCCCTGGGTCCCACTAATGTTCTGAATCTCTTAGGTCACAGTAAATCTCATGCTATGGGAAAGGGAGCTACCAAAGACCCTAATTCGCTTTCACAGGCTTTCCTACCAATGACCAGAGACCACAGTTGTCAATTCTGTGCTAGCGACCCTAGGATTTAAGATGATTTTTCAGGCCCAGAGCCTGGGTCACTACACAGAATGGAGTGATAGATTGAATCAGTAAAAGTATAGGGAAAAAATGATGCAAAGAAATAAGCTAAACAAGACCATAACCAGACCCCTACTAGCCATGACATGCATTTCGTCAAGCATGTCATCAACATGTAACCTATAGGTCTAAACAACATAATTAAGTATAGGGATCTCATACTTATTTGAGAATCGCTATGAACTATTGTTCCCTCATGTCATTTGCTGCATTATCATCTATTAGGTCATCGACACATTATCCATTCATGTGAAAGTAAAAACATGTTGAGATCCATACATAGTTGTTGTCATAACATATATATATAACTAGCATAATAGGAGCATAAATACCATAAAACATATCAGCCATCAAAATCCACATATAAATCAATACATTTACACATGAAAATCAAGGGAATTAATTTCTCATTAATTAATGCAATGAACCAACCGGAGATGGGACTACCATGTTCCACCCAACCATATATTGGTTGAGGCAAGTCTCCCTTCATCCAACCACCCCAGTGCCATATTACAAGGATGAATGTGGGACTCATAAAACACATCAAAAAACACCAATAAGCATGGATTCCACTGGAGTTCTCCACCTACACCGTGAGAAATTTGAGTGCATCCTAGTCTCTCAGGCCTTAACACAAGCCATAGTCTGATCCAGGGATCACTAGGCCCTACACCAAGACATACTCTCCAAGCTTTATCGTGCATCCCATTCTAGGACCACTAGGTCCAACGGAGAGAAAATACACCTCTTGGCTTTACTGTATATCCCACCATTCACTAACAAGGATTCCTACGCCCACTGAGGCACACAATTTGGATTTACCGCAACCCGTAGTCTAGTTCAGAGGTTACTAGGCCAGTGGATTCATGATCCAAAATCCGACTCAGGGACCACTCATACCATGTGTTTGTCAATTAAGAGATCAACCCCACTCAACATCGAATCCAATCCATCCATCCCACATAAACCGAATGTGAGAACCCATCTCATCAAAGCTATCAGGAAATGGTAAGGCTAGGTTGAAAATACTATCACACCTAGCAAAACCCATGCCATGGTAGAAAATAACCACACGTAATCCCATTCATGCCAAATCTAGCAAGGAAATACACATGCAAGTTAATACCTGCAATGAAGCATGTTGTAGCTTCTTGATCCTCCCTTTCCTTGCTTGATCTTTGCTTCCTCTTTCCTTCTTTTCCTTTATTTCTCCAATGCCAAAGTGCTCAAAGAAACTCCAAGTGTCCAAGAGTATGAGAGAGAGAGAGAATAATGAGAGGGCTCTAACACTGAATTGACAAAAGGTTACCAACTGATCCTCATAATCCCTTTTATGGATGAGGCCTCTATTTTTTTCATTTTCCATTATTTTCCCTCATTTTCCTCCTCACATGAAACTTGTGAACTTTCACCTCCTTTTTCTCCTAATTTCCATTATTTTCATAAATAAATGTGTCAAAAATGACATTTTGCCTTTCCAAATCCTTAACCATTGCCTTTTCCAATTTCCTTAGCCATAAACAACCAAATGAACACCCCCTAGGATGTCTTGACCAACATTCATCTTGAAATAAGTGTCCCATCAACCATGGTTATTGTTTTTAACTTTTATTACATGAAATTTTCACCAAGTCTATTACAATACCCATGGGGAGAATACCAACATTCTACCCCCTTAGAAAAATGTTTCTTTTAATTCTTGTTGAGAGGAGTTATAACCATTAGCCATAGTCCCATTAATAAGTGTGGACTATAGAACTAGATTAGACCAATTTCCCATGTACAAGTGTGAACCACCATGTTGAAGTAGTCTAGCCTCCACCTCAAACATAGGTCCCATGTACGAGCACTAAAGCCAAAAAATCAAATCCTTGAAAAAAAATTGTCCACATACTCATAAAGAATCAAGGTTGGATCTAGAAGGAACAATACAATTATAGAATATGCAAGTTGAACATTATTAGTCATAATGGGCCCCTAATTTCTCCCAACAATGTTCTCTACATAAAGTGTAGTAGAGTCATCATATAGAAGATGGATGTAGTAGTCATCTAGTAAATGGTTTTAATTAGGCTTTATATTTGGTTTTTTTACTATAGGTTATATGAATCAAAATCTCTTGGAGAATAACTTAGTCCCGTAATTGTATAAGAATTATGGAACAAGTATGGTAGAACTATGCGTAAGTATCTAATCATTTAAATTTGAAAAAATGCAAGGAATTTTATTTCAACTTTTAAGGCTTAACAAATTGATTTTGGTATTAAGGCCTTCTAAATCCAGCTTGTAAGGTAATTCCATAACCTTGCAGTGATTCTAGATCTACTAAGTAGATTAAGTATTGGATTATTAGCTTCATTCACCAGTCCATGGTTCCTGAAATGAATGCAGAGCATCTGAGATACTTTGGCTAGATCTACTAAGTAGATTAAGTATGGGATTATTAGCTTCATTCATTATTCCATGGTTCCTGAAATGAATGCAGAGCATCTCAGATATTTTGGTGTGTAATTAATCCACATACTTCTTTGATTTTACCATGGGAATTGGTACAATTGCCACCATTTTTCCAAGAGACCCTAACCCTCCAGCTTTGATTTTTTAATATTCGAAGATAATTTTTCTTTCCCCACTCATGAGGATGGATGGATGCAAGTTTAACATTTTCTAGAATTACTATCCATATCACTACATAAAATATGGTAATTATGGATTTTTTTTCCAACCTCATGGATGTGATTACAATTGAATTAAGATCCTTCCTGACATGAATTTCATGAATTCATTGTTTTTGTTTTTACCATGTTAATGGACTCAAAGGTTGTAGGGTATGAATTCAAACATGATGATTAGCATAGATAGTTAAGAAATTTTATACCCTCTGATTTTTTAATATACAACTCTAATGTTTTACAAAAATCAAAGGAAATGGAAAATCTTGGTAGATACCTAGGTGTTTCTAGTTGCTCTCATTTTGTAGGCAACTAAACAAGGAATTAGACCAATCGTATTTCCATAATTACAATGTGATATATCATAACAACTTGGAATTAGTGTATACAGAGTGAATGCATGAAGATGGGTTACACTTTTGGGCCAAATGTGGCAATTAAATTTTAATCGAATTGGAGCCCTCAAAATTCATATAAGTGTTGTGAATTATATGAAATTTGATTCAGAGTAAAAAGAAAAATTTCTAGAGAACTATGGTTTGTCCTAATGATATTTTTTGCAAACAAATTTAGTGTCATATGTCATAGACTCTGTCAATTTTCCATAAAATGAAATGCCTGTCCTTGCAAATTTTCACACATCTTAAGAGGTATGCATGTGTTCGTGTAACATAACTTAGTCTAAAATGTCTAATATATATATATATATCTATATATATATATATATATATATATATATATATATATATATATATATATATATATATATAGATATGCACATGATCAATAGAGAGAGAGCTAAGTGATTCATATTTTAAAAAAATATGCAAAATTATGTGTTTTTTTTCCAAGTTGGTGAAGTAATATTTCAACTGCATTTTGCACACACGTTTTTGCGTAAGATATTTTTCAACTATTTAAATAATTTCAAAAACCAAGAGTATCCTTTTGAAGAGGACTCATAAACGAAGATAGTGGTATTTTTTTCAAATTATTTTGTTGTATATACTTTATGTTATTTATTTTTTATTCATCCCCTTTGAAATTGTCCAAAAAAGTTTCAAGCATTATGTTTAAAAGAAATTAGATGAAAAATACTATATGAATTTGAATATATCAAACTCATATGCCGTTGGATAGAGGATTCCCTTAGGGATCCAATAAGATCAACTCTGCAAGCTAAGGACAAATTCCGACTTGAGTTCGCCAGGGTACAAAATGGCGTTGTAGAGAAATATGTAGAAGGGGAGCTAAAAATCTATTTTTAAGCCCTCAGTAGCTCGATCGAGTGAAGCCCCAAGGGTTAGCTCAATCAGTCAAGCCGGGGCCTTGCCAATGGGAGGTCACAGGGTCAAAACTCGAAAGCTCTTGGGGTCAGGTCAGTAAATAGGCCGAGGGGTGTGACCCCCTTCGGGTGGGGTCCACCCTAGCGTTGTTCGATCCTGGACGTAGCGGACCCACTAACCATGGGTATCCGTGAACCAGTAGTGAAAAAAAAAAAAGCTCGATCGAGTGCTCAAAATGCTCCATCGAGCACTTCAGATAAAATTTCAAATAACTTGATCGAGGGTTAAACCCTCGATCAAGCCCTTAACGTGGTTAAATAGAGGTTTCATATTGCCAATAGCTCGATCTAGCTTTAAGTCTAGATCTAGCCTATAACTCGATCTAGCTTTAAGGTTTGATCAAGCCCATAGCTTGATCAAGTTATAAGGCTCGATCGAACCACTTTTTTTAATTCTGTACCTAGGTTGTATTGGCAAGAAATTTCAAAAGCATGGCTCGATCAAGCCCCTTGATAACTTCAAGTTACACAGGAGCTTGCCCTCAAATAACTCGATTGAGGGCTCAAACATTGCTTGATTGAGTGCTTAAAATGGCTTGATCGAGTTGTTTTTTCACCCAAATGCGCCCCTGCTTGCCAAAAAGTGTAACACAACTTCATGCATAAACCCACAACGTATGCGCATATTTTCATTGATGCAAGACTTTTGTTGAACATTGAAACATTTATTTTAATATTTTAAAGGATGTGAATATTTTTTTGAATATTATATGGGTCCATAGAATGTGGATTGTTCTTAGCTTTCCATTCTATAACCTATCTTGTAACATGGTTTGGCATTTCCTTCAATTGAAAGTAAAATGATCCATCCTCACTACCATCATAGGAAATTCAAAGAGGCCATTGAGATTGAGAAACATATGGACAATATTAATTGAGATGATGGTTAGAAGATTAGCAAGAACTAGATTCCCACTCTTTCTTCTTAATTTATGTCCTCCTGAATCATCTTTTGATTTCCTTTATCTCTCCTTGGTCCTTTGTGTTCCTTTATTTTCCATTGATTTTCTTAATTATTCTTTTTTAATTTCCTTTCCTATTAATAATATTAAAATAACATTTTTGAATATATATATATAATATTAATTATAATGCACAATATTAATATTAATACCATTATTTCTAAATAAATATATATATAATATTTTCATATATATATATATATATATATATATATATATATATATATATATATATATATCACAGGTTCAAAAATCAGAGGGTGTAGAGTATGTATGCCGTTGTAGACTTAGCAGTGAAATTGTTGCGCAAAGGTGAGTCTCTTGTCCCACAAACAAGGGGGTCTCATACACAAATTTGGTGTCTAGCTTGGGTGTGACCTTAAAATTGGATAAGATATATATATATATATATATATATATATATATATATATATATATAGATATAGTTGGGTTGTGTTATATTCTTTCGAGGACTAGCCCCAGTAGTTAAGCTAAGGGGTTTGAGGGTGGGCAGAGATCTCCGTTCGTTGTGTCGGGTGCAACGGGGGGTTTGAGGGGGGCGATATCCCCCCTCTATGGGGTCTGGGGCAACGCCCCAGGGAAACTTTTTTTGGACCCTATATTAGGTGAGCAGACCTACCTATGGTTTTGTGCATGGATTTTGCACATGGTTTTGGGCACAATAGTTTTCGGTCCATGGTATTTTGTAAATCCTGTCAAGGGAACTATGGTTATGTTCTAATCCAAGGTTAATGGATTTGGATTTATGGATGCTTTGGCATGTATATATATGTATTGTAACATTGAAAAGAATATAATGAAAAATCATGGTAGTCTCGGTTTTGGGATCCATGGGAAAATATCTGTGTATATTTGTTTTATTTGTTATGCTCTCACCATTGTTTATTTTCTATTTTTAGAATTTGTATATAGGTAATTTTTGTACGAGGTTAAAACCTAGGGGGTATCATACACCAATTTGGTGCCTGGCTTGGCCATGACCTTAAAATTGGATATATATATATATATATATATATATATATATATAATCTTCATTACTGCATTCAAGCTTCTATTATCCGTAATGAATTAAACAAAGTCTTTCGATAGAAATCATATGAGAGAATTTTTTGGCCGACACGTTTCGAACAAACAAGTGTGGTTCATCATCAAGACCAGATGAAAATTATCTCATGTGATTTCTACTGAAAGACTTTGTTTAATCTTCATTATGTTTATATATTATATTATTATTATATTATATTGTTAATTATTTTGGGTTTTTTTCCCTATTTATTTATTGATAATTATAACTTTTATTGATAATTTTACTTATACTTATAATTATAACTTTTGTTTGTTATTGCATATTCTTATTATTCTATTTATTTTTATTCCTTTCTTTATTTTATTCATATATTTTTATATATTATTACATATTATATTAATTTTTATTTGTATTATTATTAATTGTATTTTTTACACCCACCGCGGGTGATGACACTAGTATATGTCATTGATATGATGGACGGATATGGTTGGGTTAGCTACATGGCTTGCCATGTTCCTCCACTTCGTCGAAGGTACACAACGTTGATGAATAGGTTCACATAGACATTACTTCTCATTGAGAGAAGGTACACAGATAGAAATTTCATGATGGACAAACATTATTTTGTATCATTCCTCCCTCACGCGTGAGCCACCTTCTCATTCCTCAAGCGCGGGACTATGTTATAGATTTCACAAGGTCTTTCATAGGTGGTATAGTTTATTTGGGTGACGAAAAAACTATGGTTAGTGTCGATAGATATGTATATCATTACTGCAGTGTTTATGCACTCCGTCTAAGAGCCAATGATGGTAATTCTATGTCTTTTTCCAGTCTGGAGAATTCGGGTTGCAATGCATTTGTCCTTGGGAAATTCGTTGCCTTCCAAATTCCTCTAGTCTCTATGGGGATCCATCTATCTAATCTATCTTTCAATTCCACTCCACCTGGCTCTCGAGCTAAATTGCATAGTCTTTGTGGGAAAAATCAAGTAGTGCAATCCTCTCAGTTGGGTTCTTGACATTTTCTTTTTAGTTGGGTTCTTGTTCATTCTCAAAGGCTCTATTCTATGGAATGCAAGATGGTCGAGTATGCATCTTCAACTCCATGCTCCATCCTCTGGAGATCTCTTATCAAGCGAGGATTGAAGCGCCAATCCTCTCCATACCAGTCAATCTCATAGTAGCATGTAATCGACATGGAGTTCATGGTCAATGGATTTGGAGTCTCAATGCATGGGAAGTATTGTGATTCACTCAGCATCCTCGACCTCAGCTTATCAAGGCGGGTAGATTGCCTCCCTTTATTCGCACGTTGGTTAATGGTCAGTTTAGGAGTCCTTGTTGAATTTCTTCATAAGTCTAGCCTTCAGTCTAAGTTCAATTATGGAATGTAAAACTTATCATAGCCTAGCTGTGGATGGCTCAACTGGAATGAGTCAATATTTTTGTCATTTTGAATTTTTCAGTTTTATGTCTAGACAATCTTTTATTTCCAAGGATAAAATTGTAAAACATAGTCTATGTAATCTAAAGTTGCTCAATTTTTGTTATTGGGCCAATTTCCCATCTACGCAGCCAATAACACAAAGTCATACTATATGTGCTCGTTTGCTCCAGTAATATAAAGTCGAGCATTACAACAACAACAAAAACAAAAAAAAACTTCTTGGATTAACTTTTCTTTTTTAACATTCATCTTCGACTTATCATCTATATACGTCTCTCATATTTATTTCATGGGTCTTGATTAGATTTCTCATCTTTCAATCATGATAATGAGCCACACCTTCTGAGTCAAAACATCAATTCCAAAAACTCTGTGTGATGGATCTATAAATATTCAAACAAAAGAATCCTTCCTCCTTAAATGCTCTTCATGTGGTGGTAATGGATTCTGTTGGGAAGAGATTTCACCCTATATCCCCACTTCCCAACATAAAGGGAAGATTTCCAATTGAACGTTGTTGAACATGAATATGTAGTGATAGATGCATTTATGGTAATATGCATCTTTATTAGATAAATAAAAGAATTTTAATAAATAATATGCTTTAGGACTAAGTCATGATGCACAAAATTCTTAGTAAATAGTAGGTCTATGTTACACTCCACAAATATCTTAAGCTAATTAGTGAAATGAATTTTCTACATACTTCCCAACTAAAACTTGGGCTATCATGATGTTTTTTTTTATAAATTGAAACAATGTGCATTGTGTTTAAATGGTTTGATTTCCATTCCTTTGGATTAAAAAAAATGATTTTTCTTTTTTTATAATAAGATTTATATGCATTTTCTTTAGATTTTATGAAGTTCCATCTATGTTTGATCACTTTGTTTGATTTGTATATCACTAAATTTGAATTGTATATCATTAAATTTATTATTTCATTTTTTAATTTATTGAAACATATAGCTAATTGGTTTAGCATAACCATGTATAATTGAGACATTCAGATTAAACCATTCAAATCTAATTTTTTAATCATTATCATTATAGATGAATTCATAATTTATGCACTTTTAACATAGATGTTCTAATTCAACATTGCAAATTTTTACAAATAATTATATAGTTTCTTTGACAGAACTGGGTACTTTATTATTCAAGCGGTTAGTATTATTAATACTTTGAAAAATGTATGATATGAATTGGTTCCTCCCTATTTATACTCTCAATCCACACATAATTATAACTTGTATTTTCCTAAACAAAAAGTGTCTAAATTGTTTGGTGCGGTTTGACTTTCCTTTGCTCAAACTCTGCATTACACAAAACTCACCGAGCTCACCCTACTCGTGAGTTGAGGAAATGAACTAATGTTCTTTTTTAGTACAAATATTTACAACGTAACAAAATAGGTTGTAATAAACGAATTTTGATATATTTTGATTGTATTTATTTTTAAATTTAAAATATGTCCTTGTGCATATATATAGTGCAGAAACTTACAATATTTTTATGTAATTTGATTTAATTTTTAAAATATGTTGTGTTAAATAAATAATCTAAAAAGTTTAAGAAAATTGAAAGTTTGTAAAATATTATTAATAATGTAGAAAATATTATTTAATTGAAATGAATTACAAAAGAGTCAAAGAGTTTTTGAATACTAACCTAATGCTAAGTATAATAGTTTATCTTTTGAGATGGTTGTAGAATTTTTTGTCGGAGCTATGGGTGTCACTGCAGGTCTTGTAGATAAAGGTATTGTTGGCATGGCTAAAGAAATTGAATATGTCGTAGTTCATGAAGCAGTGATCGAATTGAATTCAAGCCTTGTGAGTTTGAAATCACACTTTAGAGATCTTCAACATGGCATTCTTGATGCAAATGGTGCCACTTATGATGTCTATACGGGAACTAGGAGTAGGCATAGCATGGCCATTAGGGAGATGGATGCCTGCAAAATGTTTGTTGAAAATTTTAAACGAGACACCTACAAGGGGAATGGCAATGGTGAGAAAGTATGCAATGTGTTTGGAAAAATTCACCAGTTAGACAAGGAAGGAATTGGGGACTCAATTATCTCCAAAAATTCCCAATATTTGTCATATCTTTATTTGGAGAATCCCTCTACATCATGTTCAATGAAGTTAATGGTGTATACATGCTCACAACGAATATTAAACAGTTGAAACGAATTCCGGTGGGTTCGTTAAGGCTTCTTTACAAAGGAAGGAAAATTAAGATGGACTAGGTACTCGAAGATTATGTCATTAAGAAGGATCCCTCTATCTCTCTTATTTCATGCCTGAATGGTGGAGCTAGGGCGGTGGGGCATATTTGGCTTCAAATCCTTTGTTCCTCAAGGATGCCCTCAAGACAGGTTCCAACTATCAACAACCCCAGACAACACCCAGGTTGTCCCAGGTGGACAAAGTTGAGGATTTTCCCTCTATTAAAACTTCACATTAGAGGACTAGCTTCAACTCTACACTGAGTCAGGTCTCATTTGCCACTTCAATGGCTTATGACCACATTCAACATAACTTTATAAGTTGATTGATGTGGTGTGGACTAAGAAGTGCAAGGTCATATTATGCTCTAAGGGTTTCTTTGTAGTGTTGTTCATTGAATGAAAAGATTACTAGAAGGTCCTAACTAGTGGGCCTTATTTCTAGGGTAAATCTAGTTTGTTCATAATCCCTTGATTTCCGGATTTCGATCCCTCTACAACAATCATCACCAAGATTCCAATATGAGTTTGGCCTCCTAATTTGTCTGCCCATCTATGGCACTTGTTAAGTTTTTCAGAGCATAGGTATTTCCTTGGGTCGTTATCCTACCATAAACACCTCTTGAGGGTAGTATGGCTTGTACATTTATGGAATAATATGTGTGTAAATTGGCATTATAAAAGGGTTGTCGATTCAAATAAAATTAAAAATTGATGATTATCATTGGACCCAATCTTTGGATAATGAGAATATTGCGTTTCAGTGTCATGTGTTGTCTTCAAACTGACCATTTACAAAATTCTTGCACTCTGTCAAACTCTAACAAGAAATGTCATAATGGAACTTCAAAATCTAAAATTTGTAAACCTTGTGACCTGCCCCCTATAGAGGGTGAGACTTCTTCTATTTCTAATTAAGAGGATGAGGGCGTCGATGATGATATGATTATGGGGGACCAAGATCAAATTATCGCTACTCACCGACCTTATCAGGATTCAGTAGGGATCACAGTCCCTTCTGCAAACAGGCAATTCGTAATCTTTTTGGGTATGTTGAAGAATGGTCATGAATCAACATCTTCTGATGTCGACAAGGAATCTCCTTCAACTCTCAAAAATAATCTGCAAATTACTTTGGTTAATTTGCATCCTGTAGATTTGACCAAGGTTGTGAGAAAGAGAGGAAAGAAAAGTCGCTCTCAAGATCATCCCTAATTTAGGATATTCTTTTGAGTTTGAAAAATCCCTAGGGGTTTCTTCTTTCGGTTTTGTGATATCCATGTTTTGTCAAAAATCCTTAGATAGACAACTACTACAACAATGTAATTTTTTTTTTATATAATAGAAAGCATATATATATATATATATATATATATATATATATATATATATATATATATATATATATATATAGATTATTTGGGAAAATATTAATAAAATATTAAATTATTGATTTTACAAAGAATTATCATCAAGATTTTAATTTTTTTTTTTTCTAAATAAAATAATTTTATAGGCTCACTTTATAGATTAAATGGTTTCTTTAGCCAAAATTTGACAATACAATTTCTAAAGAGGTTGTAATTTCTTATTGTTTAAAATGCACTTTTGAATATATAAATGAATTCACCACCATGAAAAACCCTTGAGGCACTTAAACTTTGCAAATTAAACAATTTGTGATTATTAATAAAAATCTATAAAATTTTGAGAAAATTTATTAAAAAGAAAAAACAAAAAAATCATTTCATCTATTAGTTAGAGTGTATTATCTATATTAATATAGATATTTAAATGATATTAATATTATCTTAATTCTATTAAAATCAATATATTAAAAATAAATTTTAATTTAAAATATATTATATAGCAAAATAAAGAAAATGAGTTATTTTATTAATAAAAAATAAAATAATAAATGAACCTATTAATATGTAGTTATTTTATTAGTTAAGGGTCATATTAATGTATGACTTGAAAATTGATTATGTAACTACTTAAATGTCTTTGTTATTGTGGAGGGTGATGTCATAATGTTGGTCACTGATTAGATAAGACATGTCATTAAATAATAATAATTTTCCATGGTTAATAATGAACTCTTTATATATATATATATATATATATATAAAAGTCTATTTGTACTTTATTAGAAATATAATTTATAAGTTTCAAGTTGATATAGAGAAATAAGAGGGTGTTGAACGATGGTATTTCAAAAAGACTACATCAATACCTTATAGCTGAAAATTTGTTGTCATCTATTGGGCCATATAGAAGTTGGGTAGTGGATACAACATTAGGTCTCTTGAACCACTCCCCTATCTTCCTGCAACTGAGTAAGCCTTAATAAAAGTAGAGATCACCATTCAAGTTCAATTCCCATTGGTTACATGATAGCTTGTTTATAACTTTGGTACATTCCACATGGAGGCCTTTTGATCATACTAGTCTTGATTCAAAGGTGAATCAGGTCCTCTCCTCCCTGTCCACAAATGTTCGATGATAGGGAGAATTTGAAATTAAATGAGATAGTCACTGAGAAAGAAGTCAGGGGCACTCAGGAAGGCAAATAAATAAAAAAGCCTAAGCCCCGATGACTGAATAGTTGAATTCTATTTGACCTTTTTAAATCTCTTGGGTAAGGACATAACAAGGGTCATGGAGGAGATTAGAGTAAGGGGAGGATTACTAGGTGTGCTAAATGCAGTTTTCATCACATTAATTCCTAAAAAGTCAACTTCAGAGACTTTTTTAGACTTTTGGCCCATCTCAGTATGTAAATTCCTCTACAAACTTGATGCTAAAATTCTCATTTACAAATTAAGATAATTCTTGACACAAGGTGTAACAAAAGAACAATTTGGGATCTTGTTTTATGGACAAATTCTTGATTCCATTAGAACCACACAAGAGGGACTTCACAATATGAAAGAAAATAATTTGTTGGGTTTGGTCTTGAAACTAGATCTAGTGAAGGTGTATGGCAGGGTCAACTAGATATTTTTGAGGTTGATCCTTTTATAAATTGGCCTTTCATTGGGAGTGAGTAGTTTTATTATGGCTTGTGTTACCTTAGCCAATTTTATTTTCTAGTGAATGGTTCATTGAAAAAGCTCTTTAAGGAAATGAGGGAGTTAGACAAGGATGCCCATTGTTTCCTTTCTTGTTTCTACTAGTAGAGAAGGGATTAAGCATCCAATTAAATGAAGCTATAAGGAATGGTCAAATAAAAGGTATTCAATTTGCTTCTCTAATTAGACTATTACAACTTCTATTTATTGATGATGTCCTTATTTTCAGACATGGATCCCTAGGGGAGTCAAGAACCATTTAGCATTCCCTCAATCTCTATTGTGAAGCGTCATGAATTGAAATAAGTAACACAAAATCCTTTTTCCTTTATAATGGCACTTTAGATCACCTTTTGATGGATCTTAAATATTTAATTCCTTTTCATTTTAATTTTTCGAAGTTGGTTTGAAATACTTAGGTTATCAACTAAAAGATTACAATTATAGAATCATAGATCGGTTATGGTTAATTAGAAGCTTGAATGTAGGATTACCCACTAGTGCAATCGCTAGCTCACTTTAGGCAATCGACTTATACTACTTAAATCTGTTTTGGAAGGAAAATTAGTTTATTGGTTGGCACTAGCTAGAGTACCCATAACTATTTTGGAGAAAATCTAAATGTTGTGCTTCTCTTTGTTATTGCAAGGTAGAAGGAAAACTAGCTTCTATTTATCAACATGGAAATCATTAGCTAAGCTAAAGAAGACTGGAGGTTGGGGGATAAGGAATATTTTCTCCTTTGCTAAATACCTAAAAACAAAAAGCCTTTGGAGATGTATTTTTGATACAAGTCTTTGTGTTAGACTAATGAGGGACAAGTACTAGAGGAAAACGCTTGAACTAAATGGATAAGATCACATTTAAAATCACGAAAAGTGGGGTCAAACATATGGTAAGCCCTAATAGCATATTATCCTTGGACCATTAGGGATGGAATCAAGAGGTTATCATTAAACCTTGTGTTGGCTCTAAATTTTATAGGCATCAACACACTTTCTAATGCAACCTATCTAGATGACATTGATCCATCGAAGAAGTGGTATACAATACATGTATTGGGTCTCTCAATTGATCAAAACAAATGAATGGTCTTCAATCATTAGCTCCTTAGCATATAACGGAATGTCCCTAAGACAAGGTTTAGATCACTTGTTATGGACCAGAAATAAAGAGAATGGAGTGGTCACGACCAAACTAGCTTATGGAGTAGCAGAGGAATATGAGTAGGAGACAAGGCATTTTTGATGGTACAATGTAATATGGAAGTGGAAATTCCCTCTCAAAACTTGATTATTTGTTTATCTAACACTCCACAAAAACATTTTAACACATGGAAACTTGCAGAAATGAGGTTGGGTAGGCCCAAGTTGGTGCACACTATGTCAAAAGGATTCAAAGACTGTGAGTCATATTTTTTCCAGATGTGACTTTTCCCTCTCTATTTGGTAGATTAGTCAATTTGACTTGGCATGTCCTAGAGTATGCGAGGGAAAAAATCTTGTTGAGTGGATCTTTAATTGGTTGACATCACCTGTACTTACTATGTTTACTTTCATGCCTTGTTTTTTATGTGGAAAATTTGGCTTTCCAAGAATAGGATCATATTCGAGGACCACTGTTAACTGATATTTCTAGGGTGGTCTACCAAATCAAACAATGTTTTTTTGAGCTCAAAGAGGAGAGGCACATTAAACCTGCATGTGTTTCTATTGATGCATTGATTTCCAGAGATTTATCCTGGGCCTTCTTTGATAAGGCTAAGAACAGAGCCCTGACAAATGTGGAGCATACATCCTCTTTTATCTGAAGTTTGATCACTCCTTTTCCTTCGATTTAGGATTGGGAATAGGCAAAAAAACAAAGGAAAGCTTATGGGGTTGTGATTCACATTGCTTTTTGCCTAAAAAAGAAACGTGGAACGATTTCAGGTATTTGATGACTCTTAAGTGCTCATTGATTGGCTAAACGATATTAGTTCTTTAAACAACTTAATTATTCACCATGGAAATTGAAGATTACGTAGTTGTAGGAGTTTTCTGAAGGACCTTAAATTTTTCCATATTCATTGAGAACACAATTGTCTAACTAATCAGTTGTTTAAACAAGCCATTGACCTACTGGCTACAACCATTAAAGTTGTTTTCTACCTAGGCACTAGAACAATAAAGCATTTTCTACGTATATTGGCTCGATTATTTGACTCAACTAGCAGCCATGTATTTTTTTTTATGATCCATTTTCTTATTACTAAACCTCTCTATGTATACTTTGATTCATGTGAATAAAAAGTATATGCTTTTTTCTGTTGGAAAAAAAAAGAGTTCATTTCTGTAATCACTATTTTAAAGTGGTCATATTTTATTTTTTTTAAGTTTTGGTTTTTTGGGGGTATATAATTGATCAATTTTACTTAAAATAGAACTAGAAATTGTTGAATCACAAATTTGAGTTGTGAAATCTATACAATTTAAGTTTTTAGGGGTTTATCAAACACTAAATCCATTTATGCATTTAAAAATACATTTTAAACAACAAAAAGCCATAATTTAACCAAAAACATTATTGCTAGATTTCAATTAAAAAAAACAAAAGGTACAAGAGTTACATCAGTCCTTAAAAATATTTTTGGATATTTAGAGATTTATGGTTGATGAAATATGAATTTTATAACTATTTTATTTTATTAAATATAATTTGTGAATTTTTTTTTTTTTTTGTGTAAGCTTGGTAGATCCCTTTTTCTATTGATATTTCATGAAAATAAGTATGATTTCTACAAAATTGCAAGTGGCCTTAACCTGCCTGCAGGAAACCAGGTTTGTTGGCCACCTGTCTGTATCGAATGTTGTCCAAAATTTGAAAAGAGTTTTTCTTACCATCCATGCTACATTGGCAACTTTATCTACTATATAATTCTTGCTAAAAAAGTAAATGCTAGCCATCATATAGACAAAATTATTATTACTAGTCTGCTTCATTCATTTGAAGAATGCACAGGGGTCGGGGCTTTCGTGCTCAAACCCAAAATCACAGTGAGGTTGTTGTTATACATCTGCATTTGGATAGATTGTATCTCCCTTTGCAAGTCTTCCATACTTGGGTCTGCTGGTCTATCCTCCTTCAGTTATTCTCTTTCCTTATAGGTTGTCATAGCGCAGGCCAGGATGTTTTTCAAGACCCAATACTGCTGGATAATTTGGCGAACCATCGTTTGGCGTCCTCTGATGTTTCCTAGGTCTTTGATGATTGTTTCCCGTTCCTCTGCCTCGATCTCTTGAATTTCAATGTTTGTGTTTAGTTCTCTTTCCCATTTGGAGATTATTGCTTTCACCTAAGCCGAGGTTCCTACAAAGTATGTGTTGATCAGGTTCTACATACTCTCCTTCCCTGTTTTCCTGCCTCTTTTGTTTAGGCCTTTGCTTGAAGTCACTTCTAGGCCTTTCATCTTTTTTCAGGCCTTTCTCGGTCCCCTATTTCCTTTCCTTCCCGATTGGTTACCTCCCTTCGTCATCCAATTCTTATTTTTTCTACTTTTTCCTTTCCTTTCCAAGTGGGGCACCTGTGTCATGACTAGAGCATGGTTTAAGTGTCGAGTCTTCAGAGTTCTCTGCACTCTGATTTTTAAGCTACCTATAACAAAAACCAGGAATACAACATTGTAAGTCATCATCAAATTAACCATAGTGGACTCATAGAATTTTGTGCTCTGTGAGTTGGTAATGAAATTGACATATTTCCTTCTGTTCTTGTTTGGATACTCAACCTGAGAATTGGCCTCGCTCGTTTTGGGATTCCCCACAAACTTCCCCCATATCGGGTGAGACTTCTCGGCCACAAGTGTTTTCATCCACTCCGTGCCCTGAGAACTATGATAAACTCCATCTACACCCTTATTCCCTACTCCCCCCACAAAGTTTTGAAGGATAATAACAGCACCATCGTCCTGTTTTCTTCCCATGAAAATTTGAATAACCCCTCTCACCGACTCACGTAAGACTTCCATCGTCCTCCACCCAACTATAATTGTAGCCCTGCCCCCTGGTTTCCAAATATTCTTTCTGCCCTAGTTATCGCTACCCTAGTAGGTCAGACATTGCTTTTCAATCTCCCACTAGATTACAATTCTAATACCAGTCCACGAGAGAGTGGTTACCGCACCTATCAACCCTATCAAAAAGTCAAGGGAGGCACCAAGGCTAGGTAAAATTTCTAGCCTTCTGCACTTATCTGAGACACCTTCCTTCTCAAGCCACATTCTCAACCATATCAACTTACAGAAAATGTTCCGACAGATGCAGTGGAAACTTATTTGGATGACCCAGTTGGCCACATAATGACTCAACTTTCTACTCATACCCCGGAACCTATCTACCCTGAGGCTAAGATAAGGGTTCCCAAACCCCCTTCCTAGGATGACAAGCCTGTTGATCTCTCCCCAAGATGATAGGCCAAATACCCATGAAGACCAGGAGGCCTCAACATTGAAAGCAACCGAGGGCACCATTAAAATTATCCATTGTTTTGCATCCAGATTCACTTTCACACATCCTTTTAAACTAATTCTTAGCAGGAGCCGATTCATATTTTCCAGACAATCGTTAGTGAAAACAGAGAGCACATACCAGTTCTTGCAAATGATAGCCGAACGTTGCTCGACATCCTCCAACCCTTGGCTCTCACCACCTTCAGCTGCATATCCTACCTTGTCTTACTACATGCGAATGGTTCTCAGCCTGCCCTTCTTTCCATTTTGATTTTCTTTCCACCTGCCCTGCATGTCGCTCGAAGGACCCACCACGTGATCTCTTCCTCTCTCCGCCGCCCTTTCTCCCACATGAGAGTCTGGGAATGGGGTTCCACTACATTTCCCATCATTGTCGATTATTAAATCTCGCTTACCACCAACTGCTCTTGCCGCGAGATTTCTATGATTGCCTCACCACTTGTCGGCTTCCGTTGCATTTTTCCTTGCCTTCTTCCCTCTGTCGTTCGTGACAACTAGCCATCCGCTCCTACCTCTACCTGCTTTACCGACTGTCCCTGCCCAGTTATGCCTGTTACTCCACTGCCATTTGCTAGCTCTCGTGGCCCCTGTCCAGCCTCTTCTCCCTCTGCCTGCCATGCCAACTGGCCTGCAGAACCACCCTCGGCCCACCATGCCCACTGATCGTCCTCTCGTTCCTCTAAATCCTCCAGGCGTCACACCCCGATAAGGGGTTTTCTCCTTTTTCCTTGTCTATTCTTAGGATTTCCTCTAGACTTCTCATGCCTTCCATTTCACTTAACTCCTTGCCCCTTATATCAAGGTTTCTACCTGCCTACCCACACCCCCAATTGGCTAGGTTGTCTGTTGCCACGTTACCCAAATAATTTGTGAAATTTTGAAAATCAAAAATTTTTATGAATAATTTTCAAGTAATAGAAATGAGGGCATTAACCAATATTAATTCTTAAATGTTAGAGAATTTTTATTCCCATTTTATTAATTTAAAACAAAATGATATTTCCTATCATGTTTTTAACTATTTAGTTATCAATATTTTATTGTTAATCATTATTTTCATTATTAAGTTCAAAATGAACTTTACTATATTCAAACAGCAAAGTTTACATATAGAGACTTTAATGTTATGGAAAATGGAAGTTAAAAATATAAATGTTATTATGTTAACTAATTATCTTATTGGCCCTCTTTAATTTATTCATTCTATTTAATCATCAAAACATTAAGGCTTTAGCCTCTAACAAATTAACCTTGTAAACCTAAACTAAGTTAAACATGAGCCACTAAAATATTAATTTCAACCCATTACTATAAACCTAAATCATTACCCATAAATCAATAAGCCAAAATAACCCCAACTACTAATTTATTAGCCCTTAACAATTAACATTTTGTTTTCCTTGGTGTCCTTAACAATTAACCTATTAACAAACATACCTATAACCATTAGTTACTAAATCTCTCACCTTAATTAACTAACAAATTAATATCTCTTATCATTAACTTATTAATTCTTTAACTAATATAATTAATTACAAATAATTAAAATAAATTATAATTATATATAATTATTTAAAAATTAACATTATTCACCCATTGAGTTTCTCACCCATAAATCATTTGGAAATTATCCAACTAAGGATTCAAGCGACTTCATTATAATTGTTAAATATCTATTGTTTAAACGGTTTTAAAAGAAATAATATTAAAATCTTAATTAAATCATCTTTTCTTAAATAAGTATTTGATTGGATCGGACACATGTGCGGTGCTTAGAATCTCCAAGCTGGCTACCTGTCAAAGAAGGATCTCCAACCTGACTGCCTCTCAAAGAAGGGTCTGCGATTAGGTTCAGGTTCATGGTCCATGAAGGTAATGGATGGAGAGAATTCATGTTTTATCCAGGACTTCTCTATCCCTGGATCTTGAAGCTCTTTTGGATATTTACAGTTTCTCTTTTCTTTATTTTTGTTGTTTTTCTCCTGTATGTAACCTGATATATGGCATTCCAGCAATCTCTAAAAATCTCAGATTCATATCTGATATGTTTCAGCATTTGATGCACAGATGGCTGTTTTTTTATTTATTTTTTATTATATCTCATGTTTTTTTGGATTCAACGATGTTGGTCTCATCCTCTTTAAAGGATCCCATCCTTCAGTTTTTGGTCACGGTGTTTCAAAATCAAGGCTTCCCAGCATCTATTTTGGGCCACTTTTGTACCATCTGGATCTTTTATATTGTCTCAATATAATACAATGATGTTTTTTTCTTTCTGAAAAAAAAAAGAGTATTTGATTGGATAGAAGTGCCAAAATCTTCCACATTACCAGAAATATTTCGCCCAAGTACACCCAACAAACCTAAACATACCCAGACAAGGTTGTAATTTGAAATCCAACTCCCTTGTCAAACTTGTCCCTGTGATGCCTATCCAGCCCTAATCTGTCCGTGTAATCAGTTAATGTGTGTACGAGTAGTGAGGTAAGAATTTCAAATTTAAAGTATATTTTGAGTGTGATGATTTCTCAATTTTAATATTTATTTCAAACATTTTATCACAAAATATTGATGGCCAAAATAAATTCACTATATTTGACGAACAAATTGCTCATATCAAACAAATTGCTAATTTAACAGACTTTTAACCATTATTATAATATTATCTTTATGTCCCTCTCAGCCAACTGTTTCCATAAAATAAACATAAACATAATGGGGAGCAAAGAATGAAATTTGACAGACCTCACGAGGTGATTCGTTTGTCAAATATAATTAAAAATATTGTAAAATTATAAAAAATTACTTTTTGAAACCGTGAAAACCAGTCGTTCAGGTGTGAAAACGGGCAAATTTGTCCAATAAGTCTGTTTTCAAATTCCAGCCCTACCCGGAAAAAGCTATCTCCAAAGGACTCAACGCGTGATCAGTGGTCTCCATTGTCTACTGCTACTCTCACATGTGGTCTCCATGTGGTGTTGTCGGTGGCGAGATGCTTCCACCCAGTAAATTCCCAAGTCGCTTCCTTAAATATTAATATAATATAATATAATATATTGGTCACAAACTTTATGTCCCTCTCTGCCAACTGTTTCCATAAACTAAACATAACAAAGTAATCATCCATCGGGAAAAAGCTATCTCCATGCGACTCAGCGCGCGATCAGTGGTCTCCATTGTCTACTGCTACTCTCACATGTGGTGTGTCGGTGGCGAGATGCTTCCCCTCTGTCACCCACGGAATTCACTAGTCCCTTCATTTGATGGGTAGTCTGACGTGTTATGTTGTCGGTGATCAGTGGTCTTCACGTGGTGTGGTCAGTGTGGTCAGTGGCGAGATGCTTCCCTGTTTCACACACTAAGTTCCCAAGTCGCTTCCTTTGATGAGTAGTATTTCGTGACACATTATAACTCCTCTTTCTACCTTTGAATTAGGGTTTCCAAATAGGAGAAGGAGCTCTGGTTTGAAACAAAACGAAATCGTTGCAGTTTTGCTCTTAACAGATTGGGAGAGAGATACACAGACATACCAAAGTCGCGCTGGAACTTGGAAGCAGCTGGTAGCCACTCTGCACTTGTGAGATCAAGACCAACCAGACGAGGAATCTGAAAATATTAAGATTACCAAACCCTGGTTGTAACTTGGAATCGGCTGGTAGGCTCTTCACACTTGTGAGATCAACTGGATCCAGGTTTTAATCCCAATCTCTCTCATACATTTCATCTTTGTTTTTTCATTGTGTATTCCATGGCAAATCCGTTGGCATCGTCGTCCAACTCGTCTGGCAACAAGGCTCCCTACCAGGTGTTTATCAACCACCGCGGGCCGGACACCAAGTTATCCATCGCCGCCCATCTCTACAATCGCCTTCATGATTTAGGATTTCAAGCGTTTCTGGACAAGGAAGAAATGGAGAAGGGGGATTTCTTCACTTCTCAAATAGCTGCGGCTATAAGAGATGCCTCAGTCCATATCGCAATCTTCTCTCCTCGATATGCAGAGTCTGAGTGGTGTCTCAATGAGCTACTACTTATGTTGGAGTCCAAGCAGTCGGGCCGGTCAACCATTATTCCAATCTTCTGCGGTGTTAATCCTGCTGACCTTCGATGGACACTCGGCAAAGACGGAGTGTACGCTAAAGCCCTGACCGACCTCGAACAAAAGAAAACAACCGACTCCCAAACGCATCAAGAGAAGCCGCGTTACGACCCCGACATCATTGAAAAATGGAGAAAGGCTCTTTTTAATGTTTCAAATATAGACGGTTTCGACCTGAAAGGAGCTTATAATGGGTGAGAACTCCATCTCTTCCTGTTCCTCTTTTTATATTGTTTAGTTTGATATGTATATGACAAATTATTTATGTACGCTTTGCTTACTGCTAATAAGTAATTTGTTTGTGAATATTAATTCAGTGTGGAGTGGCGACTGGTGAATGAGGTCGTGCAATTGGTATTGGCAAAGGTTAAAAAGCCGCCACTCGACGTGTCCAGATATCCAACAGGTTTGGATCAAAAAGTAAGAGATTTTGAAGAGTTATTGAAGCAGCAACAAATTGGGGTAACTAGAGTTATAGGAATTGTGGGGCTTGGAGGGATTGGCAAAACCACACTTGCTAAAGAAATCTTTAACCGGGAAAGATCAAATTACAGCCAATCTTGCTTTTTATTTGATATCAGAGAAAAGTCTTTAACTACCTTACAGAGTGACCTTATAAAGGACATGACTCAATCGAATGAACAAATACGGAGCACTGATGAAGGTAAAGGAAATCTCAAACGAAATCTGTCATCCAAACAAGCTCTCATTATTTTAGATAATGTGGATCATTCTTCGCAGCTTGATGCATTACTCTTACCAGCTAAGGATGCCCTTCATCCCAGTAGCTTAATTTTAGTAACGTCTCGCGATAAGCAGCTTCTTATAAACAGTGATATCAATGAGTCAGCCATTTATAAGTTGGAGTGTCTCAATCAGAAACACTCCCAAGAACTCTTCTGCTTGCATGCCTTTGACCAGCCTCGTCCAGTGGCAGAATTTGAGGTACTGGTTAGTAAGTTTATTGATGCGTGCGGTGGATTACCGTTATCTCTCACAGTGATTGGCGCGTTTCTTCGTGGAAGAAACGATCTAACCTATTGGACAGCCCAATTGCTGAAATCTCAAAGATGCTTCCCGACGATATACAAAGCAGACTCAAAATCAGCTACGACAGCCTGGATGATGACGAGAAGCAAATATTCCTAGACATTGCATGTTTCTTCCTAGGAGAAGACAGGGATACTGCCATTCAAATATGGAAGGGGCTGGACTTGGATGGATGGCTGGGTCTTTGGAATCTACAGAACAAGTCTCTCATTGAGGTCGACAGCGAAAATAATGTAATAATGCACGACCATCTTCGAGACCTGGGCAGAGATATCGGAGAGAAGAATTCCCCGTATCGTTTTTGCCGCCTAACGCAGAACATTCTTGACAATCTGCCGGAGAAATTAATCGTACGTATTTTGAAACATTAAGATTGGTTTTGAAATTAGTGTTGTGGTCTCAATATCGTAATTCTTAGGTTTTGCAAGGATGTCAATATTGTTTCTAACAGTTTCCAGTCAACAATTTAGGTGCGTGGAATTAACATGGTTGAAACGCCGGTGGAGAACCGTGCGGAGCTGGGCGATCTTTTCCGTGGTATGCGCGGGTTGAAGCTGCTTACAGTTGAAGGGGATTGTTTGGAAGAAAGCATATTCAAGACTGCACGGTCACAACATCTCATATGGCTCAGATGGGATAGATGTCCCTATTCTTCCCTCCCTCCCTGGATTCCAATCGAGCATTTAAGGGTTCTGCAAGTGTGCAGGTCGGCAACATTGAAAACACTGTGGGAAGATCATAATATTCAGGTATATATAGTAATTATTTAATCGAGCTTGTTCTTCCCTTATGAAATGGCTTTTGGATATATTCCATCTTGGTAGACCACTACGTTTACAATTGACATCCACGGCCCCAACTCACTTTTGGAAAATTTGTGAACATTGCAGGTACCTTTATACTTGAGGGAGTTGAGTATTATTGACTCTGGCCTTTTAGGACTTCCAAAGTCCATAGGTAAGTTGAAACAACTCGAAAAATTTGTCCTTGAATTTCTTCATCTGGAAACTTTGCCAGATGAATTCTGTCAACTGCAGTCTTTGGAGCACCTGAGCTTAATCTACTGCGGTTCAATGAAGTCGCTGCCGGATTGTTTTGGCAATTTAACGAAACTCCAACATATTGACCTGTCCGGTAGTGCCCAGTTAAATATGCTTCCAAATTCCTTTGGTAAGTTATGTAACCTCCGGCAGCTTAATTTAGACGGTTGTGGTTCATTAAAAGCTCTTCCAAATTCCTTTGGGAAGTTATCTAACCTCCGACAGGTTGATTTTTCCTTCTGTATGTCATTAAAAGATCTTCCAGATTCCTTTGAAAACTTGAGGAACCTCCAACAGGTTAATTTCTCCTACTGTACTTCATTAAAGGGGCTTCCAGATTCCCTTGGCGAGTTAAATAATCTCCGGCGTATTAAGCTCAATTTTTGTGTAAAACTAGAGAAGCTTCCAGATTCCCTTGGTGAGTTAAAGAACCTCGAACATATTGATTTGTCAGGTTGCCTTGACTTAGAAAGTCTTCCAGATTCCCTTGGTGTGTTAAAGAACCTCGAACATATTCGTTTGTCTGATTGCCATAACTTAAAAAGTCTTCCAGATTCCCTTGGTGAGTTAAAGAACCTCGAACATATTGATTTGTCTCGTTGCTATAACTTAAAAAGTCTTCCAGATTCCCTTGGCGAGTTAAAGAACCTCGAACATATTCATTTGTCTTCTTGCCATAACTTAAAGAAGCTTCCAGATTCCTTTGGGAGGTTAAAGAACCTCCGACATATTGACTTGTCTCGTGCCAATGAATTAGAGAGGCTCCCAGATTCCTTTGGGGAGTTACAGAACCTGCAACATTTGGTTTCCAGATTTTGTGGAAAGTTGCAGATATTTCCTGAAACTCTTGGAAAGATAAGTTCCCTTGAATGCTTAGACCTCCGACATTGTCCGAAAATTGAAGTATGGCCTCCCCAAGTCTCACATAACCGGTCATTGCTAAAATTATTTTTATCTGGTACAAATTTAAAAGAATTGCCAAGTGCTATCGGAGAGCTAAGTGATTTGCAAGTTCTGCATTTAGGAAGCCAATTGAAACGTCTGCCCGATAACATCGGTGACTTAAGGAGCTTACAGGAATTGGAGCTTTCTGGTTGCATTCAGTTGAAACATTTGCCGGATTCCATTAGATTGTTGACCCAGCTGAGACAGTTGAAAATCGAGAATTCGGGTTTAGAGTACTTAACACCATGCCTCGTGGAGCTGAACAGTCTTCAGCGGTTGGAAATACAGGAGTGTCCATTGAGTAAACTGCCACTCAGAAAAGTTGAAGGGCGAATAGTGTTGAATAAAGTGGACGCTTCCATTGTCAACTGTATGTTTTGGCTAAAATACTTAAGACTGTGGCGGACAAACATTTCAGGGTTATCGTTTTGTGAAGGCCTTTGCCCAAACCTTCAACATCTCAACATTCTTAGATGTCGTTTTTTGGTGGAGGTTGTAGAATTGCCAGCAACACTTATAGAGCTAGAGTTGAGCGACTGTTGTACATTGAGGAAAATAGGACTTTGTGGTCTTGCAAGGCTCGAGAAATTCCAACTCGTAGCATGCCACACAGTTGAGGAGCTGCCAGGTCTTGAAACGTTGGGACGTCTGAAGGAGCTGAAGGTTAACTGCCACTCTCTGAAAAGAATAGACGGGTTGGCGCAGTTGACAGAACTTCAAGTGCTAAACACGGAAAAATGCTGTTCGTTAAAAGAACTTCCAGGTCTGGAACATTTGACTTTGTTGAGGGAGCTTAAAGCCAGTGGGTGTCGGAAAGTGCGGAGCATAGTGGTGTTGGCGCAGCTGCCAAAACTGGATGTGCTAGACATGGAAGATTGCTCTGAGCTGGAAGAAATTCCGGGTCTCGAACATTTGACATCATTGAGGAGGCTTAATGCCAGTGGCTGTGGAAAATTGCAGAGCATAGAGGGCTTGGTGCAGTTGACAGGACTTCAAGAACTAAACGTGGCAAAATGCAGTGAGTTAAAAGAAATGCCAGGTGGTCTTGAACATTTGACATCGTTGTGGAGGCTTAATGCCAGTGGCTGTGGGAAATTGCAGAGCATAAAGGGGTTGGCGCAGCTGACAGGACTTGAAGAGCTAAACTTGGCAAACTGCTGTGAGTTAAAGGAAATCCCAGGTGGTGAACATCTGAAGTCGTTGCGGAAGTTTGATGCGAGTGGCTGTGGGAAACTGCAGAGCATAGAGGGGTTGGCGCAGCTGACAGGACTTGAAGAGCTAAACTTGGCAAACTGCTGTGAGTTAAAGGAAATCCCAGGTGCTCTCCAACATCTGACGCAGTTGAGGAAGCTTAATGCCAGCGGATCTGGAAAACTGCAGAGCATAGAGGGGTTAGCGCAGCTGACAGGACTTAAAAAATTAAACGTGGCAAACTGCTGTGAGTTACAGGAAATCCCAGGTGGTCTTGAACATCTGAAGTCGTTGCGGAAGTTTGATGCGAGTGGCTGTGGGAAACTGCAGAGAATAGAGGGGTTACCTCAGCTGACAGGACTTCAAGAATTAAACGTGGCAAACTGCTGTGAGTTACAGGAAATCCCAGGTGGTCTTGAACATCTGAAGTCGTTGTGGAAGTTTGATGCGAGTGGCTGTGGGAAACAGCAGAGCATAGAGGGGTTGGCGCAGCTGACAGGACTTGAAGAGCTAAACTTGGCAAACTGCTGTGAGTTAAAGGAAATCCCAGGTGGTCTGGAACATCTGAAGTCGTTGCGGAAGTTTGATGCGAGTGGCTGTGGGAAACTGCAGAGCATAGAGGGGTTGGCGCAGCTGACAGGACTTGAAGAGCTAAACTTGGCAAACTGCTGTGAGTTAAAGGAAATCCCAGGTGGTCTGGAACATCTGAAGTCGTTGTGGAAGTTTGATGCGAGTGGCTGTGGGAAATTGCAGAGCATAGAGGGGTTAGCGCATCTGACAGAACTTGAAGAGCTAAACTTGGCAAACTGCAGTGAGTTAAAAGAAATCCCAGATGGCCTCAAACATCTGAAGTCGTTGTGGAAGTTTGATGCGAGTGGCTGTGGGAAACTGCAGAGAATAGAGGGGTTACCTCAGCTGACAGGACTTCAAGAATTAAACGTGGCAAACTGCTGTGAGTTACAGGAAATCCCAGGTGGTCTTGAACATCTGAAGTCGTTGTGGAAGTTTGATGCGAGTGGCTGTGGGAAACTGCAGAGCATAGAGGGGTTGGCGCAGCTGACAGGACTTGAAGAGCTAAACTTGGCAAACTGCTGTGAGTTAAAGGAAATCCCAGGTGGTCTGGAACATCTGAAGTCGTTGCGGAAGTTTGATGCGAGTGGCTGTGGGAAACTGCAGAGCATAGAGGGGTTGGCGCAGCTGACAGGACTTGAAGAGCTAAACTTGGCAAACTGCTGTGAGTTAAAGGAAATCCCAGGTGGTCTGGAACATCTGAAGTCGTTGTGGAAGTTTGATGCGAGTGGCTGTGGGAAATTGCAGAGCATAGAGGGGTTAGCGCATCTGACAGAACTTGAAGAGCTAAACTTGGCAAACTGCAGTGAGTTAAAAGAAATCCCAGATGGCCTCAAACATCTGAAGCCGTTGTGGAAGTTTGATGCGAGTGGCTGTGGGAAACTGTAGAGGATAGAGGGATTGGCGCAGCTGACACAACTTGGAGACCTAAACGTGGCAAACTGCAGTGAGTTAAAGAAATCCCAGATGGCCTCAAACATCTGACGTCGTTGTGCAAGCTTGATGCGAGTGGCTGTGGGAAACTGCCGAGGATAGAGGAATTGGCGCCGCTGACAAGACTTTATGAACTAAACGTGGCAAACTGCAGTGAGTTAAAAGAAATTCTAGGTGGTCTCAAACATCTGAAGTGGTTGAGGAATCTTAATGTGAGTGGCTGTGGGAAGCTGCAGAGCATAGAGGGGTTGGAGCAGCTGACAAGACTTAAAGTGCTAAACGTGGCGAACTGCTGCGAGTTAAAAGAAATTCCAGGTGGTCTCAAACATCTGAAGTCGTTGTGGAAGCTTGATGCGAGTGGCTGTGGGAAGCTGCAGAGCATAGAGGGGTTGGAGCAGCTGACAGGACTTGAAGTGCTAAACGTGGCGAACTGCTGCGAGTTAAAAGAACTTCCAGGTCTGGAACATTTGAGATCATTGAGGAAACTTAATGCTGGTGGGTGTCGGAAACTGCAGAGCATAGGGGGGCTGGCACAGTTGACAAAACTTAGAATGCTTAACGTGAAACACTGCTGTGAGTTAGAAGAACATGGAAATCTGGAACATATGGGGTTGTTGAAGGTGCTAGCAACAAAGCATTGTGGGAAACTGCAGTTGCTGGGTAGGGGAGGATGGAAGTTCCTGCGGCAAGGACGGAAGAAAGGTCGGCGGGCTGTTGGAGTAGGGAAGCCGCTGCGACGCCGCTGGAAGAAACAGACGCTTCAAAAGGAAAGGTCAAAAGCAAATATTGGGATCAGAGTTCGTCATTAGTATAATGTTCACCGGTGGCCCCAGAATGGTCATTGCAGTCTGTGAACCGCAGCGAAACGAAGCCCTGTAATTGACATTTTCAACTATGGGTTGTTGTGATATCTCTTCATAGCAGCACTGATAGTAAAAATGCTCTGAATCATACAGTTTGTTGTGAACTTAAATCTTTGTTCTGTAATTTGCACTAGCAAATACCAAAAAGTTTGGAAGACCAAATTTGAACGGTTATAAGGTGAAATTTGAAAGTTTCACATTCAAACAATATAAAGTTATAAACATATTCAATTTCAATTATACATTACTAAAGATGTTCAATAAATTAGAGTGATTTTCTTCTTTCCTTTTTAAATGAAATACGTCATTTCATTGACATTTTGATGTATTTCTACCATTAACAGTTTCATTTACCTCTATTGAATTGTATATTTTTTTAATTGGTGTTTCATTTTCTTTTATGATATTTAAGATATACAATAAAATGTTTATATTTTTTATTAAAAAATATAATATATAATATAAATTATATTAATTTAATATTTTTTTTATATTTTTTTCTCTGTTATCATAATGCTAAAAACAATTATTTAAATAAATTTAAGAAATATATATATATAGATATATATATGAAAATTGAATAAATAAATAAAAACTTTATAATAAACAAATTATATATTATATTTTTTTGATGATATCTTATTTTATATAATTAAATATATTATTTCCCGGTTCACACAAAATGCATTTTAAAATAACAATATATTAAAGATATTATTTCATGGTTCACACTAGATGTATTTTAAAATAACAATATATTAATAGTTTTAATGTAATAAAGTAAAAAACAAAAAATGTTATTAAAATAAGTTTGAAATTAGAATACTTTGGAATGGGTGTTTTTTGAAACGTGGGGGAGTGGGTTCCATGGGTTGTTGATGTCCCACCTAGCCAAAGGACCAAGGGACGTGGAAGAACACCCCTGTGGCAAATATGAATGTTTCTATCCAATTACATGTCAATCATCATTCGAAACAATAATACTCTAAGCACCATGCACTTAGATCTTAATTGTATTCCTTGTAAAAATCTATGAATTGGGACTCCTCCTCTGTGAAGTCCTAGCCAATGGTGATTTTGGCTATGCTTCTCGCATTTTCGCCCAAATCGAGCTCAACTTCACAATAGATAGTGGCTAGCACAACTTGTCTATCTCGCCATTGGTGACCTGTGATAGCTTCAATTGTTGTTCTCTATTGTTATGCTCCTAGACACTCCGTCTTAGCAAAAATCGACATCACTTGTTGGGAAACTACCATTTTAAGGGAGTTGCTCCTACTTTTTCTCTATGGCACTGCAATGCATATGGTAATTTCCATACTTCCTGTAGCCTTTAGTTTATTTTGCACTTATCTTCCTCTTGTAGGTCAAACAACCATCCAAAAGCCTTTGCACTTAGGCTCCTAGGAAATTAGAGTTCATATACTCATTTCTACTAATTGAAGTCTTTGGATGCAACATCATTAGACTTCTCCTAACTTCGCAATATTTTTTGGATCCACACTTCGTCTTTGTTATGAAACCAACTCACAAAAAAATAGAAAAGATAGATCAATTCCTTAGAAATAAGCCTCTTCGAGGGGGCAACCTCCTTTACATTACACAAATGAACCATTCTTAGATCATACAACTGACAAGACCTCCTTTCTATATATAGGAGTCTAAGGGGTCATAATATAATTAGAGCCGAAATAACAATAATAATGTAAGGGCACAATAATAACAATATGGGGACTACATGGGCACAACAATATAATAAGGGGGTTGTACTAATAACAATAAGGGGTTACACTAGTAGTATAGGGACCTAACATGCCCCTCTCCTTCAAAAAGTGTTGTCCTCAACGCTTGAGTAGTTCTTGATGCTTCTGTATAGAGTTCTTGTCCTCCCATGTGGAATCTTGAGCGGGTAAGTTCTTCCACTTGATGAGATACTCTGAAATTGATCGATTTCGTAGTTGTCGGGTTCTTGTTTCTGTGACTGCTCTATGTTCCAATATGATTTTTCCTTCCTCGTCAAGTTCTGACAATATTGTTTGAACTGGGATTGTTGTGGGGGAAAGTATCCAACTCGGAATGACCCTAACCCACTCTAAAGGTGACAGTTTCCTTAGCAACAGCTGAAAGCAAAGCAATCTAAAGTTTCTTCTTTATAACATGCAAGAGATAAAAGGAAGAGATCCACTTACCGATGTCTTGCGCAAATGGTCGATCCAATCTCCTTTGTTTGCCGCTTGCTCCCAGATACAAGTCTTTTCACGGGCCCAGCTACACGAGATCCTGCAAATAAGACAAGAAAAGGAAACTACAAGAAGCATGCATGTATAATCGATTCAAGGATTAGCATAAATCAAAGACGCAAATGAAACAAACCATCATTGAAACACATGCGAATAGAAGAACCTCAAATGCTTTATTAATATATGGAAGTAAGGTTCAGGCGGTGATACAACCATGAGAGGTCCAATCCAGCATCACCTTCCCGACGGAGAGAAATCTCTTCTTCACCTCCCTCAAGCAATCACCCAATGCTCACAACTGCAAACCAACAACGATTCTTTGCTCTGAATTCCGGCCTCCAGATCCCATGGGATGAGATCCTTATATAGAATTCTGAAGTGAAGATAAGTCAGCTGTGTGTGTGACTTGTTGTCCTCTTCAACCCCAGTTGTATCTTCAGTCCTTGAGTCCACTCGGAGTTTCTATCTTCCACTTGGAGTTCTAGAACCTCTTAACTCATTACTTAGGCGAATCTTCTGCTCCAAGTGTCAATTTGGAAGCTTCCAGGGCACTGGCACTGTGAGAAAAGATTCCTCCACATGTCAAGGTACGCCCAGCGCAGGTAGGCTTTGTTCTACCTGCTATGCAACGCAGGTGGGCTTTGTTGCACCTGCTATGCAGCGCAGGTACACCACAGGGCTTCTGACATGATCCAGAAATGACCTGTTTTTGAGTGTTTTTCAGTGGAGAACTGATCTGTAGAGCTGTGGTTTGCTGACCTTGTTCTTCTAAGGGTAAGAACAACATGTTTAGGGACTTTGGATCCCTTGGATTATTGACTTTTCATGCTCCCTGCTGTCAGGCACAAAAATGTCTATAACAGGGACCTTCTGCAAATTTTGAATGAGTGGCCACACTTCTTCGTCCTTCTTCCATTCATCCCTTGCTTCGTTTATCCAATCTAGTTGGATAATAGAAATAGCACAAAACAATGCTTCCACATCCTCATCCTTTCTTGAGAGTGCATCTGCAACGACATTTTTCTTCCCTTTTTTGTAGATGATTTCAAAGTCACGACCCAACATATTTGTGACCCATTTTTGTTGCTCTTCAGAGGATAATCTTTGTTCTAAAAAGTATTTAAGACTATCGTGATCCATTTTTACCTTGAAGTGTCTTCCCATTAGGCAAGGTCGCAATTTCTTAAGTGCATGTAGTATTGCCAACATTTCCTTCTCATAAATAGCTTGCTTGAGATGTAGCCATAAAAATACCCATTCGCCTACATCAAAACTTCTTTCACTGCGATGTTGATCTGCCTGTTGTTTCATTCGATTCTGCACCAAAGTGGCATTATCCTTTAAAAGTTGGAGAACTTGTTGTTGATGCTCGATGTGATATTTCACTGCTTGAATCTTTTTCTTCTTGATATGTCCTTCTATCTTAAGAGTTTGAGGAGTGGTAATTCCTTACAATATATTACAAGATATGGTCGGATTTATTTCTTGATGCTTGATGTGATGTTTCACTTCTTGAACATTTTGCTTCTTGCTATGTCCTTCTATCTTGATAGTTTTAGGAGTGGTAATTCTTGCTAATGCATTACAAGATATGGTTGGATTCATTTCTTCTTTCTCGATGTGATCTTTCACTTCTTGAACCTTTTTCTTCTTGATATGTCCTTCTATCTTGAGAGTTTGAGGAGTGGTAATTCTTTCTAATGCTTTACAAGATATGGTCGGATTCATTTCTTCTTTCTCTAGGGTTGGTTCCTAGTGTATATCCTCTTCTTTTGATGTTTCTTGATCCTTTTCTTCCTCCTCTTCACAATCTATGTAAAATAATTTCTTCTCAACACACTTATGACCTTTAATGTATTTGTTATCACAATTGTAACAAAGCCCTTTTGCTCTTTTTTCTTCCAATTGTTGTGGTGTCAACCTTGTAGGTTGTTGAAGGCTAGGAGAAACAACACTTCCATCTTTATAGTTGTGAGGGGTAGACTTCCTTGTTGCCATAATTTTTCTTTCCACTTTTTTTACCAATTTGAATGCCTTGTCCAATAACTCAGGTTCCCAAAGATGAACCTCATGTTGAATGTTATCCTTTAAAGTCCCTATGGATACATCAATCCTCTGCTTCTCTGGAATATCATTTTCCTTTATATTAAATTTTTGAAAGTCCTCAATGTGCTTTGCCATTGAACAATTTTTTTTAAGATTTATCAATTGGCTAAAGAAGGTGTTGCTCTTTGTATCCTCATAATGTGCTATCATTTCCTCCATGAAAATTGACCATGTAACAAGTGGTTTATGAGAACAAATCCCTTTATACCATAAAAATCGATCCTGTTCTAAATATGAAGATGCAATACGTACCTTTTGTAATAGTTGCACCTCATGTAAATCGAAATATTGCTCCATTTGTAGTACCCAATTTACCAGATCCTTGCCACCAAACTTCCTCATATCGCATTTTCTTAATTTTAGGATCTTGATCTTGAAACAACTGTAACTCTGTAATTTCAGATCTCCAAGTTCTGAAATTGCATCCTGCAGTAGCCCTCTGCATTCTCTTTCTAACCCACAAGTCTGAGCAATAGTGGATTCTGCAAGGAAGAGTTATGTCAAATCTCCCACGATGGCCTGATTATAGACTAGTTCAGTAGAGCGCACTTGTACGAAGTGCCACGTGTCACTGTTTCAACCTTAGGATCTGAAAAATATACACAAAAAACTACAGTCCGTCCTCTTTCTGTAACTTCTTACGAAATTTCAATATGATTCTCAGAGAGAAAGTTATGACGATTTTCCCAAGGTCACCTATTTAGAATGTAATTCGGGAGTCTGCAAAAACCCTAACTTCCTCAGATTATATCTCCAAAAATATAGCGATAAAAGATCTGAAATTTGGACCCAAGCATCACCAAGATTTCGGTTCAAATGGGTTTTAATTTCAGAGTCTGAACCTTCGCAGAAAAAATATTATAACGAAAATTCCACCATGACCTGTTTGAGATGAAATTATGGAGCTTGCAAAAACCCTAAATTACTTAGATCATATCTCTGACAATATAGCAAGACAAGATCTGAAATTTGGATCTACGGTTTCACATTACTTTGTCTCAAATGTGTTTTTGTTGTAGCTTCTGAAACGTCGCAGAAAAAAGTTATAGCGAAAATTCCACGAAGACCTGTTTGGAGCAGCGAAACCCTAGAATCCAAAGCTCAGATACCAAATGTTATGAAACCAGCTCACAAAAAGATAGAAAAGATAGATCAACGCCTTAGAAATAAGCCTCTTCGAGGGGGCAACCTCCTTTACACTACACAAATGAACAATTCTTAGATGATACAACTAACAAGACCTCCTTTCTATATATAGGAGTCTAAGGGGTCATAATATAATTAGAGCCGGCATAACAATAATAATGAAAGGACACAATAATAACAATAGTGGGCTTCTATGGGGCACAATAATAACAATATGGGGACTACATGGGCACGACAATATAATAAGGGGGTTGTACTAATAACAATAAGGGGTTACACTAGTAGTATAGGGACCTAACACGCTTTCGTTCTTTGGTCTTCTTATTTTCCTTATGCACTTCTCTCTTTGTTTTGTTTTGATCGACCCTGCTCTTTGTATTCTCACATACCATGGTTTTTGCTTTGTGAACTTAGTCGTCGATCTATGTTGAAAATGCAACAAGAAAATCCTAATTTAATTTTTCCATGAATTAAATTAGGAATAAAATTGTAATTACATATCACAAGACAACTTGTATGAGTTAACTAAGTTAATTTGACTTAGTTGGTTCAATTAATTCGAGTTGAGGGTCTAACTAGAGTAATGTAGAGTGTCTCCTACTTTATAGGAGCTCTGGTTGAGTTTATTTTGAGTTGTAATTAATTAATTCAATTTAACTGAGTTAAAGTCAGTTAAATTAGTTCCAACTGATGGAGGAACTAGTAGGACGTCAAACAATGGGGTGTTGCCTTCTGTGTTCAACCAATTAACTGATAATTCAACCATAAATAACTCATGCATGTCAAATCGAAGAGTTACCTAGTTGAGATTGGATTTCAAGGGCAGTGCACTATCAATTGTATAAATATCTGAATTATACAGATGGTGCATGCAGTTAGAGGAAGAGCCTAAAGGGACTGTGCAATCCAATGGAGGAAAGCTCCTGTTAAATAGGGGCCTAATTCCTCATTGAACAGTGCAAAGAAATAGGAGCTTGGCAAGCAACAGAATAGGCTAAGTATTGGCCAGTGTCAGCTTGTGAGGTAGTGAGATAGATTGTACTAGTGCAGAGGTTTCTTATGCTTAAGCAAGCATTGTAAATATTCTTTATTTTTATGATCTAATTCAATATACATATAGGAAGGGGTTTTGAGTAGCGAGCTTTCCCCTTAGATAAATCTCTAAGAATATGTGATTGAATCTTGTCTCATATTTATGTTGTGATTTTTCTATCGATTAATTGTTTCTGTTGATGAGTAGAGTAGATTCAAGTCTATTGTTCTAGTAAATTACAAATAGCAGTTTGAATCTACATAGGAATTTCTACATGGTATTAGAGCTCTGAAATCACATTAGGATCAATCCTTGAAGTATTTATGTACACTCATCATTAAAGAACTAATGAGTTGCTAGAAGGCAGAGTTATGGAGCCCTAGTTTAGGGCAGATCCTGAAGACCCTATATGCAGACTTCTTAATGGAGCTAGAAGGTTGCTAGCGGGTAGATCAATGAGCCAATTTTTAGTGACATAAAAATTTGTGATCATTGATATTGGAAGAATGAGGAGAAGAGAGATTTCCCACAGGGAAATTGAGACTCAGTGGGAGTCTAGTTTTAGAGGGAGCATCCCTATGGAAACTAGTAGTTTAGGATCTGAGGAGATCAAACTCATTATTGCAGTAGTTGTAGCAGCAATGCAAAAGCAACAACAAAGTAGTAGCAACAACAATATGATTAGATCATATTTTGCCATGCATGAAACCATACCCCCAAGAGTGAGGTGGGGTGATGTAGATCCTTAGTCACATAATTGTAGAAATTTGGGTAGGGTCCATTGAGGTGTTTTTGTCTCATGGATCATTACCTTGCTACGGGGGCCCACAGTATTTAGTAGCAGGATGATCAATGTCAGTCAGATAGTGAGGAGTGCAGAGTAGAACGCTCAATAGAAGAGTCAGCAGTAGCACAATTTTCCCAATAAACAGTGGCAGATTGATTCAATGATTATTTATGTTTATTATTCTCAGTTGCATATGTTGCAGTAGAAGCAAAAATAGTGAGAGGTGTTGCATGCAATACATTCCAAAGTTACTCTATCAGGGTAGATGAGAATCCCTTTCTTGTTGAGAGGGAGTGTTGAAAATGCAACAAAAAAATCTTGATTTAATTTTCCCTTGAATTAATCTAGGAATAAAAATGTAATTCCACATCACAAGACAACTTGTACAAGTTAACTAAGTTAATTTGACTTAGTTGGTTTAGTTAATTTGAGTTGAGGGTCTAACTAGAGTCATGTAGAGTGTCTCCTACCTTATAGGAACCATGGTTGAGTTATTTAGAGTTGTAATTAATTAATTCAGTTTAACTGAGTTAAAGTTAGTTAAACTAGTTCCAATTGATGGAGGAACTTGTAGGACGTTAGACAATGGGGTGTTGTTTCATGTGTTCATCCAGTTAAATGATAATTCAGCCATAAATAACACTGTTATGTCATATTTGAGAGTTACTCAGTTGAGATTGGAGTTCAAGAGCAGTGTACTATCGGTTGTATAATTATCTTAATTGTATAGATGGTGCATACAGACAAAGGAAGAGCCTAAAGGAACTGCGCAATCCATAGAGGGCCTAATTCCTCATTGAACAACATAAGGAAATAGGAACTTCGCAGGCAATAGAATTGGCTAAGTATTGGCCAGAGTCAACATGTGAGGTAATGAGATAGATTGTACTAGTGCAGAGGTTGCTCGGGCTTGAGCAAGCATTGTAAATCTTCTCTATTTTTATGGTCTAATGCAATATACAATTAGGAAGGGGTTTTGAGAAGCGAGATTTCCCCTTAGATAAATCTTTGAGCATATGTGATTGAATCTTGTCTCGTGTTTATGTTGTGATTTCTCGATTGATTAATTGTTTTCACTGATGAGTAGAGTAGATTCAAGTCTATTGTTTTAGTAAATTACAGTTCATAGTTTGAATCTACAGAGGAATTTCTACAAGGTATTGAAGCTCTAAAATCAAATTAGAACAAATTCTTGAAGTCCTTATGTACACTGATCATTAAAGAACTACTGAGTTGTTAGGAGGCAGAGTTATGGAGGCCTAGTTAAGGGCACATCCAAAAGAACCTATGTGCAGACTTCTTAATGGAGATAGAAGGCTATTACTGGGTAGATTGATGAACCAATATTTATTGACACAAAAAGGAGTTGTGATCATTGATATTGGAAGAATGAGGAGCAGCTATATTTCCCATAGGGAAATCGAGACTCAAAGGGAGTCTAGTTTCAGAGGGAGCATCCCTATGGAAGCTAGTAGTTTAGGATCTGAGGAGATCAGACTCATTATTGCAGTAGTTGTAGCAGCAGTGTGGAAGAAGAAATAGGGAAGTAACAACAACAGTACAAGTGATCATATTTCACAATGCATGCAACCATACCTCTAGGAGTGAGGTTAGGTGATGTAGATCCTTAGTCTGAGAATTGTGGAAATTTGGGCATGGTCCATTGAGATTTTGTTGTCTCATGGATCATTACCTTGCTATAGGGGCCCATAATATTTAGTAGCACGATGATCAATGTCAGTAAGATATTGAGGAGTGTAGAGCAGGAGGCTCAGTAGCAAATTTAGCAGTAGCATAGTTTCCCCAGTAAACAGTTGCAAATTTATTCAGTGATTATTTTTGTTTATTATTCTTAGTTGCAAATGTTTTAGTAGCAATGGAAATGGTGAGAGGTGTTGCATGCAATACATTCCAAAGGTACTGGATTAGGGTAGATGTGAATCCATTTCTTGTTGAGAGGGACTGTTGAAAATGCAACAAGAAAATCTTGATTTAATTTTCCCTTGAATTAAATTAGAATAAAATTGTAATTCCACATCACAAGACAAATTGTACGAGTTAACTAAGTTAATTTGACTTAGTTGGTTTAGTTATTTCTAGTTGAGGGTCTAACAAGAGTCATGTAGAGTGCCTCCTACCTTATAGGAGCCTTGGTTGATTTTATTTTGAGTTGTAATTAATTAATTCAGTTTAACTAAGTTAAAGTTAGTTAAACTAGTTCCAACTGATGGAGGAACTAGTAGGATGTTAGACAGTGGGGTGTGGCTTCACGTGTTCAACCAGTTAAGTGATAATTCAGCCATAAATAACAAATGCATGTCAGATTTGAGATTTACCCAGTTGAGATTGGAGTTCAAGGGCAATGTACTATCAGTATTATAATTATCTGAATTGTACAGATGGTGCATGCAGTCAGAGGAAGAGCCTAAAGGAACTGTGCAATCCAATGGAGGAAAATTCCTATTAAATAGAGACCTAATTACTCATTGAACAACACAAGGAAATAGGAACTTGGTAGGCAACAAAATTGGCTAAGTATTGGCTAGAGTCAGCATGTGAGGTAGTGAGATAGATTGTACTAGTGCAAAGGTTTCTCAGGCTTGAGCAAGCATTGTAAATCTTCTCTATTTTTCTGATCTAATGCAATATACAGATAGGAAGGGGTTTTGAGCAACAAGTTTCCCCTTAGGTAAATCTATGAGCATATGTCATTGAATCTTGTCTCGTGTTTATGTTGTGATTTCTCAAACAATTAATTATTTTCGTTGATGAGTAGAGTAGATTCAAGTTTATTGTTTTAGTAAATTATAATTAACAGTTTGAATCTACATTGGAATTTCTACAGTCTATGTCTCTGGTTGAATTTATTATTTATGCTCTACTTCTCTTCAACCAACTCCCTTCCCTTATACCTTGGACATTGTTGGCAGCCCCCATTCACTGTAGCTCTTGTTACATTATCTCTATTCGCCATGTCCCTAATACGTGGCTTCCCCCCAACTTTCTATAGCTCTTGTCTTCCCTCCCCTAGACCTCTACCTTCTTCTCTTTTTTAACCCCTCCTTTATCCCTCATTAACATGTTTGTGTCTATAGGGGAGTGACCTACTATCAAGATTGGTCCCATCGGGGCCACACACATATGCACCACTGCCTAGAGGAAATTGTTGCTCGTTTTCATCAAACCACAACAAGCCCCATCCAAGAGAAACTAATTCATGCTAAGGAGGAATGTACCTCTCACAAGCCCCAAATCTTGGACATGGAGGAACTTGCTAAGATGGAAAATTGGGTACCAAACACTAGGCACACTCGTGAACACTTCAACCAATATATTTACATAATTGATTTATATTGCCACATGAAGTTCCTCCTTGGCAGAACCTTATTGGACTTGCACAAGCATTGGGTAGATGTCCTTCATTCACCTGATCATATGCATTTTCATATGAAGGAATTGGACTAACATATGGAGTGCATTGAACAACACCTAGGTATCCCAACCTCGGTTGGAGACATTCTAGGTGAAAACAATTACCCCATCCAGGTTACAACCATAGATTCAAATCCTTCTGCTTAGTTTATGCCATGCTTCTACTTTATTGATTTTTTGTTCCTATTGTCCACTTTAAAGGCCATTTAGGCTATCTTTTGAGTTTTTGTATGTCAAATGGACTATCTCAATACTCTATTTTTCTTTTTCCTCCCTACAGATTTTTTTTTCAACAAAGAAAAAACCAACAAGTTTTGTATTAATAATAGATATTTACATATGTCAAGTAGATCTAATTTCCACATATAATCAATGTTGTTCTTGTTAAGCGCAAACATGGTAGAAAACGTATGAAAGATAAAAAATGAGAGTACATTTTTTATTAACAAATGATATACATTTATAGTACATGGTTTGACCGTTGGGTTCCACATCCCAAGGCCTCTTGGACTCCTTTAGTCTATTCAGCTTCCACACTAACCCTGAGAGGATTAGGTGTCCAACATTCCCCCCTTTAATCCGAAGGGTTATGTATGAGTCCAAGAAGAGAGCTGTAATACAAAATGTGCAAAAAAAGCATGGCAGCACTAGGTTGAGTGTGCTCTCTAAAATGTTGGTATAAAGGGTGGTGGTTTAAGGATGACCACCAACACTGGAATGTGTTAGTGTCAGTGTCTTCACACTGCCATCAGTGATCAAAATTCACTATTTTGCATTCATATTAGGAGTCCCATCCTCAATGAGTTGCATTCCATTAAGTCATGAATCAACTGATGGTAGGCACATTTCAGTTTTCCCCTCATGACACATATATGCTAACCACTTTCCATGTGTGATTCAGTCAATGGTTCAGGTTCAGGTTCATTTTTAGTTTATTTCATCAAATAGGTCTTAGGTCTTATGATTTTAGTTTCAGTAGGTATTAGGGCTTCACCATGTCAAATTTTTAGTAACCATTGACCAATAAGGGTCAGCAGACATATGAGGATGACAATAATCATTAGGAAAGCTTTAAAATCATAATTTGTAAATTTAATAAGTTTTTCACCTCAAAACCAGTTTGAGGTGAAAATAGAGCATTGTTTTTTTGTTTGTAATTTCATGTAATTTCATCGTTTCTCATATGTAATTAATAAGTCTCATGCTGCTCCTGGTTGCCTGCTGATATTTCCAAATACATGCCACTGCAAAAGCAAAAGATCATCAAATATTAGTTCACCTATTTTAAGCAAAAAGTCAAGCATCCAAAAAAACAGAGTATTTGAGAAAGCCAAAAGACATTATAAAGTGGGTTTTGGAGAGTGAAAAATCAAAAGTGCCCAAACCATATAAAGGTCATTTCTTTCTCAAGTTAATTCATTGTTAAAGTTGAAGTTCATGAGACAAATCGCGATTTTAAGGGGTTATTGAGCAAAAGGAGGAAATTGTTGTGTTATTGGAGGAAATTTCCCGGTGCTATGCACCATAATTTGGCACTACACACAGGAGCTGTGCTACGCATATGGGCTTTTTCTCCTTTATTTTTATGAACCAACGCTACGCTTTTGACTGGGAGAATTTTTGGAGAAATGGTTTGCGTATTCAGATTCAACATGATGAGAACATCAATCGCTAAAAGTTTCAGCATTTTTGGAGTAAATCTTGGTCACTTAAAGGTCAAAAAACAATCAAAAAATGCCCTCTCTGCCCTTTTTGGACACACAGGAAGAAGCCTTGGGAGATTCCACTTTTGAGGGGGCAAATGACCTCTAAATAAAAAAATTGAAGATGTTTCAAAAACTAGACACGAAGACCTTTCCAATGAGATATCTTGAGCTCAATTTGGCTAAGGGAAAGACCTCCAAAATCACCTGAGAAGTGGTGCTATGCATAAGACAAGTGGCGCTACGTATAGAACCAGTTTGCTCAAAAATCCAAATTTCGCCTAGTTTTCCTACAAGTTGACTTTTTCTTTCATCTTGGATGAATTTATGATTGTAAATGATGCTATGCTATGTAAATTTAAGTGTAAAATGACCTTAGAGGGTGGATTCATCATTTTGAAGTGGTTTGGGGGTCAATGAATCAGTTTCCATGGTTTTAGAGGCAAGTTGTTCCACTGCCTATATTCCTGTTCCTAGTTTAGATATGGTTGAAACCACCCATTATCTCTTGGATTCGACCCCTGATGGCTAGCATAGGTGGCTTTCATGTCTATATTATGTATTTTCTTCCTTGTTTGTAAAGGTTGTACTCTTGTGGATGTTTTGAGCTACATTGTACATCTCTACAGCAGTTTGGCAAGGAAATAAACCAAGATTTGCAGCTATTTTTGTGGGATTCTTGTGGTAATGTGTTTTTGCATTGTTTCTCCTTCTGTCATTATTTTTTCTCATGTGTTATATGTGCCAAAATCTATTTCATTCTTCTTAACTAAATGAAATCAAGATAGATAGGTGGAATACATTGGTAACAATGCTCTGCCTTGGGAATACATTTAGTTTTTGATGTTTTCAACTGTCTGAAGAGGACTCATTATCCTTGCATGCCCTTCTCAACTCCTCACCAATATTAGACCTACCATATCACTCAATTCCAAGTGCCAAAACACCTACCTACATCGCCCCACAGAACACCCTGCAATTATGACTTGGTTTCCCGGACCCAAAGCTACCTGCTCCATTTGATCCAGCAATAAAATCATCAAAATCAACCAAAAACTCTAGAGCTACTATACCTAGCCTAAAATCCATATTCAATTCAGTCATCTCAAGTGAGATTGACAAGGAGAGAGCCCTCTCCCGACTTGGTAGGGCTAGCTACCAGGTTAAGATTGGTTTGTGGTTATCCTAGGATTGCCTTCTTTCAGCCTGAGGTCAATCTAGGCTCTAACATAGTGGCGACCATACTGGGGAAGAAAGACAAATCACCCCAGTACAATTGAGAAGTTCTGAACTTTTGGATGATAGAGTTTAGAATTCAGTAGGCTGAAAAGTGGAAAGTTGTAAAGCAATATCAAACTCTTGAGAACTTTGAACACACTGGCTTCAAGAAGATACACCAGGTCCAATCCTGATCCCGATCCTCCTCCCGTATTTGAAAATCCTAATCTTATCCCTCGGATACTTAGACAAGAAAGTGTATCAAGTCCTAGACCGGTTTTCAGATCTCATTCATGCCCGATAGAGTGGTTGTTCCTTGAAGATCTTCCTTTTGATGAATACTTTGGTCTCTCCCTATTTAGAACCACATCTGATAGTGAATTACTGGATATAGTTGCAGACCCAGAATTCACCAAAGAGCTTGAAATCCAACGAGCCAACTTGATAAGTAACTGAAATCTTCAAAACTCTCCTCAGTCATCCATCACCATTGATCAAATTCCTGAGCTCTCTGATTCGGCTTCAACATCTTTTGCCTCATCCTCAATTCCCCATATTCCAGTAAGTCATTCGACATCTCCGTTTATACCTTCCCTCCCTCATCAGCTTATCATTACCCCTCAAATTCCCATTACTTCTGCTACATCAACAGCTCTTGTTGTCATAAATCCTCCTCTTTCTCCAAGACCAATTTCAAATCCGCCTCGAGTCATGGTTGCCAGATATGCACCTCTCGTTCTGCCTCAGAATTTGGATGATATTCCTGCTAATTACCAAAGTAAAATACCTCTGTTAAATGCCACTCAAAGTATCACAGCGTAGCATCATGTTGATAGAATGAACGAATTCTTTGATCTTCATGAGGTAGATGCCGAAAATGTGTCCATGAGTTTATTTGTGCAGAGTTTTGGAGGCGAGGTCTGAAAGTGGTTTAGAGAATTATGTTAGGTCCCTATAGTACTAGTGATTATCCCATTACTATTGTAGATATATCCCTTATTAATATTTTTGTGCCCCTATTGTCCCCATATTGTTATTACTGTGCCCCATAGAATCCCTCTATTGTTATTTTTGTGCCTTTCTATTATTATTTTTAGGTCAGCTGGGTTATATTGTGACTCCTTAGACTCCTATATATAGAAAGGAGGTTTTTTCATTTGAATCATCAAAGAATCATTCATTTGTGTAATGTAAAGGAGCTTTCCCCCTCGAAGAGGCTGAATTCTAAGGCGTTGATCTATATTTTCTATCTTTTTGTGACCTGGTTTCATAACATTTGGTATCAGAGCTTTGGATTCTAGGGTTTCACTGCTCCAAATAGGTCATCGTGGCATTTTTGCTATAACATTTTTCTACGATGTTTCAGAAGTGAAAAAAAACCCATTTGAGACGAAATCACACTAAACCTTGGGTCCGAATTTCAAAGCCTTTCGCACTATATTTGCGGAGACATGATCTGAGGAAGTTGGTCTTTTTGCAGTCTCCTGAATTAGATTCCAAACAGGTCACCTAGGGAAAATCATCATAACTTTCTCTCTGAGCATTGGATTGAAGTTTCGTAAGAAGGTACAAAAAGAGGACGGATTGTAGTTTCTTGTATATATTTTTCAAAGCCAAAGGTTGAAACAGGGACACGTGGCATGTCATACAATTTCGCTCCACTGTACTAGTCTATAATCAAGTCACTATGGGAGATTTGGCATAACTCTTCTTTGGAGAATCCAATTTGGATCAAAAAGAGGACACAGAGGGCTACTGCAGGTCACAATTTTAGAACTGGATGATCCGAAATTACAGAGATACATCAGAGGCAATATCAAGCTCCTATAAAGTGAAAAAAGGTGTGTAGATTTTTTTAAATTTTTGCTTAAGCTTGGTTTGAAAAATTATTTTGAAGGAATTCAAAGGGCACAGTAGAGCATTATTATCGATAACTAATGCCCTGAGGAAAGAAAATGAAAACACCTAGTAAGCAACTTGAAAGCTCTAGCATGACTCATGAAGAAGAGGAAGAAATGCTACATGATATATCAAAATTACAAGACCAAGTGCAACAAATTTCACTCTCACAAAAGCTAATAGAAGCTAAGATAAATGGCGTGGAATCTAGGATAAAGGGCGTGGAAGCTAAGATGAATGGTGTGGAAGCCAAGATGGACGATTTGAAGATAGATTTGAAGACAAATTTGAAGAGAGACATGGCAGGTTTGAAGACAGATTTGACAAATTTTCGACAAGAAATACTTACAAATGGTGAAAGGGTAGTCAAGGAAACTCATGATGCAAACAAAAGAAATGTTAATCATGATTTCATAGACTCTAATGTTGGATTGAAGGCCCACCATATTCCAAAAATCGATATGAGAAAGTTTGATGGCAAGGATCCCGCAACATGGATATTACAGATGGAGCAATTTTTCGATCTCAATAATGTGCAAAACACACAAAAGGTACGTATTGCAACTTTATATTTGGAACCAAATAAGTTTGTATGGTATCAATGGCTTTACTCTCATAAACAAATTATCACTTGGGCAATTTTTACTGAAGAATTGACAGCACATTATGAGGATACAAAAAGCAACACTTTTTTTAGCCAATTGATAAGTCTCAAACAAAAGGGTTCAATAATGGAGCACATTGAGGAGTTCCAAAAATTGAACATAAGGGTAAAACATATTCCAGAGGAGCATAGGATTGATGTGTTCATAGGGACTTTAAAGGATAATACCCAACATGATGTTCGCCTTTGGGAACTTGATTCATTAGAGAAGGCATTCAGGTTAGCAAGAAAAATGGAAAGCAAAATTATGGCAACCAGGAAGCATACCACTCACAACTATAAAGATGGAAGTGTTGTTGCCCTTAGTCTTCCACAACCTACAAGGTTGACACCACAACAATTGGAAGAAAAAAGAGCAAAAGGGCTTTGTTACAGTTGTGATAGAAAATACACTAAAGGTCATAAGTGTGCTGAGAAGAAATTATTCTACATAGATTGTGAAGAGGAAGAAGAAAAGGAGCAAGAAAGGTCAAAAGAAGAGAATATACTCCAGAAACAAAGCCTAGATAAAGAAGAAATGAATCCGACCATATCTTGTAATGCATTGGCGAGAATTACCACTCCTCAAACCATCAAGATAGAAGGACAAATCAAGAAGAAAAAGGTAATAGTGTTGATTGATTCAGGAAGTACCCACAATTTTATTCATTGTAAGGTAGCAAAAGAATTGAATTGCTTCCTATATCCAGCAACAGAGTGTCAAGTGATGGTTGCAAATGGAGGAGCAATAAATTGCTCTGAAAAGTGCCATAATATCAAGCTATCCATGGGAGAATATGTATTGACTAGCCCAATGCTTTCCATTCCAATGGGAGGTGTTGATGTTGTACTAGGAGTCCAATGGCTACAATCCTTGGGTACAATAGCTTTTAATTTTCAAGAACTTTCATGAAATTTTCTGCGGAAGGAAAGGAAGTTGAATTAAGGGGTATTGCAGGGAAACCAGGAAAGATAATTAGCTCTAATGGTATGACAAAGCTTCTAAAAAAGGAACAAAGAGGTGTAATTGCACAATTATGTTCGCTAGATGTTTCCACATCGAAATCATCTATTTCTCCATATCTCCAAAAAGTCTTGGACAATCATTCCAAGGTATTTGAGACTCCCAAAGGTCTCCCACCTATTAGTGATCATGATCATGCTATTCATCTGATTCCAGGAAGTGTTCCTCCAAACATCAGGCCGTACAGATATCCCTATGCCCAAAAGAGTGAAATTGAACGTATGGTTGCAGAAATGCTAGAGGCTGGTATAATTCAACCTAGTCAAAGTTCTTTCTCTACTCCAGTAGTATTGGTGCACAAGAAGGATGGATCATGGCGCATGTGTCCAGATTATAGGGAGCTCAACAAGCTCACTATTAAAGATAAGTTTCCCATTCCTGTCATTGATGAATTACTGGATGAATTGCATGGATCAATTTACTTCACCAAGTTGGATCTTCGTTCAGGATATCATCAAATCAGAATGAAGACTGAAGACATTCCAAAAACAACATTTAGAACTCATGAGGGTCATTATGAATTTTTGGTCATGCCTTTTGGCCTTACCAATGCACCTTCTACATTTCAAGGTTTGATGAATTCCATTTTCAAACCCATTCCTTAGAAAATTTGTGTTAGTATTTTTTGATGATATACTAATCTACAACAAGTCTTGGAAGGATCATGTTGAACATGTTGACAGGGTGCTACAACTATTGGAGGAGAAACAATTATATGCAAAAAGATCCAAATGTTTCTTTGGAGTACAAGAGGTGGAATATCTGGGTCATATTGTATCTCATGAAGGAGTTAAGGTAGACCCTAGCAAAATTAAAGCCATTAAGGAATGGAAAATCCCCACATCCATAAAGCATCTGCGAGGATTTCTCGGGTTGACAGGGTATTATCGCAAGTTTGTTAAGAATTATGGGAGAATAGCAGCACCTCTAACAACATTATTGAAGAAAGATGCATTTTCATGGACTCCAAAAGCAACAAAGGCCTTCGAACATCTTAAAGAGGCAATGTGCCAAGCACCAGTCTTAGCTACACCAGACTTCACAAAAACCTTTATTGTGGAATGTGATGCTTCAGGAAATGGAATTGGTGCTGTTTCAATGCAAGATGAAAGACCCATTGCTTTTGAAAGTCGTCCAATCAAGGGAAAGTTTTTACACAAAGCTATTTATGAGAAGGAAATGTTGGCAATACTACATGCACTTAAGAAATGGTGACCCTACCTAATGGGAAGACACTTCAAGGTAAAAACGGATCATGATAGCCTTAAATACTTTTTAGAACAAAGATTATCCTCTGAAGAGCAACAAAAGTGGGTCACAAAGATGTTGGGTTATGACTTTGAAATCATCTACAAAAAAGGGAAGCAAAATGTGGTGGCAGATGCACTCTCAAGAAAGGATGAGGATGTGGAAGCATTGTTGTGCACCATTTCTATTATCCAACCAGATTGGATAAACGAAGCAAGGGAGGAATGGAAGAATGATGAAGAAGTGTGGGCACTTATTCAAAAGTTACAACAAGATTCCAGTACATCTGATACATTTAGCTGGAAAAATGATTCGTTATGGTACAAAGATCGCTTATACCTCTGTAAGAATTCCCAACTCAAACAAAAGATTCTTATGGAATTGCACACTTCTCCCTTAGGAGGGCACTCAGGATTTTTAAAAACTTACCACAGGGTTAAGAAGGAATTTTTTTGGGATGGCCTTAAATCAGATATTCAAAAGTTTGTGGCAAAATGTTTGGTTTGCCAACAAAATAAAGTTGAAACAATTAAGACCTCGGGTCTATTACAACCTTTATCCATTCCAAGCCAACGTTGGGAGGAGGTTTCAATGGATTTTATCACAGGTTTACCCAAGTCTGAGGGAAAGAGTGTCATCATGGTGGTAGTTGACAAACTTACCAAGTATGCACACTTTTGTGCATTATCACATCCATTTAAAGCCAGTACAGTTTCTACTGCATTTATGGAAACAATTCAAAAGCTACATGGAAACCCAAAGATTATTGTAAGTGACAGAGATCCCATTTTCACTGGAAATTTTTGGACAGAAATATTTTCTTGTCTCGGTACTCAGTTAGCTCATAGCTCATCTTATCATCCTCAATCTGATGGGCAAACTGAGATAGTAAACAAATGTTTGGAAGGATATCTTCGTTGCTTTGTATCTGATAAACAAACACAATGGGTCAAATGGTTGCCTCTGGCTGAATGGTGGTATAACACTTCCTTCCATACAACAACAAAAATGACCCCATTTATGGCACTTTATGGATATCAGCCACCATCCATCACATCATATTTAAGAGAAAATTCTAAGGTTCAAGCAGTGGAACATCACATCGAACATCAACAACAAGTCCTCCAACTCTTAAAGGACAACCTCGTGTTGGTGCAGAATAGAATGAAACAACAGGCAGATCAACATCGCAGCGAAAGAAGTTTTGATGTAGGTGATTGGGTATTCCTACGGCTACAACCATATAAACAAATGTCCCTCAAGCAAGCTAAGAAGGATAATAAATTATCACCAAAGTATTATGGTCCATACAAGGTGTTGCAAAAGATTGGTACTATGGCATACAAATTGGAGCTTCCTGCAGCTTCTCGAGTGCACCCAGTTTTCCATGTTTCATGTTTAAAGAAGGTTATAGGCGACAAGCTCCCAGTTCAAACAATATTGCCAGAACTTGATGAGGAAGGAAAAATTATATTGGAACCGGAAGCAGTCACAGAAACAAGAACTCGACAGCTACGAAATCGATCAATTTCGGAGTATCTCATCAAGTGGAAGAACTTATCCGCTGAAGATTCCACATGGGAGGATGAGAATTTTATACAGAAGCATCCAAAACTACTCAAGCGTTGAGGACAACACTTTTTTGAAGGAGAGGGGCATGTTAGGTCCCTATAATACTAGTGATTACCCCATTACTATTGTAGTTATATCCCTTATTAATATTTTTGTGCCCCTATTGTTATTATTGTGCTCCATAGAATCCCTCTATTGTTATTTTTGTGCCTTTATATTATTATTGTTAGGTCGGCTGGGTTATATTGTGACTCCTTAGACTCCTATATATAGAAAGGAGGTTTTGTCATTTGAATCATTAAAGAATCATTCATTTGTGTAATGTAAAGGAGGTTGCCCCCTCGAAGAGGCTGAATTCTAAGGCGTTTATCTATCTTTTTGTGAGTTGGTTTCATAACACATTACCAGTGGGATCTATCAATACTTTGCCAGTTCTTCATAGACAATTCCTGGACCGATGGGAGGTAAAGAAAAATCCTCTCCAAATTCTATCTGAGTATGAAAACATAAAAAGGAATGTAGGTGAAAGTGTCCAAGATTACTACGTAAGGTTCACTACAGTTTACAATGCTATTCTAGCTGACATTAAGCCACCGATGGGGTTAGCATTGATCAAATTTCCTGATGACTTCGATGCTGATATGGCATATCAGTTGAGAGAAAGAGATCCTACCACACTTGAGGATATGCAGAAGAACGCAGTGAGTGTAGAGGCAAATTTGCTAGCCAAAAGAGCAAGGATGAAAACTGAAAAGAAGGTGACTATAAAGGAAGAAGCATCTTCCTCAGATGTTAAGGCAGATCATATACTCCGGAAAATTGAGAAGATGTTCGATCGGTTAACAATTGCAGACAAGCTTGAAACCACAATCAGAAATCCAAACTTCAGAGGACAACAACAACCTCAATTCAAGATTAAACAAAGGGAGCAGAAGGCACAAGATCAGTCATCACAACAACAAGTCAAAACTCCTTTGCAGCAAAACTATGTACATGGAATGGAGAGTGAAGATGATGATGATCCGGTAGTGGAGGAAAATCATTTCTTTACTGCTGATGGTTTACCTATCTATCTCACAAAAGATGAAGAATATTTAGAGATCCCTAATGTGCAAAAGGATGAAAATTATATTGGAAAATGAAGTAGTTTTGGAGGATGAGTCAGATGATTATCAACGTGGATATATGAATGCATTGACAGCACAATAGAAACAATATTCATTGAGAAGCAGAGATGTACCAGTCAGCCCGGTTCAAAAGAGAAAGGAAGCGCAACCTAAGAATGACTCCTTGAACATTCAGAAGAAAGGGAAGGAGCCTGCTGATCCAACTTCCAGCAAAGTATCATCTGCAAATGAGAAGACCAATCAACAAAGTGCAGCAAAGGAAAAGGTTGAAAAGAAGGACCCTCCAGTCAAAGAGGTAGATAAAGTTTCAGCTTTTAGTTTAGAAAATGAGATTGCTAAATTAAAAGTTTCAATTCCTTTGACTGAATTGATGAAGAACAACAGTTATAAACACCAAGTGTCCAAAATTTTGAACATAGATCCTTTATCTGATATGGTAAATGTAGAAGATGATCACTCTGAGCTCATCTTTCTCCCTACTTTAAAAGGTCAGTCTGAGGATAGTGAAGTTCCTCCATTTTATATAAGCCTTAGATTGCATGAGTATGTCCTCCACAATGCCATGTTTGATTCCGGAGCTTCCCATAATTTGATGCCAAAAGCCATTATGGAGAAACTAGGCCTTGAAATTACTTGAAAGTATCATGACCTATATTCTTTTAATTCCGGTAGAGTTTGTTGTATTGGTCTTATCAAAGACTTGGTGGTGTATTTAGACCAAATTCTAGCAAAGAATGTTCTCATGGATGTGGTTGTTGCAGACATTCCACCACGGTTTGGTATGCTTTTGTCCATATCGTGGGGTGCAAAGTTGAAAGGAACTTTACAGCTAGATTTCTCCTATGCTACCATTCCCGTGTTTGGTCAATTGAGAAAATTGTATAGGGAGAAGAAAATGAAGTACATGATCACAATAAAGGAGAAACCACTTAATCATCCAATTAATTTTGTACATACAGATTTAGAGTCATTTGTATTATATTCTGATAGTGGTTTTAAAGATATTGATAGTCAATTAGTTGAAGTAGAAGATGTGCCAGAGATTTCAGAAAATTTCAGAGCAGTCCTTGATCAAGAAAGACAAAAGATTGCAAGTACCTCTGAGCAGTCCACATTTCATCAGCAGCAGAAAGGTAATGAACAACACAAATTGAAGAGATCAGTCAAAGTAAGAAAGAGGATGAAACAAAATTTCAGCACTTAGAAGAAGAAGCAGGCCTATGGAGCATGGATTTTGACGGAGCCGTGGGTAAGGATGGTGCCGGCATAGGGATTTGGATTCGCAACCCTGTTTTCCAGCCAAATAAAGTCCCTAGTAATGTTAGAATTTGTTCATATAAATTGGCCTTTGACTATTCTAACAATGAAGCCGAATATGAAGCGCTGATTGCAGGTTTGAAAATCCTTAAAAAGTTGAATGCAAAAAGGATATCAGTCTATGGAGATCCAGAGCTAGTAATCAAGAAAGTTAAGGGTGAATATCAAGCCAAACATCCTCAGATGAGGGCCTACCGTAATGCAGTTTTAGATATCTTAAGGATGTTTCCAGATTATACCTTGACATGCGTACCTCATGCACAAAATGTAATTGCAGATTCACTTGCTACTACTGCAAGTAATTTGAAGATCCCGATGAATTCCAACAACAAATTTGAGATCCATGTCAAGCACCGCCCAGCTGTTCCCGACAATCTAAGGTATTGGTAGGTGTTTTGGGATGATAAGGAGATCAATAATTTTTTGCAGAATGAAGGAAACTACAAGGATGCTTCCATAGATTGTGATTATGATGATGATGAACTGGAAATTGAGGTGAATTAGATGGAAATATTGCAGCTGAAAGACAATGTCATTCCTAAAGGTCTCATACCGTTAGAAGAACTTTTTGATCAAGATGATGTGGCTAGGAAGCCAAGCTTGGTGCCAACAGACAAAGGTGTCGAGGATGTGAATCTTGGAACAGCCAAGAAGCCCAAGTCTATGAAATTGTCAAAGACATTGTCTCCTGAGGTAAAGTCTAAATATGTTAGATTGTTATCTGAATTTGCTGATGTGTTTGCTTGGGATTATTCAGATCTAAAGGTGTATAACAAAGATATAATTTAGCACACTATTCCCATCAAGCCAAATCAGAAGCCATTCCGACAGAAGCTGAGAAGAATCAATCCCAAGTTGCTGTCATCCATTGAAAAATAGGTAAACAGATTATACAAGGCTGGTATAATTGTCCCAATTAGATTTTCTAATTGGATTTCTAATCTTTTTCCTGTGAGAAAGAAGACCAGAGAGATCATATTGTGTATCGATTTCCGGAATCTGAATAAAGTGTCATTGAAGGACAATTACCCACTGTTGAAGATGGATCATATCCTCCAGAGAGTGGTTGGAGCATCGCGCATGTCACTACTTGATGGATATTCCAGATATAATCAAATTTTAGTGCATGAAGATGACAGAGATAAGACTGCATTCACCACCCCTTGGGGAACATTTCATTATGCTAAAATGCCATTTGGTTTGAAAAATGTTGGAGCCACATTTCAACGTGCAATGGACATCGCTTTTTCCAATGAAAAGGATGTATTTTTGGTTGTGTATTTAGATGATTTGACAGTGTTTTCAAATTCAGATGATGAGCATCTTCACCATTTGAGGATTGTGTTTTAGCGATGTAGGAAATTTGGGATATCGCTCAATCTGAAGAAAATCCTTTTTGCTATGGATGAGGGGAAGCTGCTTGGCCATATTATCTCAAAGGAAGGCATCTGCATTGATCCTTCAAGGGTAGAAGCAATTCAGCAGATAGATTTTCCCCAGAATAAGAAGGAGATACAAGCATTTAATGGTAAGATGAATTTCCTATGAAGATTTGTACCCAATCTAGCTGAGCATTTGAGAGAAATTACTAATATGCTAAAGAAGGAAAGCGTGGTAAAATGGACATAGATGCTATGAAATCATTTAATTTGGTAAATTATGCTTTATCTACAGCCCCAGTTTTGATTAGTCCCGATTATACACAAGGTTTCATTTTATTCTCCTTTGCATTTGACCATACCATGGCAGCAGTTTTAATGCAAAAGAGAGATCAACTAGAAAAGCCCATTGCATTCTTCAGCAGAACTATTACAGATGCAGCTTTGAGGTACAATATAATTGAGAAGCAGACTCTTGCTCTTGTCAAATCTTTGAAGGATTTTTGAGTGTATATTCTGCACTCTCACATCATAGCATATGTTCCTAACACAGCAGTTAAGGATGTGCTGGTACAAACCGATCTAGAAGGAAGGCGGGGAAAATGGATTGTAGCAATGTTAGAATATGATCTGGAGATCAAGCCTACAAAGCTGATCAAAGGACAAGGCCTGGCGAGGTTGATGGTGGAATCAAATTTGCATGCATTAGATATAAATCTTATTGCAGCCATGTCCGAAGATGAAGAAGAAAGCTCCTTGATTCAAGTGTCTAAAATCTTCGTTCAGTCACCATGGTATTCAGATATTGTGTATGTACTTCAACACCTCTCATCACCTCCAGAAATGTAAAAAACAAAGGTAGAAATCTTAAACTTAAAGCTGCTAAATTCTGTATTTTGAATAATGCCCTTTATTGGAAGGATCCAGGAGATGTTTTTCTGAACTGTTTAATTGAAGATGAAGCCCAACAGGTGATGAGTGACTTTCACAAGGGTGATTGTGGTGGTCACTTGTTCTGGAAGACAATAGAAAACAAAATCTTAAGAGCAGGTTATTACTGGCCAACCCTATTTTCAAATGTCTATAAAACAGTCATGAGTTGTCATGAATGTTAGGTCTTTTAGGGGAAAATAAAGTTGTTGCCTCTTCCTCTAAAACCGGTTGAAGTCAATGCACCATTTCAGCAATGGGGACTCAATTTTATTGGGGAGATCCATCCAACATCATCAGCTCAGCACAAGCGGATCCTAATAACAACCGACTATTTTACCAAGTGGATTGAAGCAATCCCAACCAAACAGGTGACAGACACGGTAATCATTCAATTTTTGGAATCAAATATTTTATCTCGTTTTGGTTGTCCTAGTAAAATCATCACAAATAACACAGCTACATTCAAATCCAAGAAGATGATCGATTTTTGTAGCAATTATAAGATTACCTTAGGTCACTCCACAACATATTACCCACAAGGTAATGGTTTGGCCGAATCATCCAATAAGTCATTAGTGAACATCATCAAGAAGCTGCTGGAAAAAAACAAGAAAGGTTGGAATAAGAAGTTAGTTAATGCTTTGTGGGCAGACAAGGTGAGCCAAAATAAGTCTATAGGTATGTCTCCATTTGAAATAGTATATGGCATTGACACAGTCTTTCCGACATCTCTAGCAGTCCCAGTAGTGAAACTTTTACAAGAGGCTGGTAGTGAGGAAGATGATTTTCAGCAAAGAATCAATCAGATGATCCATTTACAGCAGACAAGGGAGGAAGTCTTCCAAAATACTTTCAAATTGTAGGAGAAGATCAAAAATATCTATGATCAGAAAACTAAAGCAGATAAATTCCAGCTTGAAGATGTGGTGTTACGGTGGGATGCTAGGAATGAAGATAAAGGCAAGCATGGCAAGTTCAAAAACTTATGGAAGGGACCTTATAAAATTGCTACATACAGAGGAAAAAATGCATTCCTGCTCAAAGAGATGGATGGACAAGATTGTCCAAGAGGACTAGTCAATGGTAGGCTCCTAAAGCACTACTTCTTCTAAGGTGATTTCTGAAATCATGAAGTTATCATTATATATATATCATTTTCCTTTCATTGCAAGTGTTCAAAAGTTAAAATTCATTTCAGCTTGGAGCCTAAGGTGAAGGCTATAAAGTTGAGTGATTTGTATCAGTTTTTGAGTCTTGAGTCAGTTCGAGTCTTGAGTCCATTTTCTTAGTGTCAGTTTCAGTTCTTGAACTATATTGACTCCGTTGCCCAATGGAAGATGCACTAGTCTACTTATTCCAGAGATCTATGGCTCTTGGCATCACCAAGGAGCTACCATCCCCATTGGAGCCAATGTTAGTGTCAGTGTCTTCACACTACCATCAGTGATCAAATTCACTCTTTTGCATTCATATTAGGAGTCCCATTCTCAATGAGTTGCATTCCATTAGATCATGGATCAACTGATGGTAGGCACATTTCAGTTTTTTCCCTCATGACACATATCTACTGACCATTTTCCATGTGTGATTTAGTCAATGGTTCAGGTTCAGGTTCATTTTTAGTTTATTTCATCAAATAGGTCTTAGGTCTTAGGGTTTCAGTTTCAGTAGGTATTAGGGCTTCACCATGTCAAATTTTCAGTAACCATTAACCAATAAGGGTCAACAGACATATGAGGATGAAAATAATCATTAGGAAAGCTTTAAAATCATAATTTGTAAATTTAATATGTTTTTCACCTCAAAACCAGTTTGAGGTGAAAACAGAGCATTACTTTTTTTATTTGTAATTTCATGTAATTTCATCATTTCTCATATGTAGTTAATAAGTCTCACGCTGCTCCTGGTCACCTGCTGATATTTCCAAATACATGCCACTGCAAAAGTAAAAGATCATCAAATATTAGTTCACCTATTTTAAGCAAAAAGTCAAGCATCCAAAAAAACAGAGTATTTGAGAAAGACAAAAGACATTATAAAGTGGGTTTTGGAGAGTGAAAAATCAAAAGTGCCCAAACCATATAAAGGTCATTTATTTCTCAAGTTAAGTCATTGTTAAAGTTGAAGTCCATGAGCAAAATCGCAATTTTAAGGGGTTATTGAGCAAAAGGAGGAAATTGTTGTGTTCTTGGAGGAAAATGCCTGATGCTACACACCAAAATTTGGCGCTACACACAGGAGCTACGCTACGCACCTGGGATTTTTCTCCTTTGTTTTTTTGAACCAGCACTACGCTTTTGACTGGGAGACGTTTTGGAGAAATGGTTTGCATATTCAGATTCAACATGATGAGAACATCAATCCTTGAAAGTTTCAGCATTTTTGGAGTAAATCTTGGTCACCTAAAGGTCAAAAAACCATCAAAAAATGCCCTCTCTGCCTCTTTTTGGACACACAGGAAGCAACCCTAGGAGATTCCACTTTTGAGGGGGCAAATGACCTCCAAATGCAAAAATTCAAGATATTCCAGAAACTAGATAGGAAGACCTTTCTAATGCACTATCTTGGGCTCAATTTTGCTAAGGGTAAGGCCTCCAAAATCAGCTGAGAAGTGGCGCTACGCACAGGACAGGTGGCGCTACGCATAGAACCAGTTTGCTCAAAAATCCAAATTTCGCCTAGTTTTCCTACAAGTTGACTTTTTCTTTCATCTTGGATGAATTTATGATTATAAATGATGCTATGCTATGTAAATGTAAGTGTAAAATTACCTTAGAGGGTAGATTCATCATTTTCAAGTGGTTTGGGGGTCAATGAATTAGTTTCCATGGTTTTAGAGGCAAGCTGTTCCACTGCCTATATTCTTGTTCCTAGTTTAGATATGGTTGAAACAGCCCCTTATCTCTTGGATTCGACCCCTGATGGCTAGCATAGGTGGTTTTCATGTCTATATTATGTATTTTCTTCCTCATTTGTAAAGGTTGGACTCTTGTGGATGTTTTGAGCTACATTGTACATCTCTACAGCAGTTTGGCAAAGAAATAAACCAAGATCTGCAGCTATTTTTGTGGGATTCTTGTGGTAATGTGTTTTTTATTGTTTCTCCTTCTGTCATTAGTTTTTCTCATGTGTTATATGTGCCAAAATCTATTTCATTCTTCTTAACTAAATGAAATCAAGATAGATAGGTGGAATACATTGGTAACAATGCTCTGCCTTGGGAATACATTTAGTTTTTGATGTTTTCAGCTGTCTGAAGAGGACTCATGATCCTTGCATGCCCTCCTCAGCTCCTCACTAGTCTTATACCTACCATCTCACTCAATTCCAAGTGCCAAAATACCTACCTACCTCACCCCATAGAACACCCTGCAATTTTGACTTGGTTTCCCAGACCCAAAGCTGCCTGCTCCATTTGATCCAACAACAAAATCATCAAAATCAACCAACAATCCTAGAGCTACTATACCTAGCCTAAAATCCATATTCAATTAAGTCATCTCAAGTGAGATTTACAAGGAGAGAGCCCTCTCCCGACCTGGTAGGGCTAGCTACCAGGTTAAGCTTGGTTTATGGTTATCCTAGGATTGCCTCCCTTCAGCCTAAGGTCAATCTAGGCTCTAACAGAAAGCTTAGTGCAAGTCTCTTGGACTCCTTTAGTTTATTCAGCTTCCACACTAACCCTTAGAGGATTAGGTGTCCAACAGTTCTATAGAAGCCTACATTTCGCCTTCATACTACGTCACTTGTGTATCAAAACTCATTGTGTTACGATTATTTTATAAATATATAACAATAGGCCTTACATCAATATAATGCAGAGAAAAAATCTCTATCTTGGAGTGTGAACAAAAAAAAATCTAGTATCAACCAACCCCAAGCACCACTTTCCAAACTATATTGGCATATATAGCAATATATAATACCAGAAACCATATTGTTCGATACATTGCAACCATTGTGCAAACCAAGATAGATAATGAGCACAAAAAATGAGCAATCAACAATGTAAGTAGAATCCCTATATGACCAAGTAAATCTTACGAAACAAAGAGTTCACGTTGTAATATTAGTTTCCTCCTATACTTGCAACACCCACTACATCATATTTACAACCAATAAAAATCAAAATGATGACAAGGTCACTAGCCAAATTGTTGGATTATGTAAATGGGAATTTACCACTCCCTTGAAAAGTGAAATTATGATAATAAGTGTATATAAATTACCCAAAGTTATAATTAAGGACAGTCTTAGACAGAGTGTTTGCAATTTCATTTTCCTCCCTGTGAATGTATGTATAACTCACCACCTGAAATTGTCTCGAAATCATCCTAATTCTTTGTAAACAATTATGCAACAACAAAGAGTTGAATAATGTATGCTTAGTAGCCCACTCCACCACCACCTTCAAGTGACCAACTACTTCCAATGACTCAATATCAAGCCACCTTGCACAAAAAGGACCCCCCAAAGGGCAATAACCCCAAATCGAGTATTAGTGCCAACACCTCCATTCCATAAGAAGTGGTAATGATGTCCTGGATTAATGAAAATATAAGCACCACATCCATGGTTTTTTTTTTCACCCCCAGGGGATCTTCCTGTAGAATTTAGTGGAAGAATGCTCTGCACCGAACATTTTCTCAATATATGCCTAGATTCATTAAAATAATAAGAAATTCTAGAAATTTTTCCATTAGTATGTGGTGGAGAGTTATCATAAATATATGAGTTACGAAATTTTCAAATACCCCAGATAATATACAAGGGAAGAGAGCGATATACCTTTTTCCAAGTCATCCATTCTTTTAGATACTCTTCCATGGAATTGTTGTTCCATACAACATTAATGTTAAAAAATATCAACACATCAAACCAAATTTGTATCATAAATGAACACTTCATAAAAAAGTGGACCACATCCTCCAAATTAACCCCACAAATAATGCATCTACTCGAAACTTTGAAACCTCTTCGACATAAACTCTCTCATGTTAACACCTTATTCTACCAAGTTAACCAGCTAAAAAATTTGAGCTTAAGAGGGATATTCCAACCCTAAATCTTCTTGTACTGCCAATAAGATGTAGATAGTAAAATTGGAGGGGATATATACCAGTATGCCTCCTCGAAAATAGACTGACTCAAGACTAAAGCACTGATCTAAGAGAAAGAATCTTACTTATCAATAAAAACAATACCAACCAAAGAAAATTTATGCACATACATGTCCCAATATGTAGTCAATTCACCATAAATACCAAGATTCAAGGAGCTCCCACGTAGGGAAGAGTCCATAGTTAACCCTGTTATGATTAAGGATAGTATATACCTTGATTATGGATATGTCTAATCAGGTTACAATGAAGTGTATGGTATTCAATAAATATTTTAATGGGATCAAGCCCAATATCAACCATCGTACCATTTTCGATCTTGCACTTAATGTTCCCTAATATCCAATGCATGGATTTCATAAATCCATTTCATATGTAGGAGACAACATGTGGAAAACAAGCCCCCTCCTCGATCCATTCCACCAATGATAGATTCACCATGTACTTTTCCCTAATAATTTTCTATCATATTCCATCTCCAAATAATTCCCTCCAACAATTTTTCTCCAGAAGTGCCCACCCAAAAGTTTTTAAGTCCTTAATACCCCATCCCCCATCTTCCTTTCTCTAATATATGACCTCTATACAAGCCATATGATATATATGTACACCCATGGACCCTTCCCATAGAAACTTTGAAATGACAGAATTGATCCTCCTGATGATATGTTTAGGTAATAAATAGAGATGCAACCAATATACCACTATGCTTTGAAGAACCACCTGAACAATTATTAATCTACCTCCTAGTGTAAGCCACCTATGTGTCCAAGTAGACAACATGTGTCCAAATTTATCAACAAGAAAATGCCACTCCTTATTGCCCTAATGGTTTAAATTCAGGAAGAAGCCAATATATTTAAAGCCCATGTCTAATGACACATGATCCACATAATAAATTCCAACAATCTCCAATATTTGTGCCTCACTAGGAAATGAATAAATCAACAATGATTTAGAATCATTCATATATAATCGAGTCACATCTCCAAAAATGAAAATAATATGGTGCATATACTCTGATTCCATGATTGAAAGTTTCCCAAAGAGCAGAATATCATCCATGAATATTATCTAAGTGATATGATTTCTCCTAGTAATACCCACACCAATAAAATTCTATGGAGAGTGAGATTTTGGCTTTGGCCCACTCTCCTTAGTGAGACGTTGACCTAATATTTTTCCGCATTATCATATAATCGATTACTTATAATGAGCCCCAAGGGTTAGCTCAACCAGTCAAATCAGTGTCTCGTTGATTGGGAGGTCACGGGGTCAATTCTCCCTAAAGCCCTTGGGGTTAGGCCTAGTTATTGGCCGCAAGGCTCGATTCCCTTCGGGGTTGATCGACCCAGATATTTCTGTGGACGTAGTGGACACCCAATGACCAGGGTGTCCGTGAACCACACCAAAAAACAAAATCGATTGCTTATGAGGCAATACAATTTACCCCACACACAAAAAAATATTGAAATTAGCATAGCTATATAACTCAAATGGATTACGAATGTTGATAGGTCCATCAAATTTATCCATCACTTTCTATATAAAAATTTAAACTACAATAACTAAATTAAAATTCCAAAAATCCACCAAATTATATTGGTTACCATAAATCCCTATTGTATGTCCAATTTAATAAATAAAAAACCCCTAATCACACCTATCTAAAGGACCAGGTAACATGGCAACACACCCCTATGGAAAATATAGATGTTTCAATCCAATTGTGTATTGACCATCATTTAAAAAAAATACTTAAAACACCCTACAGTCTTATACTAATTGTATCTGCAAATAATATGTAAGATTGCACTCCAATCGTTCAAAGTACTAGCCGTGGTGATTTTGGTCATTGATTCACACATTTTCACCCAAACTGACCTCAACTTCACAATAGATGGTGGCTATCGTAACCAGTCTATCTCACTAGTGGTGTCCTATAATAGCTTCAATTTGCATTCTCCACTGTTATGCTCCTTTGTGCTCCAAATTGGAAAAATTGGCATCACTTGGTGGGAAACTACCATTTTAGTAGAATTTCTCATAAATTCCACTCTATGGCATTGTATTGCAGACAACAATTTCCATACTTCCCACAACCTTCAAATAGTTTTTCACATGCCTACCTCTTGCAAGTCAAATGGTCGTCCAAATGCCCTTGTGCTCATTCCTACTAGTAGATGGATTGTAATGTAGCTTCATTGGATTTATCCTCTCCTAACAATTATTTTTGGATTCATGTTCCCTTTTTCATTCTCTGGTTTTCTTCCATCCCTTTCTCTTTTCTCTCTCTATTTTATTTTGATCGATCCTACTCTTTGTATGCTAACATAACATGGTTTCTTCTCTGTGACCTTACCCACAGGTCTACATCTTTGGTCGACTATATTATTTTTTCTCCAATTATCTCTAGCCAACCCCCTTCCCTTCTACCTTAGACATTGTTGGATATTCCCACTAGCTATTGCTCTTGTTGCACTATATCTCTTCCTTATGCCCCTACTACATGGTTTCCCCCTCAGTTTTCTACAACTCTTATCTCCCCTCCCATGGCCCTTTTATTTCTTCTCCTTTCTAATCCCTCCTCCATGCCTCGTCAATGTGCCCGTGTCCACAAGGGAGTGACCTACTATCAGGAGAAGGCCCATTGGGGCAACATATGCATGTAGCACCACCTAGAGGAAACCAAAAACCTATTTTTACAAACTTGCACCAAGCCCCATCCAGGAGGGACTAATGTGTGCTAAGGAGGAAGGCACCTCTCATAGACTCCAACTCTTGGACAAGAAGATACTTGTTGAGATGGCAGATTGGGTACGGGATACTAGGCACACTCACAAACACTTTAACCAATATATGCACATATTTGATTTATATTGGCACATGAATTTCCTCCTTGGAAAAAACTTATTGGATCGACACGAGCATTGAGTGGATTTCCTCCTTTCACTTGAGCATTTGCATCACCATATGAAGGATTTGGACCGATGGATGGAGCACATTGAATAACACCTTGGTATCTCAACCCCAACTATAGGCATTCCAAGTAACAGTTAAGACCCCATCCAAGTTGCAACCATGGATTTTGATCCTTCTATTTAGTTTATGGCATGCTTCTACTCTATTAGTTTTTTTTTCCTACTATACACTTCTAAGGTTGTTTAGGCCAACTTTGAGTGTTTGTATGTTAAATTTGGACTATCTCAATACTTTGTTTTCTTTAGTATCTCTAAAAAGAGTGAAATTTTGGCTTTGGTCTGGTCTCCTTAATGAGAAACTGACATAATATTTTTTATTATTATCATGTAATCCACTATTCAAAAGGAAATATAATTTACCCCACACAAAAAAGATTGAAATTAGCATAGATATATAACTATTTTAGTTGACGAACGTTGATAGGTACATCAACTTTATACATCAGTTTCTAACTAAAAATTAAACTACAACAACTAAATCAAATTTCCAACAATCCATCAAAATTCTACTAGTCACCAAAATTCCTTTTTCTATGTCCAATTTAATAAATTTAAAACCCTTAATCCCACCTAGCCAAAGGACTAGGGGACATGGTAGCACGACCCCATGTAAAATATGAATGTTTCAAGATAGGTTCATGTTGATTTTCATTCAAAACATCAATACTTTCAGCACCCTGCACTCAGGCCTTAATTGTAATCCATGCAAACATCTATTAGCTGGGACTTCACTTACACAGAGTACTAGGAGAGTGATTTTGGCCATGGATTTGTGCATTTTTCCCATGCAAAGCTCAACTTCACAAGAAAAAGTGTCCAAAACAACTATTATATCTCTCCAATGGTGGATTTTGATAGCTTCAATTACAATTCTCTACTGTTATTCTCATCCGCACTCCAACATGGCAAGATTCGGCATAACTTGTTAGGAAACTACCATTTTAGTGGAGTTCTCCTACTTTCACTCTATGGTACTACAGTGCAGATGGTAATTTCCATACTTCCCTCAAACTTCAGTATTTTTTCATGTACCTTCCTCATGCTGAATCCCATACCTTCTACCTTGAACACTATTGGTTGTTCCCATTAGCTCTAGCTCTTATTGCATTGTCTCTCCTTCTCGTGTCCCTACTATGTAGATTCCCCCTGGGTTTCTATAGCTCTTGTCTCCCCTTCCTTGACCCTCTAATTTCTTCTCCTATCTAACCCCTCTCCCATGCCTCGTCAGCGTGCTTGTGTCCATAGGGGATCGACCTACTATCAAGAGCAGGCCCACTAAGGCAACACATGATTACACCAATGTCTAGAGGAAACTACCTCGTGTTTCTTCAAATTCACATTGGGTCCCTTCCAAAAGGAACTAACCTTTTATGAGGAGGAAGGAACCTCTCATAGCCTCTATCTCTTAGAAACATAGATACTTACGAAGATGGAAGATTTGGTACTAGACACTAAGCACACTTGTGAATGATTCAACTAGTGTATGCACATAGTTGAATTATATTAGCACATGAAGTTCCTCCTTGGTAGAACCTTATTGGATTGGCATGAGAATCGGGTGGATGTCATCCATTCATTTGAGCATATGAATCACCATATGAAGGAAATATACCAAAGGATGGAGAAAATTGAACAACGCCTTGGTATCCCAACCCCACCTGGAGGCATTCCAAGTGACAACAAAGATCCCATCCAGGTTGCAACCATGTATTTTGATCCTTTTACTTATTTTATATCATGCCTTTGCTCTATTGGTCTTTTGTTCCTAATATCCACTTCCAAGTTCATTTCGGCTAGTTTTTAAGTTTTTGTATGTTAAATTTGAACTACCATAGTTCTTTAATTTCTTTTACTTCTCTACGAAGAGTGAACTTTTGGCTTCAACCCAGTCTGCCTAGTGAAAGATTGATGTAAGAATTTTTAGAATTATCATGTAATTTATTGTTTAGAAGGAAATACAATCTACCCCACAAAAGAAACAAATTAAAATTAGCATAGCTATATAACTCAAATGGATGATGAACATTGATATGTCCATCAAATTTATACATCATTTCTAACTAAAATTTAAAGTATAATAACTAAATCAAAATTACAACTTTCCACCAAAATTCTACTGGTCACCAAAAATCCCTATTCTATGTCGAATTTAATAAATTAAAAACTCCCTAATCCTTCCTAGCTAAAGGACGACGAGACGTGGTAGCATGCCCTCGTGGAAAATATGAATTTTTCAATCTAGTTGCATGTCAATCATCCTTAAAAAAATCAATGCCCTAGGCACCCCACACTCATATCTTAATTGTAATCCCTGCAAACAATCTGTTAGCTAGGACTCTAGTCGTCATGCAAAGTATTAGCCGATAGTGATTTTGGCCATGGATTTTCACATTTTTCTCCCAGGCCAAGCTCAACTTTGCAATAGATGGTGGGAAGCACAACTAGTTTGTTTCACCTTTGGTGGTGTTTGATAGCTTCAATTTTCATTCTCCACTATTATGCTCCTTTGTGCGTCGACATGGAAAAAAATGACATCACTTGTTGTGAAACTACCATTTTAGTGGAGTCACTCCTACTTTCACTCGGCGGCACTATAGTGCAGGTGAAAATTTCCATACTTCCCATAGCCTTCAGTTTATTTTGCATCTTCCTTCCTCTTGTAGGTTAGATGACCATCCAAATTCCCTGCTCTCAAGGCCCCAAACAATCAAAGTTCATATACTCATTGCTACTAGTAAAAGTCTTTGGATGCATCTTAACTGGATTTATCTTGGCTTGGCAATATTTTTTGTATCTGTACTTTCTCTTTGCTTCCTTGGTCTTCTTCCTTCCCTTATGTGCTTCTCTCTATATTTTATTTTAATCGACCCTACTCTCTTTATGCTCACATACCATAGGTTCTTCTTTGTGACCTTAGCCATTGGTCTATGACTCTAATTGGCCTTATTATTTCCACTTCACTTCTCTCTAGTTTATTCCATTACCTTCTACCCATGACATTATTATTGGTTTCCATTTGTTATGGCTCTAGTAGAGCTATCTCTCTTCCCCATGTCCCTTCTACATGGCTTCCCCTAGGCTTCATGTACCTCTTGTCTCCCCTCCCTTGACCCTCTACTTTATTTTTCTTGATAATCCCTCCTCCATGCCTTTTAATGCATCCATTTCTGCAAGGGAGCAACCTATTATCGAGAACGAGCCCACTGAAGTAGCACATGCTTGTACCAATGCCTGGAGGAGACCACTACTTGTTTATGTGAAGTCACATTGTGCCCCATCTAAGAGGAATTAACCTATACTGAGGAGAAATGAACCTATCATAGACTCAAACTGAAGTCACATTGTGCCCCATCCAAGAGGAATTAACCTATACTGAGAAGAAATGAACCTCTCACGAACTCAAACTCTCAGACACAAAGGTACTTGTTGAGATAGATGACTGGGTACTAGACAATGGGCATACTCGTGGATGCTTCAACCAGTATATGTACAAAGTTGATCTATATTGGCACATGAATTTCCTCCTTGGTAGAACCTTATTGGATTGGCATGAGCATCGAGTGTACGTCCTCCATTCACTTGAGCATCTACATTGCCATCTAAAGGACCTATACTAACAGATGGAGCACATTGAACAACACCTTGGTATCTTAATCCCACCTAGAGGCATTTCATGTGACAAAAAAGACCCCATTTAGGTTGTAGCCATGGATTTTGGTCCTTCATCTTAGTTTATGTCATGCTTCAACTCTAATGGTTTTTCGTTCCTATTATCCACTTCCAAGGCCATTTAGGCTAGCTTTTAGGTTTTTGTATGTTAAATTTGGGCTATCTGAGTGCTCTATTTTTTTCTGCCTCTCTACAGTGAATGACATTTTGGTTTTGGTCCAATATCCTTAGTGAGATATTGATGTAATATTTTTTAATATTACCATGGAATCCACTATTTAGAAGGAAATACAATTTACCTCACAAAAGAAACAGATTGGAATTAGTGTAGCAATATAACTCAAATGGATGACAAACATTGATATGTCCATCAACTTTATACATCAATTTCTAACTAAAAAATAAATTACAATAACTAAATCAAAATTCCAACAATCCACCATAATCACCAAGAATTTCTATTATGTATCCAATTTAATAACTAAAATACCCATAATCCTAATAATTCCAAAATATTTTTAATATCTTTTATTTTAATAAACTTTAGCTTATCAAAATCATAAAACCACTAATCTACTCCTTGTAAATTTGTTAAAATAACCATCTGTGCAACTATAAATTATAAGTAAAAATGCCTTAGGAATTTTTTAAAGAAAATACCTCACTTTTTAGAAAAAAAATGAAATTTTATTAAAATATTACATTGAAATTCTTCGATAAATTAAACTCATTTATGTTTTTCCTCTTTGGAGGATATTCCACATTTTAAACATACATCAACTTACTTTAAAAACAAAATAACATATAATTGTTGATATTCTGATCAGTACTAGTTCAAACGGAAATTGATCAAACAATGAACCAAAATGAAGAGTCGGAGAAAAAATAGTGTCAACAAAGTTTGCGTTAATTGTCATAACTAGATGTTGGGAAAGTTATTGTAGGCATTCATAGTCATAATGAGTTTTTTCTAGAATACTTTGTAGTATCGTTGAGGTGTCTGACGTTGTGGTTGAACACTTCACACATCTTCAGGGACATAAAACTATAATATTGATACAAAGAATGCTAGACCAAAATTAAATAGATAAAGAATATAAACGTTAGGGGATGTAAGGAAATTGTAAATGATAATGAATGAAAATTTTGATAGTAATATTGATTTCAATATACCATAACATAACTTGTCATCTTCTTCATCATAACAGATTTATTATAATATTTTATTTCCATTAATTTTTATTTAAAATAAATGATTGTTGAGAGTTCTTTTATAGTACAATTTTGAAAATATGTTGTAATACTACATTAGATGAAATATTAAATCAAATAATAATAAAACATAATATCAACTCAATAAAAAAGTAACAAAAAATAAAAATAATAAATTGATTCGATTCGATTCAAATTGTTTTATTATAATTTTATTTTTATTGCGCCACGAGGTGTTTTACAACTCAATATAAGGGAGATGTGTAGGTATTAAACATTAGATGTTAGATGTATGTAAGTATGTCAACATTTTTTAAATGTTGGCTCTATAACACATTACATATGATGAAGATACACATAACAAAATATATATAGATAAAAAAAATAGTTTAAATTTTATATTTTAACTAAAATATTCTTGATCTATCCTCGTTGGGGGTGACTGACTTGAGAAGAATGCCATATCAGGGTATTTCAATCCCTACCATGTAGTCGTAATGAGGACACTAAATGACAAGTACAAGAGGCCCGGTGGCCTGTAGAAGAACTTTCTAGAGATTGCATTGCTTCTTATTGTCGTGGCAATGGTTGTGGTGAGCAGAAGCATCGTTTGAGAGATCAAAAGTTGGAGGTTGAAAGGTAACACCTACTTGTTTCATTCAGAAAGCCTCTTTGGAGAGTCAAGTTGGGGTATAGAAGCTGTTAAAGGTTGGCATTCAGAGGAAGCACTGCAAGCAAGAGTCGAACAAGTAGTTATATGGGATCCTGGGTCAGTGCTTGAGCGAGGATTGGCTCTGCCTGGATGTCTCATAGTGGTCCTCTATTGAAATATGGCAACAAGAATATTCCAATTTAATTTGTCCTTGAATTAAATTGTGAATTAAAATCAAATTTAGTCTTAACAGCTACATGGAAATAATTAATTAATTAATTTTAAATAAATTAGTTGGAGAAATTCAAGTTAGAAGTCTTTTTGAAGTCATGCAAGAGTTATCCCTTAAATTAAGGAGATAAGATTAAGTTATATTTGAGTTGTAATTAGTTAACTCAGTTTACTGAGTTAAGTCCAGTTAAATTAGTTCCAAATTGTTTGAGGAACTAATAGTGAGTTAACAGTCACTTGATGCATTAATGCACTCAACTAGTGCTACTCCAGTTAACTGAAGATTCCCTCATCAGAAACTCATGCATGTCTATTCTGAGAAAGACCCAGTTGAGATTATTGTTCAAGGACAATGTACTATCAGTTGCATGTATTTCTCATGGAGAAAACTCATGCATGCAGTCAAGGATAAATCCTTGAGGATTGCGCAGTTTTGGAAGAGAGATCATCCACTTGGTAACAAGGAATCATCCACAAGGAACAACACAAGGAAATAGGAGCTTGGAGGGCAGAGAGGAAGGCTAGAGAGAAGCCAAGATTGCCTATGAGCATCTATGAGGATTGTACTGAGATATGGCTAGCTGCGAGAGCTAAGGCTTTGTATAATTCCTATGTATTTCCACCATGTATGATAATAGAATAGTGTGGGGTTTTTAGCTGAGGCTTTCCCCAAAGTATTTTCATGTGTATTGTGCCATTGATTCTTCTTCTTCTATTTATATTGTTCAACTCGATCTTTAAGATTCCACAAATTGATAGTAGAAGTAGGCTATAGTATTATGCTTCGATTTATATTGCATTATCGGGTCAACCTACACAGATTTACTACACCCTCAACTCATCTAACAGGTTTCTAGACTTGTGACCCCAAATTTTCATTGCAAAGGTAACTGATGAAGTAATTCATTCATTCATGTCCCTATTAGTGTTTCATGTCAATGCTTTACTTGTGCGGCTTTGGAAGCAATGTGAGCAACAAGTTTTGAACTTCTGGTCCGCTGGTGGGTGGTCTAGGCATGAGGGAGCCCTATTGATTTCTGAGGAAATATGTTGTAGTGGGGGGGATTTCTCTCAACCTAACGTGTTTCGAATTTTGGGGCTTGTTAGGCACCCAACGGTTCATGGTAACATTGTGTGTTTGGGTGGGGTTGGGCAACAATTTCCCAAGCTAATGATGGTCCTTCACTTAAAGGTATCATTGCACCTTGTTTGATTGATATTATGTGTTGTCAATTTTGTCATTACCGAGATTTCTGGCCTCATCTCACCTCTTGGGGAGAGATTGATTTTGTGCCAGTGTTGGGTCCTATGCCATACAACGTGCCTCTGCATAAGGTGGTCCACTAGTGGGGTAAACCCCTTGTTGTGAGGCCTTGGTGGGGATTCCATCAATCGTAGGAGGCAATGATATGCCAGCATGGGCGTGCTTGATGAGGTGGAGGCCTCCATGGCCAACATGGTGCTCAAGCTAACAGGGTAGTGGAGCTAAGTGACAATGATGTAGAAGGTGTGGATATGGGAGGTGAGGTAGCACATGCCTAGACCCAATCTTCAGGTTTTGTAAACAACCTCCCTCACTTGGAACAATATCTAATCATCTATGGGATATTTAGGCCAACCTAGAGATTATCCACCAATAGAGGTATGATGACCGAAATGAGATTGTAGCCTACATCAACAATGTTTAATATATCAAGGGAGAAATTCTAGAGTAGCTAGCTTCTATGCAACATAGCCAATTCCACAACAATGAGTGAATGGATGAGATTGAGGTGCGCCTGGCACACATCGACTGTCATGTCCATAAAAGTCATGACCCTGCAACAACTTCGAGGGGTCAAGCTCTAAATCCCCTTCCGTAATATGAAAAATACAAAATGATTTCTAGTTTTATATGTGTTTTGGTTAATCTGGCCATTTTGTTCTTGGGATATATATAAGAAATGGACACATTGTTTATGTTTTTGTTTGGATTTACTTGCTAACAAATCTGGCTTATTTCCATGACCGACAAAAAAAATATTCTTGATCTAATTTAACATACATAACATTTATTATAATATATAATTTATAATCATAGTTCAGGTTTAAAGAACTCTATATTTGGTTTAAAACACTTATGCAGGGATAATAATTTATTTCTTAATATATTATGTTAGATTTTATACTTACGTTTAAAATAATTTAGTATGCATAACATTTTTTAATATGATTTAAATTTATTGGTTGCAGTTAAAGAACCATAACTTAGGTTTAAGGCACAAGACATTGGAGAATATATCTCTTAATATAATATTTTATAGTTAATATTATTTTACAACTTATACCTACATTTACAATAATTTAATATGATATATATATATATATATATATATGGAGATACGAAGCAATTACGAGGTCGGGGAAAATGGCTCTGAAATCACGCACTAACATAAACTGCGGAGGTTGCGGGTAAAACAGATGCGCTGTTACAGGACCACAGGAACAGGTTTAGGGTTGCTAGGGTTCCAGAGCTACTGACAGATCGACGATTTCAGGGGACAAAGGTCGCTGTCCGGCATGGAGGAACAACGGGAAACGGACCTCGTGGACTATTCCGAGGATCCGTTGGTTGGTCAGACGGTTTTCTCAAACCCTAACTTCGCCCCTTCGGGATATGCATCACCGACCTCAGAGGCTCCTTCAGGACTGGATTTTCGGCCGGTGGTCTCTTTGCCGGTTTCTGTTCCATCTTTTCACGGACTAGAGGCGCCGCCACTCTCGCCTGGTACCGCCTTTCTTCTCGCATCCTCACCTCCTGTATCCCTGACTCTTGAAGATTTTCCCTCGCCGCTATCAGATCCGCATATCGCTCAGGAAGAGCCGAGGGTTCCTCCACTACAGAAGACACCTACAACAAATCCCCCCCCGATCAATGGGCCAAAACCCTCTAGATGCTTCGGAACGCCGGTTTTAAATCCCTATAAGCCCGCCCAGGGTGGAACTTCGAACCCTCTCTCAGATCATCCATCTGCACCTCGCTCCAAGAAGCAGAAATCGAAGTGTGTTAGGGCTACCAGGAAAGACATTACTGTCTCTTTCGGCAACTCTACAAGCTTTGAGGAAACCATGGCTCTAGCGTGCACAGTTCTGGTGGGTCACGTGCGAGGGCGTACATTCACGATGGATCGATTGTTACGCTGGGTTAAGGAGATATGGGGAACCCTGCTTCCACAGCTTCCGGAGGTCGAGGTTCTCCCACGTGGATGGTTCTCCCTCCACTTTGCAAACGAAGGGCACACGAATGCAGTTCTCGAGCGATACTGGCACATAGAGACGGCTCCTGTACTGTTAAAAAGATGGACCCCATTGTTTGATCCTGAGAGAGAGCAAATTGCTGCTGGGCCACTGTGGGTAAGACTGCCGGGGCTACCCCGTCAATACTGGAACGAAGAGGCTTTCATCAAGATTGGTAATGCTCTGGGGACATATCTGGATCACGATCGATCCTATGTCGAAACCCGCAAGAAAACAGTGGCTCGCATTTTAGTACATCTTGATACCAGGGAAGGATTAGAGGAGGATATCACTCTGCAATGGGGGAGGCACAGGCGTATTCAGATTTTGGACTATGAAGGAGTCCCATTCCGGTGCAACCGGTGTCACCAAGTGGGGCACCTATACAAAGATTGCCCTCTAATCAAGCGCCCGGATAGTCCGCCAAAGATCACTCCCATCGCGCCCAGAAGGACTGCGCCATATATTCCACCACCAGTGCATGGAGTATCGGCACCCCAAGGAGCTCATCACATTCCAGAGATCATCAACAAGGACGCATCCACTCCTCCCATGACGCGGGCTCGGGCAGCTGCTGCAGCTGCTCAATACTCGGGTACAAATCTCTCTACCCCCCCTATCTCTCCTACTCGTTCATCTGCATTTTTAAGCTCCATCACATGCTCAATGGCACAATGCACGATTCCACTGCCCCCTCAGATTACCTCCACTGTTCCGCCTTCCCTCACTCTCGCACTTTCTCCTCCCTCATCCCCTCCACCTGAGTCCCCCTCCGGAACTAGGCCTCCTCACCATTATTCCCTCCGCCCCCGAACCACACACTCTGCTACATCTGATGCCCAATCTGGGCTGGGAATTGTTCCACTAGACCAGGGACCCTCTTCCACCAGGGGTCGGAAATCAAATTTAAACAAAGCTATCCGGCGTGCTGGGGCGGAAGTCGCTTCTGGTTGTCAATCCACCATTGTTGGGGCCCTTAGAGCAAAAAACCCCCCACACCGGGGTCCCCCATGAAGTGCCTGTCCTTCAACTGCAGGGGTTTGGCTAGTTCCCCCAAAAAACAAGCACTTAAGCGACTTTTTGAGGTCGAATCGCCGGATATCATTCTTCTCCAGGAAACCCTAGGTCCTGCAGAGGCTATTACTCACTCCCTGTGTGCTATTTCGCCTAGATGGCATTTCATCGGGATGGATGCCATGGGCAGATCAGGCGGACTGGCCATAGGCTTCAACTCAAAATCCATTCGAATGGACTCATCCTGGGGAGGACAGGGGTTTATGGGAGCTGACATCTTTTCAATGGACCTGGGCATGTCTCTGCGCATCTTCAACATCTACGGGCCTTGTCAGCAGAGAGAGGGCTTTTGGAGAAACCTTCTCAGTAGGAGTCTGATGACTCCGGAGCATATAATCCTGGGGGGTGACCTAAACTTCTCACTGGGGTTTCGGGAGTCATGGGGATCCTCTGCACAAGCAGATACCTTAACAGACTTTATGCGAAGACTGCTTGAACAACACGATCTAATCGACATCCCTATGCAAAACCCTCTCCCAACATGGAGAAATCGCCGGATTGGGTCTGCAGCTCTGGCTCGAAGGCTAGACCGTTTTCTGATGAAAGGATCGCTGGTTCACCAACTTCATCATTATAAGCAGTGGGTAGGAGCTGGGGGTATTTCGGATCACTCCCCAATTCTAATGGAGATCTTGGGTCCCCACCCAAAACCAAAAGCGCCTTTCAAGTTCAATCACCTCTGGCTCCAGGACCCTGACTTCTCCAAAATTGTCACGGAATATTGGCAAGCCCACCCTATCAGCCGAGAATCTTCGATGGCAAGGGGGTTTGTCAAAAATCTAACTGAACTCAAGCATATTGTGATAGAATGGGCAAAATCGAAAAAGGCAAAGGATGATGAGCTGCTCATCACGGTGGAAGATGACATAAAAGCCCTATTGGATGAAAACAACTTGGGCTTCACCTCTGTGGAGAACAAGACCCGCCTTGTAGATTTGGAGAAGAAAAAGCAAAGTATCCTCAAGCTCAGGGAGGAATCGATCAGGCTGAGGAGCAGAGCACTCTGGCTAAAAGCCGGGGATGAGAACACAAGATTTTTCCATAACTTTGCAAAAGGGAGGAAAGTGGCAAATACCATCTGGAACCTCCCCATCCCCGATGGGGGTCTGGCGGACTCTTTCAACAAGCTCTCCCATCTTGGCACATCCCACTTCAAAGGCATTTTCAAGAACCCTGGGGGCACAAACCTAGCAGAAATCATCAATGTGGCCTCACATTTTCCTAGGTTTGTAAACAACGAAGATATGGATGCCCTCACTGATCCGGTTACCATGGAAGAGCTCGAAAACACCATAAAGTGGTTTCAAAAGGAAAAGAGCCCTGGCCCTGATGGTTGGACCATTGAGTTCTACCTGGCTTTCTTTGACATCATGGGTGAAGACATCCTGAAGGTCGTGGAGGAGAGCAGAACCTCGGGACAGATCTACCATGCCATAAATTCCACCTTCATTGCACTCATCCCTAAGGCGGACTCCCCTTCATCTTTTGCAGACTTTCGACCCATCTCACTGTGCAATGTCCTTTATAAAATCATCTCCAAAATCATTGCCAACAGGATCAGGCCCATCCTGTCAAAGCATATTGCTCCACAGCAGTTTGCTTTCTTGGAGAACAGGCAGATTCATGAAGCCATAGGTTCTGCTCAGGAAGCCATACACTCCATATGGACCAAGCATCTCAAATGCATTCTCCTCAAAATCGATCTCTCCAAGGCTTTTGATCGAGTCAGCTGGCTTTATATCAAAATGATTCTTATCCATCTGGGGTTCCCTCATCAGCTCATCACATGGATTATGGCCTGCATCACTTCCCCCACCTATAGTATTCTGATTAACGGAGCAGCATCACACTTCTTCCACTCAGAGAGAGGACTCCGACAGGGTTGTCCTCTATCCCCTCTGCTTTTCCTTCTGGTTATGGAAGCCCTCAGCCGTCTCATCATCTCTGCAAAAAGGGAAGGAACCATCAGGGGACTCAAAATCACAGAGGAGTGCTATCTTACTCATCTACTGTTTGTAGACGATGTCCTTATACTCCTAGATGGTAGTGTACAGGACACATCAACTTTCAACAGAATCTTAAAATTGTTTGCACATGCCACCGGGATGGAGGTCAACCGGGAAAAATCTACCATCACAATGGTGGGCACCACTGTAAATGAATCCTTCTCAGCCAGACAAGCTTTTCCATACTCCACTCAGCCCTTGGATCGGGGTCTTAAATATCTTGGCTACTGGCTAAAACCCACTAACCAAAAAATAGCTGATTGGGTTTGGTTGGTCTCCAAAGTGGAAAAAATAATATCATGCTGGTGCTTCAGATATCTCTCTAGAGCAGGAAGACTAACACTGATCAAATCAGTCTTAGAAGCAACCCCGGTTTTTTGGATGGCACTCGCTTGGATCCCCCGGAATATCCTTGCAAAGATCCAGAGACTCTGCAACAGATATCTGTGGGCTGGAAATGAAGAGAAACGCACTTTCGCATGGATTGGCTGGAACAAGATTGCTCTGCCAAAGAAATGGGGCGGCTGGGGTTTGAAGGATCTTGCATCTTTTGCCAGTGCTCTGGCAGCAAAGATGGGCTGGGCTCTGCTGACTACACATAGCCTATGGACTGATATCACTTACCATAAATACATCTGGCCCCTAAACTCTATTGATTGGGCTAGGCTACCCAGCTGGAACAAATCTGGCATCTCCTCTATTTGGAAAGCCGTTCTGCACTCCCTTCCTCTCATCAGAAACAATATTGTATGGCGTATAAGGAATGGAAGCAGTGCCCGTATAGGAATAGATCCCTGGAGTGGCTGTGGGGGGAGACATCGGCTCCCACAAGACCTGGTAGATTTTCTCACTGCTCAAGATATCAGGGTGATTGCTCAGATAGCAGACCAAGAGGGATCCGATTTATTCCATCAGGCATGGAAGACTGCCATCCAGCTAGACCTCCCGCAAAGATGGCACATAATCTGGCAAGAATATTGTGCTGCGCTCTCTGAATCTCATATCAGAATTGTGGAGGGACCAGATGAACTCATTTGGCATCTGGCAGAAAGTGGGATATATACTCCAAAAGAGGGCTACAAACAAATCATCATACAGAGGAAACCGAAGGTATTAGATAGATGGTGGCAACAAATCTGGAAGTTAGTTGCGTCACCTAGATCAAAGCTATTTACTTGGTGCGTCCTCCGGAATAGAATACCCACAGGAGAAAACCTTATGCGCCGGGCTATATATGGGCCATCGAGATGTGTGCTGTGTAAATCCGATATCGAATCCACAGAACACCTTTTCATGCGCTGCATTACAGTACAGCAAGTTTGGAAAAACATTAAACCATTCGTACAATACTCAGGGGAATGGAATGGAACAGATCTTATAAACACCTGGGTAGAATGGTGCAACGCAAACAAGGCCACGAAGGCTGTGAACTTGCCCATCATTGTTAACTGGTCCATCTGGAGGTCCAGGAACAAAATGACCTTCGAAGATCGGGAGGCACACTGGCCACTCATAGAAGCTGGCATTATCACTGCATACAATGAACTTCCAGATCCGCCACCCCCAAAACAGCGCAGACACAACCCTCCTCCAAATATCGATCAAGATACCCCTTGGGCATACTTTGATGGTGCAGCAAATGCACAAAGCTGCGGAGGGGGCATCATCCTTCACAAATCCGCGAACCATTACTACCACATCAAAGCGGGCCTGGGTGCCGGAACAAATAATTATGCTGAGCTCATTTCCCTTCGTCATCTGCTTCATTTTGCTTTAAGTCATCATTGCACCAGCATAAACATATTTGGAGATTCTCAGATTGTCACAAATTGGATCAATAGAATATCTACATGTCACTCGCACACACTAAATGTCATACTTGATGAAGTGTTTCAGTTCAAAGAAGCTTTTAACCAAATCCATGTATCTCATATCTACAGGGAACATAACCAGGATGCTGATAAACTTTCCAAGGAGGCCGCGTTGATGGAGAATGGATTATGGGAAATCACAGAGTTTTTGGAACAGCAGGAGCGGAAATTTTATCACCGCCCATATATAGACCCGACTTATCCTACAGCGGGTCTTCAGGCGACATAAAAAACTCGCAGTTTTTGACAGCAGCTATTAGAAATGAAAGCACACTATGTATAAACTTTTGTATAGACTGAAGGATGCAAAAATGGCATCAAATTTTGCACAGCATACAGAGAACTGTTAACAGAAAAACAAACAGTTATAGATAAGCTACTTTTTGGAAAATGTACAGACAAACAGTGAATCAAGGCATATGCTTAAACAACATCTACATATGTAATCTTTCATATTTAATGAAATATTACGGATTTTTCCAGTGGAAAAAAAAAAAAAAAAAAAAAAAAAAAAAAAAAAAAAAAAAATATATATATATATATATATATATATATATATATATATATATATATATATATATATATATATAGATATATGGAACTACGTAACAACCTCTTTGCGAATCGGATTTGGATGTATGGACCGGAACGGAGCCATGGACATGGACGGAGATCACGCCAAGGGTTTGAAACCGAGACGTAAGATTGCCAAGCTCGGGAGAAAATTTCTGCGTTCAGGTCACATTAAGGCCTCGGTCAGGTGTTCGAATCTTCTTGCTCGCACGAAACGGCATATCGGCCGCCATTTGTGTTGGCGTAATTTCAATTTTGCAGGGCATCGGAATGGAAAGAAGTTCCCTCCGAAGGACGTTCCACAGGGCTTCGTGGCTGTGTACGTGGGGGACGAGCAAGAAGAGCAGACGCGGTTTGTGATCCCCGTCTTATACTTCAATCACCCGCTCTTCCACCGTCTGCTCCAGGAAGCCGAGCAGGCCTATGGCTTCCACCAGAAAGGAGTCTGCAGAATACCTTGCCAGATTTTTGATTTTGAGTACCTCCAGTGGCTCATCGACAAGGATAGACAAATACATCAATTCAGAACAGATTTGGTGCTCCTTGAAATAGCTTGGAATCCAAAAAGGTTACAGCCCTCTCATCGAGGAACCTCTGCTGGGTATGGCACTAGATCGATCTCTCTTATCATGGAAGGGTGTATTAACTTCATATCGATCAATGATCCAATAGATCTGGTGCTAAACAGATGGATAAGCCTGTGCCAAGCTCAGATCTAGAGGCATGCTCGCACAAAGGCTCTCTTCTGCACTGGATCACAGTTCCAGAGTGTAGATCTGACTCTGGGACCTGCACCTATTAAAGCAATAGAAGGCCTGAAATGCAAGCTGAAAAGCAAGGAGCTAGTGGTCTGGAACAGGATGACCTGGGTAATGGATCAAGGGCTTCTGGCATCTGAAGCAACTCAGACAAAACCAAAACCTGAATCGTAGGTAAACCCGCTTCCCTTTCAAACTTCTGGTCAGGAACTGATACAAATTTTTATTAGAACCCTGTCAGGAAGAACGATCTGCAAGCGAACCGGGAAGGGGAGGTTGATAGAAGATATAAAGCATGAAATACAAGCACATACAAGCATACCAGCAAACATGCAAAGCTTGATATATGCAGGACAAATCTTACAGGACCAATACATAGTACAAGACTATGGAATTGTGTCAGACTCAACTATCATCCTAAACACGAGGCTAAGAGGGGGCAGCTTTGGTTCTGGCTCAAAAGGCACAGGTTCTTTCAAGGATGCCGTCAAAGGGAAGGGAGAAGCCATCAAAAAACCAAAACCACCTTTAGACCTACATGGACCCTATATTGTGGAACAAAAAGTGCAGACTCCAGTACTGACAATCGATCTGCCTGAGGTAAATAACTTTTATACTGATTTTTCTACAAAGGCTGTCATATGCAGATTCAATGGTTTTTGGCCCAAAATAGATGCATTACAACAATGGATATTTTCCACGTGGAAAATGGAATGTGACCTCCATTTATGCTCCAAAGGTTTTTTTATTGTCAATTTCGACACGGTCAAGGAAAGGGAATATGTCCTCCATGAGGGTCCATGGTTTTGGGGCAATGCAGGACTCTTCATGACTCCCTGGTTCCTAGGTTTTGATGCCACTACTATGGTGGTTTTCAAAATGCTAGTATGGGTCAGGCTACACAACCTCCCACTACACTTTTGGCTGCCCAGAGTCTTCAAAGCAATGGGGAATGCGATAGGGAAATACCTCAAAATAGACACAGAAAGAGTTTCAAGTGGCATACATACTTTTGCGAGAATTTGTGTAGAGGTAGACCTCAGTCAAGGCTTACTTGACAGCATAATTCTGATACATAGCAACACACAGTGGAAACAACCATTAGATTATGAGAATACGGCATTGAGGTATCGTGGCTATCAACAAACAGTCACCTTCTCAGTAACTGCCCACAAGTCAAAAAAGACACCATAAGAAATAAAAATCAATCACAAAAACCTAGAGGCTAGCAAAACACAGTGAATCTATCTAAAGCAGCAAAGGATGAGGAGGCAACTATCCCTCCACCAGTTCTTGATGATGGCCCAATTGAGGAGGTAGCTACGAAAACCATTCCCAAGACACACAAGGCGCCAAAAACTAAGGAATTTGTAGCACAGGATCTCATGGACTCTTTGCCGGAGAAGATACCAAACAAAACGGACACCAGTGGAGCCAAAAGACATCATTCTTCAGACCACTCCGATTCAGACAAGGACAATCCTCACCCTGTGGAGGACACTTCTCTAGTACTTTTTTCGTCCTCACCAACTCAAGGGGAGTGGCGAAAGGTTGAGAAGAAAAAAGGGAGAAAAACATAAATTCTCCCAATTGTACATTAATTTCTACTTTCTGGCTTTTCTTTTGACAATAGTCTTTTGATCTGCTTTTGCATATGCGATTTAGCATCTACAAAATGTAATTTTGTTATTATTAATAAAATTACGATTTTTCTTATGGGAATATATATATATATATATATATATATATATATATATATATATATATATATATATCAGGGTTAAAGCATCATAAATTAGGTTTAAAGCTCCAAGTACCTAATAATATATTTCTTAATACCATATTTTATAATTTACAACTATCTTATGGTTAATCTCTTCTCTTGATTTGTGTATGTCATCCTTGTGTAGGGGTCATGCTAATCTTCCCTGTATCATTCCAATTTTATTGGATGTCTCTGAAGAGACTCTTACAATTAATAATCTCATTTAATATATAAAACATTTATTATAGTATATAATTTATACCTATAAGTCAGGTTTAAAGCACTATAGATTAGGTTTACAGCATTAGCGTGGGCAAAGGAAAAAGCAATAATGTAGTCAAGCTTGAAAGGATACAAATAATGCATAGAGTTTGCAGGTTATTACAAGGAAAGGATTGCACAGACAAAATTTCAGTACAAAGTTTGCAAGTCGTTAGGAGAAAAGGATTACGTAGACAAAAGGTTAGTAGCACTCAACCATTTTGTTATTTACCATGTTTTTACTCCTCTTTTAAACTTCTTCCCCCACATCTTTGGGCATATTTGGAATAAGATCTAGGGTTTAGCGTTGGGCATGTTTGTGGCATGGTTTTTTTAGGTTTTGTTTGTGTGTGTATTTTTTCATTTTACCAAAAAATAAAATAGATTGACTTCAATAATGCATCATAATTAACGACTATTTATTTATTTTTTACTATAGATTGAGGCTCATAATCAAGTTTTGAATCAATGATTACACTGTTTGCATTTAAAGTGATAACAATTAACTCTATAGTGTTACCTATATATGAAGAATGTTAATAATATGTGAAGAAAATTCAAGGTTAGATATTTTTATATTTTATATGCTTTTGTAATGACTCAGTTTTTTTGGTTGCACTGCAACTTACAAAAAAATTATAAATACAAAATTCAAAAGTGAGAAAAATTTGTGACCAACTAATGTGGTTCATGATCAAGACAAAGTGAGAAAAACAGTTTTAATTTTTTTTTTTCTCAGCAAAGACTAATATCTATTAACTTAAAATAAAAATATTTTTACATGTAAGCGAGGCCTCAGAAGAATCATGAGGCCTCTGTACACAACAAGTTCGCCTCAGAATGGAAGGATTCTGAGCATAGGTGCTACAAAAAACTTCATAACAGAAAAACATTTCAGATAAGGACCAGAAGATAAGAGAGATTGTGCACGAGAGCATAGAAGCGAGTAGCCATTGCAAGTCTGTCTGTAAAACATTGCTTCTGCCCTGGAACTGAGCAAAAACTTCAAGCTGACGGAATTGAGCCATGTGTTTTATCAAGGAAACCTGGAAACAGTCGTCTGCTTGACAGACAAAAAGCAAAAAGAAACCGAACAGTGCCGCGTGGCCTTAGTCTTCCTTGCCCTCGCCAGAGGTCTTCTCATCTGCTGGATGGTCACTAGCCACACCCAGAACTTCATTGCCGACCTTATCGTCCTCAGGGATTGAAATTGGGCGATTGGAATCATTCAGAGCTTCATCCCCCTCAGCAGGGAAAATATCGACATGGGGCAGAGTAATTCTCGGGCTATCAATATGGCCTGTCTGTTCCACCATAGCTTTCTCCGGGCTACCCAAGGTCAATTGCTGCTCACTGCTCTGAGAGGGTTCCAGAGCGATGCAGGCCAGAGGATGGATTTGGTTTTCTTCTTCAGAGATAATTAAGGTGATGTGGGAAGAGATCAGAGGTCTATTGAGGTTGCTCTAGAATTTAAAATGGGTGGTCTGAAAAGCATTGTTTGGGAGAGGCCGACGAGCAGAGCTAGAGGGCTGCACATTCGCCTGAGGTGGAGGGAGATTAGCAGGTGAGTGATCAGGGTTATCAGAGCTACTGGCAGAAAGCCGAGAGCCATCACCGAGAGTTCCTCTGGGTCTCTTCCTGCCCCCTTGTCGAACCATATTGAATAGCAAAAGAAGGGCGACGGAAACCACAGAAACAGCAGAGAGCGCAATTGAAAAACAAAATGCGTGAGCCAGAGAAGGATGAGTGAGCTGCTTACCCCTGAGACGTGCTTGAAGCCTGCAAGGCGCGCCTCTGAGAAGGAGGACTCTCTTGCTTCCTGGAGAATTCGCGGACCAGAACTCAGAGCCAGAATAATTGAAACACACCATGAGAGGGAAGAGCCGGGTGGTAATGAATATAACCATCCTTGCCATGCTTCGAACCAAGTAAACCATAAATGCGCAGACACCACCATTTCCGTCGAACTGCTGATCATCCATTTTACTTAAGGTGAAGGTCTGGGGAGCCCCGCTGCTCTGCAGCATGCAGTACGCGGTATTAACAGTTGGCATCAGAGCCATTTATGACCGCAGTAACACCCGCATCCGGGGGCTCCACTTCCTCCTGATGCTTGTCTCTCTGTATGAGATTGTCGAGCTCCAGGAGTTGAGAATCAGTGGCTAGGCTAGAAATTGGTCCAACATGAATTTGTAATCCGCATTCCACTCCTATATTAGCTAGAAAGTCTGCTACTTTGTTTCCTTCCCTGCGAGTGTGCAACAGGGTGACTGCTCTGTTGGTTGAAAGCCAACGTTCAATATAGTGAAGTCTGTTGGCTAGTCTCCAACTGTTACAAACTTTGCATGAGGGGGAACCCTGAAGGATTCTTGTAACCATATTGATTATAATTTGGGAATCACCCTCTACTATTAGAGGAAAGAAACCTCTGCCTTGAGCTATTTGTAACCCTTGCCAGAGACCCTCCAGTTCTGCTGAGTTGTTGGTGTCCCATCCTTTAGAACCTAGGAAGGTTAACAGAGGATCTCCCTTGTGATTTCTGAATAGCCCTCCAAAGCCAGATTTCCCTGGGTTCCCTTTTGAAGCTCCGTCAAAATTTAGCTTGTATATATGGATGGGAGGAGATAGCCATTTCTGAGGAGATTGGCTTCTTGGCAATTTTGTTTCTTTGTGCAGCTGATCGAGCTTCCATTTAAAATTCCAGTTAGCCCATATAGATTGTTCTTGGGGGTTTGATGGGAAATCCTCCTTGTACCAGGTTTTGAGAGAGATGGTTTCTTCAATGTTTTGACAGATTATGTTCCATATGTCTTCCAGCTGTCTGTGATGGTCCTTGAATATTCTGTTGTTTCGTTCTTTCCAAATGGCCCACATGATGAAACCTGGAATAAGCTTCCAAAGGAAATTTAAGATTTTACTTTGGTAAGGGTTATGGGTCCAGTTGCGGATAGTAGCAATAATGTCTCCATTGATTCTTCCTTCCTTTTGACAGCGAAAACTGGCTTTCTCCCAGAGCATTCGTGCCAGCGGACAGGAGTGCATGAGATGCTTTGTAGTTTCCTCCTCTTGTTTGCAGTTCAGACATATGGAAGGGCCTTGAAAGCGTCTTTTCCTTAAGTTATCCCATGTTAAAATTTTGTTGTGACATAGGATCCAAAGAAATGTGGAGATTTTCGGCCATAATGATGGGTCCCATACTTTGTTCCAAAGAGGATCTGGCAGCATATGCTCTTTGATTATGATGTTGTAGGCCTCTCTTGTAGAAAAAGAGCCTTTTTCTTCATAACCCCACCTTAGAATATCTTTATCCTCAGAGTATTGAATTCTTCTTTTTGTTAATTCTGTGTCCAGGGTTTGTTGAGTATGGGCTTGTTCATGCCTTAAAATTTGATCCGCTTCTAACCATTCCCTGTAATCATGGTTCGAAGAATTGCTCCAGAAGTTTTTGACTACCTCTTGAGATTGCATTTCCTGCTCCAAATGAGGATGAGGCGGGATTTGATCCTTTAGTTTAGGTAACTGCTGCCATGAATCTCCCCAAAATCTTGCTGTGCTACCATTTTTCACCTCCCAGAAGCTGTGCTGCTGAATGAGGGTCTTGTGTTGCTGGGCCGAGTTCCACATAATTGATCCCAGGGTGACCTCTGATAGTCTTATCCGTTCCTCTATTGGACAATTCCTGGCATATTTCGCTGTCCAAAGAGAAGCCCATGGAGTATATGGCTCAGCTAGCCATTGCCACCAAATTCGAGCTCCCATAACTTTATTGCTATGAGAGGGATCCCTTAGACCTATTCCGCCTCCTTTCTTTGGTAGGCAGGCAGTCTCCCATTTGACCAGAGCCCACTTTCGCTTATTGCCATTACTGCCCCAGAGAAAAGATCTTTGAAGGAGGATGAGTTCTTTGAGAACCCACTTGGGGGCAGCTAAAATGGAGAATAGGTATAACGGCATGGCTTGAAGAACAACTTTTATTAGAACAAGCCTGCTTGCCATATTGAGAGATCTGTGAGTCCAAGAGGATAGCCGAGCTTCCAGGTTCTCTAGAAGGATTTTCCATGAAGAGTGCTTAAGAGCCGAGGCAATCAGGGGAGCACCAAGGTAGGTGGAGGGAAGTTTTGCTGAGGAGAATCCCAAAATGCGGATAATTGCAGACTGAGTGGGAGCTGGAGTATGAAAGAAAAAAATGTGCGATTTGGATTTGTTGATGGAGGCACCGGAGGCATCAGAGAAATCAGAGAGAAGAGTTTTGAGTTGACGCGCTTCTTGGACTGAGGGATGCCCATAAAGCATGTTATCGTCAACGAACTGCTGGTGAGTGAAAGCAGGGGAATTATGAAATGAAAGGCCTCTGAGGAGCTGGGATTGCTGAGCAGATTTGATGCTGCGGCCAAGACCCTCAGCCATTATGACAAACAAAAATGGGGAGAGGGGATCACCTTGCCGGATCCCTCGAGAAGGATGAAAGGTAGCAGATGGGATGCCGTTGATTAAAATGGAAAAGAAGGAGGAAGAAATAAGGCTCATGACCCATCTAATCCAGGGGGCAACAAAACCAAAAGCAGTTAAAACTTTTTCAATATACATCCAACTTAGGCTATCAAATGCTTTTGAGAGGTCTAATTTAAGCAACATACCTGGCTTTTTAGAGGTTTTCAGAGAGTGGATTATTTCATGAGTCAAGATAATGCCATCAGTGATCTGCCTTCCCTCCACATAACCCGATTGCTCTGGTGAGATAATGATAGGGAGTAACATTTTGAGACAGGAAGCTATGACTTTGGACACAATCTTATAGATTATGTTGCATAGAGCGATAGGTCGATATTTGTCAGGAGTGCTTGGCATATCGACCTTGGGAATCAGAGCTATGAATGTCGCATTCATCCCTGGAAACATCCATCGAAGAGATCGTGACTCCTCAACCACTTGCCAGACTTCCATTTTAATCAGATCCCAGAAGCTATGGAAGAAGTTTGATGTAAATCCATCCGGTCCTGGAGCCTTACCAGCTTTTAGTTGTCGCGCTGCCTGTTCCACCTCTTGTAAGTCTACTGGTTTGAGAAGCAGTTGGTTGTGTTCATCAGTGATGAGTTTAGGAATGTTCCTGGTAATTTTCTCTATCGCTTGTGATCTGTCTCCATTTGGCTCCCGGTGCATTTGCTTGAAGTAATGTAATAGAGCGCCTTCAATATCCTCATGCTTTTCCACTTTGATGCCCTGCTCATTTTGAATTTGAGTAATATTATTATGCATTCTACGTTGTATGGTTGTACTGTGAAAGAATTTTGTGTTTTTCTCTCCATCTCTAAGCCATCTAACTCTTGATTTCTGCCTCCAAAGCATTTCTTCTTGCCTAGCCCTTTCTGCAAGTTGCAACTCAAGAGTTTTCTCCTGTTCTGACAATTCCTCTGAACGTCCCTCATCGATAATCTTTTGCTGCAGTTGCTTCATTTCTGATTCAATTGAGCTTTTGCCCTGGAAGATGTTGCCAAAGGATGTGTGGTTCCAGTGCTTGATTTTACCCTTTAGATTCTTAAGCTTTTGTTGAAATTGGAACATTTTTGATCCTGGAGGTGGGGAAAAATTGTTCCATTCAGTACTGATAAGTTTTTGGAATTCTGGATGGGACATCCAAAAAGCTTCAAAACGAAAGGGCCTGCGTATTTTATTTCCTGGACGTGACCATTGAAGTGAAATGGGCCAATGATCAGAGCCTGAGAGAGGCAAGATGGATGCGGAGAAGTCCCCACCAATGTGGATAGCGTTGTCCGATAGCAAGAACCTATCGAGTTTAGAGGCTATCTGTTGATTCCCTGCTCTTCTGTTATTCCATGTAAACAATCCATTGTTGAAAGGTAGGTCTATGAGCCAATTAGCCTGAATGAAATCCTTTAAAGGGAATCCTTCCTGACTACCTCTGCATCGACCTCCTCTTTTTTCCTCCAATCTTGTGATCATATTGAAATCTCCACCTGAGATCCATAAGGGATGCTGCCTGTTTTGGTTGAGAACAGAGAGGGAATTGAGGATTTCAGCTTTGAGAGAAGCTTCCTGAGGAAAATAAACATTGGTAAGGAGCCCATGTAGATTTGTCCCAGTGATGTGAAAGGATGCTTGTAGGAAGTTCCTATGAGCATGAATGTCGCTGAGATTTATAGCTCTTGAGTCCCAAAGAATCGCCAGTCCTCCAGATGCTCCATCAGCATCCACAGCGGCATTGAAACTTCCTGGCCAAATTTTTGCAGCAAATCTGTCTAAAGTATTAGAATTACATTTGGTTTCTTGCAAGAACAGAACTTGAGGATTTTCTTGCTTTATCATTTTTTTAAGAATTTGTATCTTTCTTGGGCCATTGAGCCCCCTTATATTCCATGAGATTAACTTCATTGGGACGGATTGTTTTCAGATCTGTAGTACTTGGTTAACTTGGAATACCTACCGGATTCCACTAATAGGTGTCCAATTCTGATTGTCCTTTGTAAATCAGTTTTCCTTCCTCTCTTTTTGATGTCCTTGGCTATGAATCTTCCATCCCAGGGTCCTCCAGTTTGTATACCCAGTGATTTTTGCCTTTGCGCCTTTGATAAAACTTGTTCCAGATTTTCAAGTTGCCCCATTGGTATATCATCAAAGTTATTTGTTGTGCAAGCCTTTTCTAGACCTGGAATGTCCAAGTCCCCTATATCTATTGCTTCTGTTTCTTCCTCCATAAATTGTGGATAGTACAATTCTTCATTAGGGTCCGCTTCTGGATTGGCCTGCGATTGGGGTTTCTCCATCTGCATTGCTTGGGATGTCCATATAGGTTCCTTCTGCTTATCAGAGGTAGAAGCTTCCTTGTTTGGAGAGGCTTCCTGATGTTTGAAGGCTATTACCTGTTTCGACTGACTGTCTTTCATTGCTTCTGGATCTGAAGGGGAGGGAGAATCCATATTGAGATCAGTATGATTAGCTAAGATTCCGAAGCTATTGCTTGTTGAAGGCCCTGAGGGGTTGGATTGTGGCATCTTGGTCTTTGAGGCTTGCTTCTTGTGAGATTTCCGGTGATTTGCTACTTTGGTGAAGCCATCTGCCTCAGAAGCATCCGTTCCAGAGGAAGGAGAGGGTTTCTGAGTTAATGGGCAATCTCTAAATAGATGTCCCAAGGCATGACATCTGCGGCATCTGAAAGGTACATGTTCATAATCAATCGGTTGAATCCATTCAATATCATCATGAGAAACACTTACCGCATCTGGGAGAGCTCGGTTGAGATTCATGTATACACAGATACGCGCAAATGAGGTGTATCTGCATGTTTTTGTTTCTTCTGCGATCTTGACAAATTCTCCTAGAGCATTTCCGAGCGCCTGTAATGAGTCTTCCTCCCAGTATTCCACAGGCAGCGAGTACAGTCGGATCCATACAGGAGCACAGCTCAGGTCCTCCTTGTCCGGGTCGAAACGCTCTACCCACCCTTTGAGAAATAGACCAGCAGCATTGAAAAAGTAAGGGCCTCCATCCAATACCCTGTTTCTGTCCTCCAGACAGTTGAATATAGCAGTAAAGAACCCTTTTGGTCCTAGCTGCAGGGTTATGTGTCCCTTGGGATGCCATTTTGCATTTATCCAGCCTCTGAGCGCTTTCTCTGTTGGCCATAGTCCGATAAACTTTCCTATCAGAGCATGGTCCTTCATGTACTGTATTCTTGCATTGATTCGGTGAGCAGGAAGTTCTACTTTTGGACGCTCAGCTGCAACTGGCTTGCATGTTGTTGAGCGAACTTCTGGCGGTGTAATATCTTGCTTTGTTCTCTGAGAGTTTTGATCTGCATCTTCTTCTTGGTTTACTGTTCCATTGCCTCCCGCATGTTGATGCTGCCCTTCGTCGTTTTGTGGGGGAGGCGCATCGCCCTCCCCCCGAGGGGTCTCCATTGAAAAGAGTACTGTGTATCTTAGGGTTGAACGTTCCTGAGCCTGTCAGAAATAGCAGGAGATCCTTTGTCTGGCGCAGTCTGCCGTTTCTGCAAGAGCTGAAACCCTAGGACTCACGGCGCAGAGCCATCCCCTGCAAAACCTTGACTCAAGAATCAACAATTTTTAATTATTACTGTAAGTACGATTTTATAATATTGTTTTGTTTAGGTTATTAATGTATTCAAATAATTTTATATATGTTGATAGAGGCATTAAAATTTAAAATATACTCTTTACTACATTCTTTTACTTTTTCACCATGTTTATTGTGACACCCTCCTCCCACATCTACCAAGTAACCTACCAACCTGGGTAAACATGTGACGAGAGGCTACTATGATATGATTCAACCTCCTAGGTGACCTTACAAAAGAAGAATCAATGGAAACACATCAAACATACCTTCCACATCAGCAACAACACTCCCAGGAGCCATCCAAACCACTCAGTTATGATGCCCCTGGGTCCCACTGAGGTTTTTGACCACTTGACCTCTGTATGCTGCCATGCTATGGGAATTCCAGCATCCAGAGAGCTCTGGACACTCCCACAAGTGTACATGCCTACATCTAGGGACTATTTCCACCAAACCTATGCGAGAGTCCATGAGATTTAAGGCACTTTTCAAGCCCGGAATTCTAGAGACTGCCTAGAACTTGTTGTAACTTATGGAACCCATTAAACACATGATGATAAGACTAATAAACCAAAACTAACTCCAGGACTAGGCTTGCCCATCCCCAACTGAGACTAATATTCTGTCAAATAGCTGGCATCAATGCAATCTACAAGAGTAAACAACAACTCTGAGCATAGGGTATCATACTTATTTGAGAATCACTAAGAAGCATTGATCCCTTGTATCATTAGCTGCACTATCGTCGATTAGGTCATAGATACATTGTTCATTCATTTACCAATCAAAACATGAGGAAATCCATAAATCATCACTGTTATAATACATGCTTATAACTAGCATAATAACAACAAAAATATCAAGGATACATTAGCCATAGAATCCACATATAAGACGATACTTTTTTACATAATAATCAAGGAAATAACCTCTTATTAATGAATCCAAAGTCCAACTTGAGATGGGAGTACCACATTCCAGCCAACCATTAGAATGTTGGAGCCAATTTTCTCTTCAACAATTCACCCCCATGCCATATTCCAAGCATGAATGTGGGAATCAAACCAAAAGAACCAACCAGGACTTCCTGAGGCTAAACCACCTCACCCTCATCAATAAAAACTAGTATTTACCGTAATCCATCCCAGATCACTAGGCCAACATAATAAACATGTCATAATAGGCTTTACGATGATCTCCACCAAATCACTAGGCCAAAACAAGCATGGATGCCACCTGATTTATCCACCTACACCGTGAGGAATTTTCCTGTCTCCTAGTCTGTCAGGCTTTACCACAATCCATAGTCCAATCTAGGGATCACTAGGCCCTAAACCGAGACACCACCCTCTAGGATTTACTGTATCTCCCGCCATTCACAGCAAGGCTTCCTAGGCCTAATCAAGGGAAACCACCTCTAGGCTTTATCGTATATCCCTCCATTCACCGACAAGGATACCTAGGCCCACGGAGGCAACACAATCTACTTTACTGCAACCCACAGTCTAGCTCAGGGGTTACTAGGCCAGTGGATTTACCATGATCCACAGTCCAGTTCAGGGACCACTAGGCCATGTGCTATATCATTCATAGATCCACCTTACCCAGCTTCGAATACATCCAACAATCCAACTCAACAAAAACAAGAGAACCCCATCACACCATGGCTATCCGCAAATGGATAGGCTAGGCTGAAAACACTATCACACCTATAAAAACCCATGCCATAACAACAAAAGAACCACATGCAATACCATGCATGCCAAATCTAGCAAGGAAAATACACATGCAAACCAATAGCTACAAAGAATATTGTTGTAGTTGCTTGATCCTACTCTTCCTTGCTACTTCCTTCTGCTTGCCTTCATTTCCTTTCTTGATCCAAGGAAAAACATGAGAAAAAGCTTGGTAACTGATCCTCATAAGCCCTTTTATCAATTAGGCCTCTATTTTCTTCATTTTCCATTATTTTCATTCATTTTTCTCCTCACATGCAACCAATGGCCTTTCACCTTCCTTTTCTCCTAATTTCCTTTATTTTGATAAATAAATGCTAATTAATGTATCTTTTCCTTTCCAAAGCCTTTGTCATTGCATTTTCCATTTTCGTTTAGCCATAATAACCGAAATGAACATCCACACTAGGATGTTTTGCCCACCATTCAACTTGGAATACGTCTCCCATCACCGTGGCCTTATATATTTTTACATGGAATGTATCACCACGGTTGTTATAGAACCCTCCCCCTTGGGGGAACACCGTCCTCGGTGTTCAATGACACCTATAACCAGCAAGACTCCTGAAAACAAAACATACTACCCATGGAACTTTATAACATAGCTCGTTGCAGTATTTACAATGACCATCTACTAAAACATGAAAAATATATCGTTTAATGGAGCTTTATAACACAACTCATTACGATATTTACAATAATAACCACATATACACACATACACATTCACTTCACCTTGCAAATAATCATATTGTCTATGGATCTTTATAAATCCAGCTCGATACAGTATTTACAATAATACACGCGCATATACACATATGAACATTTTCTCAACCAACAAATAAAAGGATACGATGGCTGCATCCGTAACAAGGGAACCTAGAGGCTCACAACACCACCTTCAAAGTAATACCAGGATTCAAGTCCTTCTTAGTAAGTCGAGAACCCACTGCAAGGTCAAATATGCATCCAATGTCCACTTATCCTCTTAGGGAATAGTTACCATCTCATTCTTCCAGGGCACACTCCCTATGTGTATTTGATTCGATATGCAATGCTAATGACCAAAACCAATATATCCCTAACCTTCCCTTCTCTCCTACACAGTCCCTCAGGCAATCTGGTCACCCCCTTCTATGCAATCACTCATCTTCCAAGTTTCCCGGCATCCCCTATCCTGGGCAATCCATCCCTTGGAAAGGATTCCTTATATTGGAAGATCAAAATCTGAGGCATATACTTGCATCAAAACCATCATACTAGTCATAACATGCTCATGGAAATCAATGGACACTATTGGGTACCAATGTACCGTAATGGCCTTGCTCTTGAATACTTTACCAACATATTGTTGCATGTTCCAATTCCTTTTGTCGTTGATGCTAATGCTTGCAGCCGATTTCAACCACCTAACCAAGAATTTCATGCTTTCCTATACCAAGCAGATAACTCCCATTAGATTCAAAATAAATTGAAATAAATTCAAATCATACCTCATTGGTGGCCCGTCAACAAGGTACACTTTGCAATTCTATTCGTTTCCTATCACAACAACTCAAACTAGCATCTTTGACCAAATCATCACGTATAAACATATCGCATCAAGTTAGCTCAAAACACAACCATCATAAATCACATGTAACCATCATAAACCATAATCATAGATCACATGTAATCATCATAGACTAGAATCATAAATCACATGCATAATAAAACTAAAATAAAATACTGATACTTATCCTCTAATCAATCCTTAGCTTCTACCTTTGTCCTTATTCTGTGTGCACTCTAGATCAGTTACCACACCCGAAAAACCAGTTCCTTCTCCTCAACCATGTGCACATACCCATAGTGTGCATCACACACATACAACCACACATGACATACAACACCATGCAATACATTCTCCTACACCTAACATAGAACACAACACATACATCTATACCTAATGTACAATGCCACACAGTATATGTCCCTACACCTGGCATACAACACAACACAATAAATGTACTACACATAGTTCAACACAATGAATACACAATATGTCATGATACCACAACTACAAAATGCACATACATAATCCCGCATGCCCACAATGCAACATGTACATCATGTACAAAATACCACATGTACACTAGTACCATATGTAGAACATGTGCACAGTACCACTTGTACACAGCATCACCTGCACAACGTGTACACAACATCACATTTACACGAAACCACCTGCACAACGTGTACACAATTCCACATGTACACCGCACCATCTGTACAACGTGTACACAATACCATATATACATAGTACCACATGCACGACATGTACACGACACCACATGTACACAACATCACAAGCACACCATGTACACAACACCACTTGCAGACAACACCACTTGTAAAACATGTACACAACACCACATGTACAAACATGCACACAACACCATATGTACCACTTGTACAACATGCACACAACACCATATGTACATAGCTTTACATATACAACATGTACATAGAATTTCATATACAACATGTACATAGCATCATATGTACACAACATTGCATATCCAACATGTGCATAACACCATATTCACACAATGTCGCATATCCGTTATGCACACAATACAATATGTAAACAACACCACATATCTAACATGTATATAGCACTATCTATACCCATCACTGCATATGCAATATTCACACAACACTATATGTCTCGCCCTATACATCACATTGCATAAACAACATCTACACATGCTACATTTACACAATACCACATGCACACAACATTATAGATGCAACATGTACAACATATATACAATAGTAGTACCACACATCCAAAACCACACTATCTCTACTAGGAAACCTTCATTCTAGTGTCTCTTCGCCATCCATGGTTATCCTAGCATGCCACGTACCACACTGCTTTCATTTCGCTGATACATCCCTCAGTATAGCATGTACATAACATAAACATAGGCATAATACAAGAATACAATATCAATTCATATCCACATGATACTAACCTCATATATTTTTCATGACTACTCTTCCCACTTGATTCCTCATAGCCAAGAACCTCTTCATTCCATTCATCTGCATAAGCAATCATTTCTCCACAAGAATGATCCCTAGTAACCCTGTCAGACAAGGACATAGATACATAGACATATACATATATATAAACATTAACATAAACAATCATGATCCATGATAAACCTGTCATACATGACATACATACATACATATATACATACATACATGTATACATATATAGACATCAACATAATCATGTTCACAACATAATTACCAAATATCATAAGGTCAAGGTTAAGGGAACACCCTTTATGCGTGCAACACATGTGCAACATCGGGCACAACAATTCCCAACATATCTAAGGCATATGATGCCTCCAATCCATTCACCTTACCTTTCTTGATTACCTTTCCCATGGTTGTCCTGCCATCGTCCATTTACTCTAATGGACCCAACCAGTCCAATTGGTTGTCATACTCTTGCCTTCAACTACCCTTATACATGTATCGAGCTTCATCCAGGTCTTACATCACCTGTTGGGTACCACACAAATCTCCTCGAACTACATTAACTTTCCTCTTTTCTAAACCAATTCCCAACACTCAAAACATAAAAGTCAAGACAAGAAACAAACAAGAAGAAAACCATGGAAAACCAACAACAATATGACACCACAACCCAACTAGCATGTCCATGCACAAGACGTAAAAAAAAACGCAATCAAGCACAACAAATCACCAAAATGTCAAAAGCACACGACTGATAACAAATGCCATGACTCAATCCCCATGGTTCCCAATGCTTCCAAGGGAAAGCTCAACTTGAGCCTTCTTCGAGATTTCATGGCAGCGTTTTTTCCTGAAATCCCTTGCATCATACCGCCATCAACACATAACTATTAGTGCATAAATAAACATAAAAATACACTATTTACCCTACCTTTATGTGGCAAGCACGTTTCTTGCCACTGAACACATCCACACGATCTCTTAAGGGACTCCAATTCCCTTGACATATCCACCTGTAACTAGAGACTAGTTCATATACCTGTCAAATACATTTTCATGAATATAGCACATATCCACATAATTTTAGACAAGATTAAGGTTAATAAGACTTCCTGTATGCAAAGCACTCATTTGTTTGGAATTATGGTTTCCAAACATAGCCAAAGGAACTCTTGCCCAATTCCTTTCTTTTACCTTTTTACCTTGTTGCAATCGAGGCTTACTATGTATTGTCACATCACCCAAATGTTAGTTATATAAACATATCAATTGTTACCTTGTCACACTAATACCAAACATGTTTTCCTACAATTGTTTACACATGTCGATCACATGTTCCAAAGCTCAGTGCAACATATCTATTACTTGGAAATATATCTTCACCAAGACTAAGAATCATGTCATATTCCATAGTTATCTCATATTCATTGGACATAATGCTACAACTATCACTTACTTACGCTCAAATACATATCGACTATCTCAACACATATGTGTTAGTACGACCATCTTAAAACAAGATCATTTCTTCATGCAATCTTATAGACACATACTCATATCATGAAATTAATCTAACATTCAAACAAACTATAAATGTACCATGTTAGATAAATCAACTAGACGACATAATAAACATCAAACACTCAAACACCAAATATACGACATAATAAAATATTCAAGCACCAAATATACGACATAAGCAAACTCATTCCTTAATGTATCGTAGGGGAGGCTATCTTGTCTGCACAATCAAGCTAGATTAGCACAATATAATTTCACAACATATCAACTCAACCATAACTAAGGTCATGATATCCTTGATAGTAACTAGCTAACATATTCACATCATAAGATCATAAACAATTATCCTTCATGCATAACAATCACATATGCATCGTCAGTCTATATTAGTATGACATAATATTACAATGCATTAACTCATACAAGAATGTCATAACCCTAACCATTTTCATAGACGAATCCAAATTAGTATGCTACATATGGCATCAATATCTTAATGTAATAACCCTAATCATCAAGTTACTATCATATAAAAACAATAAGTTATATATCATACTCATCAACAACATATAACCTAATCATAAAGCTAACTATCATATAACAACAATAAATTATATATCATGCTCATCAACAACATATAAACTAATAATCAAGCTAACTGTCATATAACAACAACAAGTTAACCTATAACATACTCAACAACAACATATAATATATAACATAACCATAACAGGTTAACCTATAACATACTCATTAAGTTACCTAACATAAAACAACAATAGCAATGCATACAACCATAGGTTACTATCATTCATGACTATCTAACACATGTGCATATCACTACACTAATCAGCTATCATCTATCATGTATGCAACCATAACATTAATAGACATGTACATAAGCCTAATGTATATAACCCTAATGCATATAACAATCCATTAACTAACATACCTACATGCCAAACATACAATACCTGTATGATGATCTGCCCTTACCCTAAAGTCCATTGTTGTAACTTCATATTAATGATCTGCATCTTCTGCTCTATCTCAGCCAACACATTAGCATCATAACATACCAATATCATCATGATGACCTAATTGCATACAATGACCTTATGAACAACAACCTTCACCATGATAATGCAGAGATAACATGTAAACACCGACATGCATAAAAATGCATATATAACCATACACTCATGACGATACATCCCACAACAAAAACATCAACCTTCACACGGCAACATCACTACAAAAATTATCAACACCATGCAAATGCAACAAGCACAAGGACTAAAAGCATAAGGAATACAAATGAAACCGATATGAATGCATGACCAACACACCACTCATCAAAGTCAAGGGGTGAACCATGCTCTAATACCACTCTGTAACACTTTCCTCCCACATCTACCCAAGTAACTGGCCAAACAAGGTAAACATGTGACAATAGGCTACTATGATATGATTCAACCTCCTAGGTGACCTTAAGCGCGTGGAATCGATGGAAACACATCAAACATACCTTCCACATCAACAACAACACTCCTAGGAGCCATCCCAACCACTGAAGTATCATGCCTCTGGGTCCCACTAAGTTTTTTAATCACTTGACCTCTGGATGCTCCCATGCTATGGGTATACTAGGGTCCAGAGAGCTCTAGATGCTCCCACAAGCCTTCATGCTTGTGTCCAAGGACTATTTCCAGCAGGCTTGTGCCAAAGTCCATGAGATTTAAGGCACTTTTCAAGCCCAAAATTTCGACCACTACCCAAAACTTGTCGTAACTTCTCGAATCCATTAAACACATGATGACACAACTAATAAACTAAAAATAACTCCAAGAATAGGCCTCACCATCCCCAGCTGGGAATGACATTCTATCAAACACTTGGCATCAATGCAATCTACAGGAGGAAACAACAAATCTAAGCATAGGGGTCTCATACTTATCTAAGAATCAATAAGAAGCATGATCCCTTGTATCATTAACTACATTATCATCAATTAGGTCATATATACATAGTTTATTCATTTACAAATAAAAACATGAGGAAATTCATACATCATCACTGTCATAATACATGCTTATAACCAGCATAATAACAACAGAAATATCAAGGATGTGTTAGCCATAGAATCCACATATAAGCCAATACATTTATACATAAGATATCAAGGAAATAACCTCTTACTAATGAATCCAAAATCTAACCCGGGTTGGGACTACCGAATTCCACCCGACCATAGAATGGTTGATCCAAATATCTCTTTAGCCAATCACCCTTGTGCCATATTCCAATCATGAATGTGAGACTCAAACCAAAAGAAACAACCAGGGAATCCTGAGGCTAAACCACCTCACCCTCATCAATAGAAACCCGGATTTATCGTAATCCATCCCGGATCACTAGGCCAACACAATAAACATGCCATAATAGGATTTACCATGATCTCCACTATATCACTAAGCCAAAACAAGCATGGATGCCACCAGATTTCTCCACCTACACCATAAGGAATTTTCCTATCTCTTAGTCTCTCATGCTTTACCGCAATCCACATTCTGATCCAGTGATCACTAGGCCCTAAACTGAGACACCAACCTCTAGGCTTTACCGTATATCCTGCCATTCACCTGCAAGGATTCCTAGGCCTAATAAAGGGAAACCAACTCTAGGTTTTACCATATATCCCACCATTAATCAGCAAGGATTCCTAGGCCCACCGAGGTAGCACAATCCTGCCTTTACCACAACCCATAGTCTAGCTTAGGGGTTACTAGGCTAGTGGCTTTACTATGATCCATAGTCTAGTTCATGGATGACTAGGCCATGTGCTCTATCATTTGGAGATCCACCTCACTCATATTTGAATCCATCTAACAATCTAGCTCAACCAAAACATGAGAACACCATCACACCATGGTTATATGGAAATAGCAAGGCTAGGCTGAAAACACTATCACACCTAGAAAAACCCATGCCATAACAATAAAGGAACCACATGAAATACCATGCATGCCAAATCTAGCAAGGAAAATACACATGCAAATCGATACCTGCAAAGAATATTGTTGCTTGATCCTGCTCTTTCTTATTTGCTCCTTCCTTCCTCTTGCCTTCTTTTCCTTTCTTGATCCAAGGAAAAATTAGAGCAAAAACTTGCCAACTGATCCTTAGGAGCTTTTTTATCAATTAGGCCTCTATTTTCTTCATTTTCCATTATTTTCTTTCATTTTCCTCCTCAAATGCAACCTATGACCTTTCACATTCCTTTTCTCCTAATTTCCTTTATTTTCATAAATAAATGTCAATTAATGCCTCTTTTCCTTTCCAAAACCTTTGCCATTTTCCTTTAACCATAATAACTGAAATGAACATCCACAATAGGATGTTTTTTCCACCATTCAACTTGGAATATGTGTCCCGTCATGGTGACCTTATATATTCTTACATGGAATTTTTCATGATCCAAATGGATCCTAAAACACTCTCTAAAGTCTTCGAAATCTACTTAAAATCATTTAAAAGACCAAAAAAATCGCATGAGAAAACCTTTCAAAAAGGCCGAAAACACTATCGGCAACCAAAATTATGAAGAAACAGTGAAAAATTGGGTTATTGGCAACTTTGCACAGTAGCCATCAGATCTGGCCAATCAACGGTCCAGATCTGATCGGAGAATCGCAATTGGCAGTGGCAATCAGCGGATATCAATGGAGATCATATGTATGTTGTGATAGCAATCAGCGGGCTCAATGAGGACCGTCGATCAAGTGCGCAGATCGACGGCCCACGTTGCACCACCATATCGCATCGGCGGATTTCAATAGAAGCACTTACCACGACCCGGGGCCCATGCGACATGCGACTGCGACTAGTCGCATCGCAAAGTCGCATTAGAGCCATGCAGAAGGGCGGATACATATATATATATACGCGATAGCCGGACCCGATAGAATTACAAACAATATGCTATAAAGTTTCAGATCTGTCGATTGAAATTTTTAATATAATTCCGTGTATTTCGAAATACAAAGAAATAGCGCCAATCCGATAAAACCCAAACCTAAAGGGGTTGAGAATGAAAAATACATAATGTTTGAAGTCCAGAGGGATCCATTTTCACATTATTTTCACAAGTTTAATGTATTTCCAAAATACAAATGGACAGGCCATTGCAACATGCGATATCGACTTATAGGCGGACCCGATAGGAGAATGGAGCGCAATTCTGAAGATTTGAAGTCCGAAAGACTTTGGTTTGGCGGATTTTCTTAGTTTCGAATACAATTCTCTGTGTTGACAGAGAGCGGCTATTTCATAGGTTCCAAAGGCCCGAGGCACTCTTACATTGCAAAATAGGTGGTCACCTCCCCTTAATGTGTTATGCAATGATTGTGTAATGCTAGAAGAGGGATTCGAGCGGATAGAGGCCGGGAGACAGAAAGCCGAGAAGGAGAAACGAACAGGAAGCCCAGATTGGCTTTAAAGCCACAAACAAAGAAAAAACAGAGGCAAGAAGTATTGCAGGTAGTGCCAAGACAGAGAGCAAAGACAGAGACAAAGAGTGATTAAGAGAGTTTGTGTACTCAGAGAAGCTTGAGAGGTTCAAGAAAAATCTTTCTGTTGTATCTGTTGTGTGTTGAGATTAAAATTGAGGTCACACTATTGTAAAACTCTGTTTTGAAGACATAATAGAGAGGTCACCACTGAAAGTTGGACCACGAGATTTAGCCTAGGAGTGTTGGGTGAACTCCATATTAAATTTGATGTGTTTATGTGTGTTAGTCTATTATGCTTCTTTACTGCTTCATGGTCCATGTATTTCACAATCTCATTGATCTATTGCATAAAATAACATAGGCACATCCATGCACATGAATCTGTAATACCTTAATAAATGTCTTAGATCTCATTATCAGATCAAGTGGTATCAAAGCTTTAGGTTGCTAAGGTTAGACAAGCTTGTGCTGGATTGGTGAATGATAACTAGGTCAAAGCTCAAATTAGGAGGAGAATTGGTTGAAGCTAACCCAGAAATAGGAAGAGTCTATCCTAGGAGGAAAATGGTAGAAGAAAATCCCTTGGAATCAGACTCTCAGTTCATGGACAGTTTCATGACCATGAGAGCCATGGTAGAAGAGATGTATTGAGAATTTAAGAAAGGTCAAAGTGAACATTCTTCAACCTCCAAACAAGACAAAGGAATAGAAAAATCTCTTCTAGATGGCCATTCTGAAGGCAAAGGGAAAGGAAAAGAGGCTCCTCTATCCACAGCTCCTAATAGCCCTGAAAATAAAAAGAAGAAAACATCTTTGATTAAGTTATATGTTAAATTTGATTTTCCAATATATGATGGAGAATTAAATTCAGAGAAGCTAGATAACTGGATTAGACAGATTGATGTGTATTGGAGGGTGCAGAATATTGATTTAGATAGGAGTAAAATTCAGCTGCCCAGCCTACGCATTGGAGGAACTGCCTTGGTCTGGGGGGAAGGCAGGACATAAGCTGACTTGAAGAAGCATGGTAAAATTCTTTCTGTCTGGAGTGAATTTGTTTCTGACATTAAAAAAAAATTCTATCCACTAGCTTATATGCATCAAGCTATGATGAGTTGACAAACTCTTCACCAATTAAAGGGGCAAAGTGTACAAAGCTACATCCAAGAATTTAGAAAAAGAGATTTAATTCTAGGCATTTCTTTAGATTCACCTGAAACTTTGCTAAAGTATACAGGGGGTCTACACAGCTATTTGAGGCACACCATTATCATGTTTAACCCTACTAGCATAAATGAGGTATCTGTTCAAGCTACACATCTAGAGGCTAGGGGTAAGAATGTGAACCCAGAAATTGGGGGATCATCAAAACCCACTACAAGCAAGAACAAGGAAAAGAGGAAGCAGAAATGGAAAGAGAGGAAGGCAAATGCTATACAGAAGGCCAAATCTTCATCCAGTCACTGCAAGAAGGATGGACATGATGATGAACATTGTTGGTCTTTGCATCTGGAGCTGAAACCCAAGAAGTTCAATGGCAAGAAGAAGAAGACTGTTGTTGCTATACAGAAAGATTTGGGGTTAGACTCAGGTGATGAAACAACAATCACAGCTACAAGTATAAAAGGTAAAAATTCTGAAGCATCTACTAGTAATTCTGCACAAACTATTGATAGTGAAGAAAATGAGAGGAGAATACATGAGCTTTTTCATATTAGAGTTATTTCCAAGCATCAAAAGATTGATACTTTATTTGATAGTGGCTCACAAGTAAACTTGATTTATGAAGCAATTGTAAAGAAATTGGGACTACTAACCACACCTCAGAAGAAACCATATCCATTAGGTTGGGTATGTGATAAAGCAAAGCTACAAGTGACTAAACAATGTACACTTAGGTTTTCTTTTGGGTCAGCATTTGTAGATGAGGTTGAGTTAGATATCGTTCCCTTGGATATATGTGGAATTGTTTTAGGAAGTCCTTACTTGTATGATAGAAAAGCCATTTTCTATAGGGCTGAAAATAAGTATCAACTCGTTAAATATGGAATAGAATATATTGTAAGAGCTCATAAACTCAAGAATAATTATACTCTCATAAACTTAGGGCCGATGAAAAGAATTGTAAATTCATGCAAGAAACTTTTACTGATGGTTGTAAAGGAAAAGAAGCCTGATAAAACCAATGTATTTGAAGGCTGTGATGCTAAACAAAAAGCTCATTTAGAAAATTTTGTTTCAGAATATGATATCCTATTTCAAGAACCTAAAGGTCTGCCACCCAAAAGGGAAATTGTACATGATATTAATTTGCAGCGAGATGCTCCATTGCCTAACATCGGAATGTACAGGATATCCACTTTAGAGAATGCAGAGATCAAGAAGTAGGTACAGGAGCTGCTTGAGAAAGGTTTCATAAGACCAAGCACATCACCATGTGGATCTCCAATTGTGTTGGTGAGGAAGAAAGATGGTTCGTGGAGGATGTGCATTGATTACCGAGCACTGAATAAAATAACGATCAAGAATTGTTATCCCCTTCCTTGCATTGATGATCTATTGGATCAACTGAAAGAAGTTGTTTACTTTTCTAAGGTGGACTTGGGTAGTGGTTACCATCAGGTCAGAGTAGCAGAGCCAGATGCATGGAAGACGACTTTCAAAACAAAGCAAGGGTTGTATGAATGGCTAGTTATGCCTTTTGGCTTAACTAATGCTCCTGCCACTTTCATGAGAGTTATGAATGATGTACTCGGGCCTTTTATTGATGATTTTATAATTGTATATTTAGATGACATTCTTGTTTTCAGCAAAACATGGGAAGAAAATTTAAAGCATGTAAAGCAGACTCTAGATGTTTTGAAAAAAGAAAATCTCTATGTTAAGTTATCAAAATGTAAATTTGGAAAAACATCTTTGAATTATTTGGGTCATATAGTAGGGGGTGGTGAATTGAAGATAGATCCCTCTAAGGTTGAAGTTATTGTAAATTGGCCTAAACCCAAATCTGCTACAGAATTTATAAGCTTCCTAGGAGCAGCACAATATTGGAGAAATTTTATTTCTAATTTTTCCTTAATTGTAGCTCCCTTACATGCTTTGATAGGATTGAACAAGGTGTTTCAGTGGGGAGGCAAACAGTCGACATCTTGAAGGAAAAAATTAGTATAGCACCAGTACTAGCATTGCCAGATCTTTAAAGACCATTTGAGATTGAAACAGATGCCAGTGAATATGCCATGGGAGTAGTGTTGATGCAACATGGTAAACCCATATGCTACCATTTTGATACATTTAATTATGCAGTAGTTAGTTATCCCATGTATGATAAAGAATTGTATGCATTAGTACAGAGTGTGAAAAAGTGGAAACATTACTTAATGGGCAAAGAAACAGTTATACATACTGATCATCAACCACTTCAGTATTTGCACTCACAAACAAAATTGCAGCAATCAAGACACTATAGGTGGATGGGTTTCCTACAGAAGTTTCATCTAGTCATCAGATATAAAAAGGGGATACACAATAATGTTGCAGATATGTTATCCAGACCAATTATAAATGCATCTACTATCCTTAAGCATAACTCAGTAATGCATGAAAGCTACATTGAACAATATGCTCAAGATATAGAATTTAAAGATGTATATGCAACTTTAAGTCATGGCAAACAAGTAGAAGAATTGGATTACTATGTCAAGGACCAACTCTTGTATCATTTGGGAAAGCTATGCATTCCGCAAACTGAAAGATTTAACATAATTAGGGAAGCACATACTTTTCTGGCATCAGGTCATTTTGGTGTAAGTGAAACAATTGCACAGCCGCAAAGATTCTGCTATTAGCAAAAACTGCATGAAACAGTTTCTAGATATGTAAAAGGGTGTACCATGTGTGCTAAAAGCAAGCCCAACAATAGAAAACTAGGCTTGTACACTCCACTTCCAGTTCCTTCTCGTCCTTGGGAAAGTGTTTCCATGGACTTTGTTGGGGGATTACCAAAATCTAGAAAAGGTCATCATTATTTATATGTTATTGTGGACAGGTTCAACAAAATGTGTATTTTAATACCTTGTAACAAGCAAATTACAGCTGAACAAACAACAAAGTATTTCTTCTAGCATGTCTGGGTGCATTTTGGGTTACCCACTTCCATTGTATTTGATCGAGATTCTCGATTTGTTGGGAAGTTTTGGTCAAGTATGTGGGAACTAATGGACACCAAACTGAAGAAGATCACAGCCTTTCATCCCCAAACAGATGGCCAAACAGAGGTGGTCAATAGGACAGTGATCCAGTTGCTCAGGGGCTATTGAAACAAGCATCCCAAGCTTTGGGATGAACATTTATGTTATGTGCACCATGCTTACAACTGTGCTAAACATTCTTCTACACAAATATCTCCTTTTGAGACTTGTTTTGGTTTTATACCAAGGTCTCCCTTAGATTTTGTCTTTGAAAAAGACATAGCGGTTGATGGACACAACGATGTGGACAAACCAACCAGGTTAACTGAACAAATCCAAGAAATTCACCAGGAAGTGCAGGAACAGCTATAAAAGAGCCAAGCTAAGTACAAGGCAATGCATGATAAGCATCGGATGGAGCATAGCTTCCGAGTTGGTGATCAAGTCTGGTTGTATATTAGAAAAGACAGAATGCAAGGTGAAGGAACAAAGATGAAGCCAATAAGGTATGGGCCTTTCAAGATACTTGAGAAAATTGGTGAGAATGCTTTCCGCCTTGATTTTCCAGCTTACATGCACATCTATTTAGTGGTAAATGCAGAAAATTTAAGACTGTTTGAACCTTCATTAATTGAAGATCCCGAAGAGCAAAGTCAATTGCCTTCTATTGATGATTTGTTGCCTGAATATCTCAATGAGTTGCAGGAAGATACAGTTCTGGACAAGAAGGTGAGAACTACACACAGAGGGGATGTTGACTGCCTAAGAATTGGACTCAAAGGTTCAAAACCCGACAGTGGAAAATGGATAGAGATTGGACAAGTGACGAAGTTGTATCCTCACTTGAGCGATGCTTGAAAACCAACTTTTGGTGGTCCAAAAGCCTTTTTAGTGGGAAGGTGTGATCCAAATGGATCCTAAAACACTCTCTAAAGTCTTCGAAATCTACTTAAAATTGTTTAAAAGAACAAAAAAACCGCATGAGAAAACCTTTCAAAAAGGCAGAAAACACTATCAGCAGCCAAAATTATGAAGAAACAGTGAAAAAATGGGTTATCTGGAACTTTGCACAGTAGCCATCAAATCTGGCCGATCAACAGTCCAGATCTGATCAGAGAATCGCAATCAGCAGTGGCAATTGATGGAGATCATGTTAGGTCCCTACAATACTAGTGATTACCCCATTACTATTGTAGTTGTATCCCTTATTAATATTTTTGTGCCCCTATTGTCCCTATATTGTTATTACTGTGCCCCATAGAATCCCTCTATTGTTATTTTTGTGCCTTTATATTATTATTGTTAGGTCAGCTGGGTTATATTGTGGCTCCTTAGACTCCTCTATATAGAAAGGAGGTTTTGTCATTTGAATCATCAAAGAATCATTCATTTGTGTAATGTAAAGGAGGTTTCCCCCTAGAAGAGGCTTAATTCTAAGGCATTGATCTATCTTTTCTTTCTTTTTGTGAGCTAGTTTCATAACATTTGGTATCAGAGATTTGGATTCTAGGGTTTCGCTACTCCAAATAGGTCATCGTGGCATTTTCACTATAACTTTTTTTCTGCGACGTATCAGAAGTGAAAAAAAAACCCAGTTGAGACAAAATCACACTTAACATCGGATCCAAATTTCAAAGCTTTTCGCGCTATATTTGCAGAGATATGATCTAAGGAAGTTGGTCATTTTGTAGACTCCTGAATTACATTCCAAACACGTGACTTGGGGAAAATCGTCATAACTTTTTCTCTGAGCATCAGATTGAAATTTCATAAGAAGGTGCAGTAATAGGACGGACTGTAGTTTCTTGTATATATTTTTCAGAGCCAAAGGTCGAAACAGGGACGCGTGGCATGTCATACAAGTTCGCTCTACTGAACTAGTCTATAATCAGGTCACTGTGGGAGATTTGTCATAACTCTTCCTTTGAGAATCCAATTTCGATCAGACTAGTGGCATTGGAAAGAGGACACAAAGGGCTACTACAGGTCACAATTTCAGAACCGGATGATCCGAAATTACAAAGATACATCAGAGGCAATATCGAGATCCCACAAAGTGAAAAAATGTGTGTAGATTTTTTTAAATTTTTGCTTAAGCTTGGTTTGAAAAATTATTTTGAAGGAATTCAAAGGGCAAAGTAGAGAATTATTATTGGTAACTGATGCCTTGAGGAAAAAAATGCAAACACCTAGTAAGCAACCTGAAAGCTCTAGCATGACTCATGAAGAAGAGGAAGAAATGCTACATGATATATCAAAATTACAAGACCAAGTGCAACAAATGTCACTCTCACAAAAGCTAACAGAAGCTAAGATAAATGGCGTGGAATCTAAGATAAAGGGCATGGAAGCTAAGATGAATGGCGTGGAATCTAAGATGGACGATTTGAAAATAGATTTGAAGACAGATTTGAAAACGGACATGGTAGATTTGAAGACAGACATGGCAGATTTGAAGACAAATTTGACAAATTTTCTACAAGAAATACTTACTAATGGTGAAAGGGTAGTAAGGGAAACTCATGATGCAAACAAAATAAATGTTAGTCATGATTTCATAGACTCTAATGTTGGATCTAAGACCCACCATATTCCAAAAATCGATATGAGGAAGTTTGATGGCAAGGATCCCGCAACATGGATATTACAGATGGAGCAATTTTTTGATCTCAATAATGTGCAAAACACACAAAAGGTACGTATTGCAACTTTATATTTGGAACCAAATCAGTTTGTATGGTATCAATGGCTTTGCTCTCGTAAACAAATTATCAATTGGGAAATTTTTACGGAAGAATTGACAGCACATTATGAGGATACAAAAAGCAACACTTTTTTTAGCCAATTAATAAGTATCAAACAAAGGTTCAATAATGGAGCACATTGAGGAGTTCCAAAAATTGAACATAAGGGTAAAAAATATTCCAGATGAGCATAGGATTGATGTGTTCATAGGGACTTTAAAGGATAATATCCAACATGATGTTCGCCTTTGGGAACCTAATTCATTAGAGAAGGCATTCAGGTTAGCAAGAAAAATGGAAAGCAAAATTATGGAAACCAGGAAGCATACCACTCACAACTATAAAGATGGAAGTGTTGTTGCCCCTAGTCTTCCACGACCTATAAGGTTGACACCACAACAATTGGAAGAAAAAAGAGCAAAAGGGTTTTCTTACAATGGTGATAGAAAATGCACTAAAGGTCATAAGTGTGCTGAGAAGAAATTATTCTACATAGAATGTGAAGAGGAAGAAGAAAATGAGCAAGAAAGGTCAAAAGAAGAGGATATACTCCAGGAACAAAGCCTAGATAAAGAAGAAATGAATCCAACCATATATTGTAATGCATTGGCGGGAATTACCACTCCTCAAACCATCAAGATAGAAGGACAAATCAAGAAGAAAAAGGTAATGGTGTTGATTGATTCAGGAAGTACCCACAATTTTATTCATTGTAAGGTAGCAAAAGAATTGAATTGCTTCCTATATCTAGCACCAGAGTGTCAAGTGATGGTTGCAAATGGAGGAACAATAAATTTCTTTGGAAAGTGCCATAATATCAAGCTATCCATGGGAGAATATGTATTGACAAGCCCAATGCTTTCCATTCCAATGGGAGGTGCTAATGTTGTACGGGGAGTCCAATGGCTACAATCCTTGGGTACAATAGCTTTTAATTTTCAAGAAATTTTCATGAAATTTTTTGCGGAATGAAAGGAAGTTGAATTAAGGGGTATTACAGGGAAACCGGGAAAGATAATAAGCTCTAACTGTATGACAAAGCTTCTAAAAAAGGAACAAAGAGGTGTAATTGCACAATTATGTTCGCTAGATGTTTCCACATCGAAATCATCTATTTCTCTAGATCTCCAAAATGTCTTAGACAATCATTCCAAGGTATTTGAGACTCCAAAAGGTCTCCCACCTATTCGTGATCATGATCATGCTATTCATCTAATTCCAGGAAGTGTTCCTCCAAACATCAGGTCGTAGAGATACCCCTATGCCCAAAAGAGTGAAATTGAACGTATGGTTGCAGAAATGCTAGAGGCTGGTATAATTCAACCTAGTCAAAGTTCTTTCTCTGCTTCAGTAGTATTGGTGCACAAGAAGGATGGATCATGGCGCATGTGTCTGGATTATAGGGAGCTCAACAAGCTCACTATTAAAGATAAGTTCACATTCATGTCGTTGATGAATTACTGGATGAATTGCATGGATAAATTTACTTCACCAAGTTGGATCTTCATTCAGGATATCATCAAATCAGAATGAAGACTGAAGACATTTTGAAAATAGCATTAGAACTCATGAGGGTCATTATGAATTTTTGGTTATGCCTTTTGGCCTTACCAATGCACCTTCTACATTTCAAGGTTTGATGAATTCCATTTTCAAACCCTTCCTTAGAAAATTTGTGTTAGTATTTTTTGATGATATACTAATCTACAACAAGTCTTGGAAGGATCATGTTGAACATGTTGACGAGGTGCTACAACTATTGGAGGAGAAACAATTATATGCAAAAAGATCCAAATGTTTCTTTGGAGTACAAGAGGTGGAATATCTGGGTCATATTGTATCTCATGAAGGAGTTAAGGTAGACCCTAGCAAAATTAAAGCCATTAAGGAATGGAAAATCCCCACATCCATAAAGCATCTGCGAGGATTTCTCGGGTTGACAAGGTATTATCGCAAGTTTTTAATAATTATGGGAGAATAGCAGCACCTCTAACAACATTATTGAAGAAAGATGCATTTTCATGGACTCCATAAGCAACAAAGGCCTTCGAACATCTTAAAGAGGCAATGTGCCAAGCACGGGTCTTAGCTACATCGGACTTCACAAAAACCTTTATTGTGGAATGTGATGCTTCAGGAAATGGAATTGGTGTTGTTTTAATGCAAGATGAATGACCCATTGCTTTTGAATGTTGTCCAATCAAGGGAAAGTTTTTACACAAAGCTATTTATGAGGAGGAAATGTTGGCAATACTACATGCACTTAAGAAATGGCGACCCTACCTAATGGGAAGACACTTCACGATAAAAATGGATCATGATAGCCTTAAATACTTTTTAGAACAAAGATTATCCTCTAAAAAGCAACAAAAGTGGGTCACAAAGATGTTGGGTTATAACCTTGAAATCATATATAAAAAAGGGAAGCAAAATGTGGTGCCAGATGCACTCTCAAGATAGGATGAGGATGTGGAAGCATTGTTGTGTGCCATTTTTATTATCCAACCAGATTGGATAAACGAAGCAAGGGAGGAATGGAAGAATGATGAAGAAGTGTGGGCACTTATTCAAAATTTACAACAAGATTCCAGTACATCTAATACATTTAGCTAACAAAATGATTCGTTATGGTACAAAGATCGCTTATACCTCTGTAAGAATTCCCAACTCAAACAAAATATTCTTATGGAATTGCACACTTCTCCCTTAGGAGGGCACTCAGGATTTTTAAAAACTTACCACAGGGTTAAGAAGGATTTTTTTTGGGATGGACTTAAATCAGATATTCAAAAGTTTGTGGCAAAATGTTTGGTTTGCCAACAAAATAAAGTTGAAACAATTAAGACCCCGGGTCTATTACAACCTTTATCCATTCCAAGCCAACGTTGGGAGGAGGTTTCAATGGATTTTATCACAGGTTTACCCAAGTCTGAGGGAAAGAGTGTCATCATGGTGGTAGTTTACAAACTTACCAGGTATGCACACTTTTGTGCATTATGACATCCATTTAAAGCCAGTACAGTTTCTACTGCATTTATGGAAACAATTCAAAAGCTACATGGAAACCCAAAGATTATTGTAAGTGACAGAGACCCCATTTTCACTGGAAATTTTTGGACAGAATTATTTTCTTGTCTCAGTACTTAGTTAGCTCATAGCTCATCTTATCATCCTCAATCTGATGGGAAAACTGAGATAGTAAACAAATGTTTGGAATGATATCTTCGTTGCTTTGTATCTGATAAACAGACATAATGGGTCAAATTGTTGCCTCTGGCTGAATGGTGGTATAACACTTCCTTCCATACAACAACAAAAATGACCCCATTTATGGCACTTTATGGATATCAGCAAGCATCCATCACATCATATTTAAGAGAAAATTCTAAGGTTCAAGCAATGGAACATCACATCGAGCATCAAAAACAAGTCCTCCAACTCTTAAAGGATAACCTCGTGTTGGCGCAAAATAGAATGAAACAACAGGCAGATCAACATCGCAGCGAAAGAAGTTTTGATGTAGGTGATTGGGTATTCCTACGGCTACAACCATATAAACAAATGTCCCTCAAGCAAGCTAAGAAGGATAATAAATTATCACTGTTAGCTCTGCTACATACTTCAATTTTTGATGGATCAAATGCAGGTTTGGCCAGGTGTTATGCTTAGAAAGGCAAATCGCAGCAAGTTTTTCCTCCATTCTCCTTCATTTTTCCTACACTCTTATAACTCCCGCTATCCCTGTTTTCCTCCATTTTGCCTCCAAAACCCTGTGTAAGCCCCTATTTCGTCTATCCCCTCAGCGCTAAAGTTTGAACCCATATGACTATATTCATGTGACTGCGCACCATAACTTTCCGTTTTCCTGTCACATCAAAAAAAGTGCATAATCAACCTCCACCGTCCGATCGTCCGTTGCATGATCCTACAGCATTCGCACCTCCTCCCGCCGAAACTTGCCCGTGCGTTAACTCAGGATCACGGCGGTTTTCCGCCTGTCCCATCGTCCACGTGTCAACCTTCTATTGTGATCACTCGGCTGTGTACGTATACCATGCACCTCCGATAAGCAGTGTAGGGAAACCACTTAATGCCGCCTCGCCTGTCCCCGCCGATTAATTCCCGCTCAGCTTCTGCCCTTGATCACCGTTGGATCTACCCATATGAGATCAAACGGCCCTCGTCTATCCTGCTCTCACGTCTCCTGATAGCCAATGCTAATCAATCTCTGCCGCCCATTTACCTGATCCAACGACTGTCGTTTACTCCTGATCCCGCTCATTTGTTCACCATGCAGTCTTCGCGTTCATAGCCATTCTATGCTACCGAGGGATGAAGGCGATTGTCTACCAGTTCTGCGCAGTTAAAGCTTCAACCACTGCATTCAACACATTGTGTACCCGAGAGAAGAAAAGGATAGCCTCAAGCAGTTAAACACCTTCAGCAGTTATGGAAATTTATTCATATAACACTTCACCTGCCTAAGGAGGACAACCAAGTACCAGAAAATGTCAAATGTATTCATTAAAGCAGCAGATTGTAGCAGAGATTTATATCAGATAGTTAATGTGGTTGGTGGTCCATTATGACCCCTCCACGCATAGGATAGCAGATATTTTTGTAATCAACCTCTATATATATCCAGAAAACAGAATGTAATAGGGTTGATGGTTTTGGTTTTGATGTAAGGTTCAACTTCTGGAGACTGTAACTACTGTGATACTTGCAGCGTCTGGTCTTCATTTTCAGCTAATACAAGCTTCTTTTGTTGTTAATTGCTCACTTTCCACTTCTTCTTTGTTCTAGGCTGTGCCTGTTATGCATTTTTCATGTGCTCTTGATATTTAGCATTAGAGGGGCTGTCATCCCACCTCTGTGTTAGAATCTAGTATGTATCATTGAATGTGTTATGCAGGTTTCTTTTATCTTAATGCCAGAGAGCTATCATCCTGTCTGTGTATTAAGAAATAGATTTGCAGACCTTTCTACTGGTTGCAGCCGACCATCACAGGGTCCTGTGCATCTGCTGGTGTGGTCAGTATTCTCCATATTCATTTAATCCTCAAACTGTGAGTGATTGATGGTCTAAAGCCTTGTAGTCTGAGGGTGTTCACCCATGTCTAGAGTTAAGCATAGTAGGAGTGGTTATCTGGCTTGAACATGCATCAGACCTTCCATTCATCCAATTCCAACATTTTGTTGAGTTTGTAATGTTCCCGAGCATCTCTGAGATACAACCTAGGAGAGTTTCTTGGGGTGATAACATTAATTGGTGTCATTGCTAGGGAGAGGAGGTCGAAGCTCAGCTTCCCTGGGATATGACACAGTTCCAGATTTTGATGATAGACAAAGTCTGGGCACATTTCTATTTGTAATCATCTATCTGGCGACTCCACTAGAGGAAGACCAACCTTTGGCAACTCCACATTGAATTTATGGCTCAGTTGTGAGACATGCTTGGAGAAATCCTCAGAAATCACCAGCTGAACTAGTGCCTAACCCTGAAAAGATTGTTAAGCAGAAGAAAACTTCACAGAGAGGAGCATCAGGATCAGGTAAGCCTGAGAAATCTTATGTATCTCTGCGAGAGGAGGATATAGTTGAGAATGTATCAGTTGAAGATATAGAGCCTTGTATTGCTAGTGAAGAATCACCTGCAGAGATTCATAAAGCTCCTTGTTCGTTTAGTTCCCCTTTGGATCTCAGTCCAAAGATTGCATCCCATACAATCCATCACATTCCGTCGTCACTGCCATCTGTTCCATTGTTTCGTACTATTCAATCTGCCAGTAGCCTTCCACATATCTCAGTTATGGCAGGCCAACAAGCTCCCACGAAGATGGAAAGAATCATAGCCACTAGGTATGGACCCTTGGTCTTGCCTGTACCTTTGAATGCCATGCCTGCTTGAGAGTATCAAAAATATATGCCTAAGTTCACTGGTATAGATGGGGTAACAGCTGAAGAACACCTTGAAGCTTTTTATAGTTATGCTGATAACTTGGATATTAGTGAAAATGATGTGTGGATGAGAGTTTTTGTCCAAAGCCTTGATGGAGAGGCCAGAAAATGGTTCAGAGAATTGACCCCTAGATCTATTGCTGATATTGAAGCCTTAGATGATGCATTTTTTAAGCACTGGGGAGATAAGAAGGACTTGTTGTATTACCATACTGAGTTTGGTAACCTGAAGAGAGAAAATGGGGAAACTTTGCCTGATTTTAATAAGAGATTCAATCGTATGTATAGTAAAATACCAGCTGAGGTAAAGCCAACTCCCACATCAGCCAAACTCACCTATGCCAATGCTTTTGACTCTGATTTTTGCCTATTATTAAGAGAAAGAAGATGTGCTACTCTGTCTGATATGCAAGATGCAGCACTAGAAGTAGAATCTAATATTATGGCTGCAGAAAAGCTTAAAAGTCATGCTGACAGAAGAAGGAGAGGAGGTGAGGCTTCTTCTTCCTCTGCCTCATCTTCAGAGCCTAAACTAGATAAAATGACTAGAATGATTGAGTCATTAGCTGCTGAGATATCTAAGCTGAAGATTGAGCAGAACTCAGGAAAGACAAGGCAGAACACATTTGCTCCTAGAAACTCAAATCCATTCAAAAAAGCAAATGAGCAATTGCAAATCATTCAAAGGGGTAAAGAAACAAATGAAGAACATAAACTTAAAGCTCCTTTCCAAAATGTAGTCATGGAGGAGGAACAATTTGAAGATGAGGATGAAATTCACTGCATGGAAGATAAAGGCAGTGCTGCATTTTTGACATTGGCTGCATATGAACAATCATTACTGCAGAACCAAGACAGTTTTGAGTGGGACAGAGAGGCTATTCTATAGACTAAGGAACAACGAAGATACAATTTGAGGTCTAGTGCAAATATTGTCAAGAAGAATCCTGCCCAAAGAGCTGTTGTCCAAACAGAGTCACAGAATATCAAGCAAAAAAGACCTGCAGCTGATCTAGTCATCCTCAAAGCACCAGTTCAAGAGGTAAGAGGTTCTGACAAGTTCCCTTCCCCTTTCAATTTTGAAGCAGAAGTCTAGAAGTTAAAAACTTCTGTGCCTCTGTTAGAACTTGTAAAGAGTGAAGTGTTTAGAAAGCCTATCCTTGAAGCCCTTGAATTGAAAGCCACACAAACCTCCACTGACTCTGTCAATTTGCAAGATGATAAGCCTGTAGTTGTGTTGAGCCCAATGACCGAACCTACAGATGATAATTCTCCATATTTTTATGTCTCCTTGACCATTCATGATAAAATCCTTCACAATTTCCTGCTAGACACTGGGGCTAGCCACAATCTGATGCCAAAAGTTGTCATGGAAGAGTTAGGCCTTGATATCACCAGACCATATCATGATTTATTCTCTTTTGATTCAAGGAAGGTGAGATGCCTAGGATTAATCAAAGACCTAGCCTTTACCCTAACTCAGCTACCCATGAAGAGCATGGTGATGGACATTGTGGTAGCAGATGTCCCTCCTAAGTTTGGCATGTTGCTGTCAAGAGGATGAATTAAGAGACTAGGTGGGACATTACAGAATGATCTATCTTATGCCACTGTCCCAGTTTTTGGAGGAGAAAACAAGAGATTATACAGAGAAGCACAGCTGCCATATATCATCAATGATGAAAAGAACCCTTCCAATCATCCCATTTATGCTGTGGACACCGATTTTGGAGCATGTATACTCCAAATAGAAGAATCTCAGAAGGCCTCGATGTAGATCAGGAAACCAATAGTTCAGGCCGAGGAAGAGCAAGGAAGTCAAGTTTGGGAGATGTTCTTTGATGGAGCATGTTCTAGGGAGACTGTAGGAGCAGGGGTGGTGCTGGTATCTCCACAACAAGAAAGCACACCACTGTCTTTTAAGCTGGCATTTCGAGTTACAAAAAATATAGCAGAGTATGAGGCTCTGATATTGGGCCTGAATGCAGCAAAATACAGAGGAATCAAGAACATTAAGGTGTTTGGAGATGATGATCTGATCATACAGCAAGTAAATAAAACATTTCAAGCAAAGCACCCAAGGTTGAAAGCATACAGAGATGAGGTAAGGAAACTCAAAGATTCCTTTAACAATTTATGTATTTCATATATCCCAAGAGCCAAAAATCAGCTTGCTGATTCCCTTACTGTGTCTGCTAGCATGTTCATTCCTCCCATGCATCCCAGACTAGTTTATGAAGTCCAAATAAAGTACAGACCATCCTTGCCTGACAATGTCCAGCATTGGAAAGTTTTTGAAGATGATGATGAATTGAATAGATTCTTCCAAGTCATCGATGAATTTTCTGAAATGCAAATTGACCAAGAAAATGAAGCCTTGCAAGAAAGCCCAAAAGCCCAGCTTAGAAATAAAATTGGCAAAGATAGCATTGTCCAACTGCCCAGTAATCATATACCTAAGGGTCTAATTCCTCTAGAAATACTCTTTGACCTGAATGATGTGCCTTATAAAGCTTCCCAAAAAGAAGATCAATCTGCAGTCTGTAAGCATGACATAGGGAGTCTAGGTCAGCCTAGATACATAAATTTGTCCTCACATCTGACTGCTGACCAAAGTTTAGAATACTGCAATTTAATGAAGAAATTTGCTGATGTGTTTGCCTGGGAATATAGTGACCTGAAAACATATGATAAGAAGATTATTCAGCATAAAATCCCTCTTGAGAAAGACACTATTCCTTTCAAGCAGAAGTTGAGACCAATAAATCCTATGCTCCTCCCTTTGATTGAAAAAGAAATTAAAAAGTTGTTGGCTGCCAAAATCATAGTTCCACTCAGATATTCAAAATGGGTAGCCAATTTGGTTGTGGTGAGGAAGAAAAGTGGAGAAATCAGACTTTGTGTTGATTTCAGAAACTTGAATAGATGCTCTAAGAAAGACAATTACCCTTTACCCAAAATGGAGGATTTGCTGCAAAAAGTCTCAGGAGCCAAAGTGATGTCTTTCCTGGATGGATTTTTCAGGCTTTAATCAGGTTGTTGTGCATCCAGATGACCAAGAAAAGACTGCATTCACCACTCCTTGGGGCACTTTTATGTATGCTAAGATGCCTTTTGGACTAATGAATGTTGGAGCCACCTTTTAGAGAGCTATGGATATAGCATTTGTGGGAGAGAAGGACAAATTTGTCCTTATCTACCTCAATGATATAACAGTATACTCCAGCAGCCATCAAGACCATATTTTTGAAGTGCAGAAGGTTTGGAATTTCAGTCAATCCTAAAAAGTCACAGTTTGCTTTAGAGGAAAGCAAGTTGTTAGGACATATTGTTTCTGTTGCAGGTGTTTGAATTGACCCAGAAAGAGTTAAGGCCATACAAACTTTGTCTGTCCCGAGATCAAAGAAGGATATCTAGTCCTTTCTGGGCAAAATAAACTTTGTAAGGAGGTTTATACCAAATTTTGTAGAACTTGTGAAGCATATTACTTCCATGTTGAAAAAGGGGGCAGAGATCAAATGGACGGAGGCAGCAAGAAAGTCATTTGATTCCATTAAAAGGCTATTATGGAAGCTCCTACTCTAAGTAGACCAGATTACAGCAAAGAGTTCCATATATTCTCTTTTGCCTCTAAAAACACCCTTGCAGCAGTTTTATTGCAAGCAGATGAAGAAGGCTCAGAGCATCCAGTGGCATTTTTCAACAAGACATTGAGGGAAGTTGAGCTGAGGTATGATATTATTGAGAAACAAGCATATGCTCTTATCAAATCTTTGAAAGCTTTCAGAGTTTATATTTTTCATTCCAAAATAATTGCATATGTACCCTCTACTGCAATAAAACATGTCTTAACACAACTTGATGCTGATGGAAGAAGGGCTAAATGGATTGCAAAATTAATTGAATTTAATATAGAATTGAAACCCACCAAACTTGTCAGAGGTCAGGGTCTTTCCAGGTTATTAGCCGAAGAAAATTGCAGAACGTTGGACATAAATCTCATGTGCTTGCATTCAGAAAATGGTCAAACAGAAGAAAAGGAAGCAGCTGAACCAGAGAGAAAGCAGTCAGTGGCCGAAAATATATCTTCTTGTGATTGGTATGCTGCAATAGTTAAATTCTTGTTGAAGCTAGAAATCCCTCTAAGCTTTACTCAAAGTCAAGCCAGAACAATTAAGCTTAGAGCAGCAAAATATTGTATTAATGAAAATCTGCTCTGTTGGAGGGATCCATCTGGAGTGCTTTTGAGGTGCCTAGACAAAGAATAGTCAACAAAAGTTATGCAACAGTTTCATTCTAGCATGTGTGGGGGACACCACTATTGGAAAACCACAGCTCACAAAATCCTCAGAGCTGGGTACTATTGGCCCTCCTTATTTTCTGATGTATTTTCATTTGTTAAATCTTGTGACAGGTGCCAAAGATTTGAAGGAAAACAGCAATTGAAGACCCTGCCCTTAAAACCAATACATGCAAAAGGAATTTTTCAGCAGTGGGGCTTGGATTTCATTGGAGAGATCAATCCACATTCGAGTGGCCAACACAAATGGATATTAGTAACCACTGATTATTTCACTAAGTGGATTGAAGCAATCCCTACCAGAAAGGTTGATCGTAATGTGGTCATGAAGTTTTTAACAGAGAATATCTTTGCCAGATTTGGTTGTCCACATAAACTAATCACAGATAATGCAGTAGCCTTTAGGGCAAAAGAATTGGTGAAAATGTGTAATTCAATGGTTCATTCCACCTCATATTATCCTCAAGGCAATGGCCTAGCAGAATCCTCCAACAAGAGTTTAATAAGGATAATTAAGAAGTTGTTGGATGATAACAAAAAGAATTGGGATTCTAAGCTCAAATATGCACTTTGGGCTGACAGAGTGACCATTAAAAGATCCATAGGGAATTCTCCATTTAAGCTGGTGTATGGCACAGAGGCAGTATTTCCAATTCATCTTACCCTCCCTGTGGCAAAGTTCCTGCAACAAGAACAGAATGAGGAAGAAAATATGGCAGAAAGGATCACTGATTTAACAGAGGTACATCAAATCAGAGAACAGCTGGTTGAAAAGGCTGCAGCACATCAGAGAAAAATCAAGGAAGCTTTTGACAGAAGGACAAAGGCAGATAATTTTCAGGTTGGAGATCTTGTCCTGAAATGGGATGCATTGAAAGAGAAAAAGGGCAATCATGGAAAGTTTGATGCTTTCTGGACAGGGCCTTTTATCATTTCTCAAGTCCAAGGGAACAATACCTTCCTGCTGCAAAGTATGGGAGGAGAAGTAGTTTTTGATGGCCCAGTTAATGGGTGGTTTTTGAAAATTTATGTGATCTAAGGCCTTTTGGCCTTAAAGTTGTTAAAATTTCATTTTATCAGTTTTTAGTGTAGGATTAGTCAGACTCCATGCCCAATGGAATAGTAGGAAATTTTGGCTAATATGTTTTCATCGGAAAGGCATTGATCTACAGGTTCTTGAGACCTCACAGGGAGGATCTCATCCCTAGAAGGAGCCAGTGTTAGCTCTGCTACATACTTCAATTTTTTATGGATCAAATGCAGGTTTGGCCAGGTGTTATGCTCAGAAAGGCAGATCGCAACAAGTTTTTCCTCCATTCTCCTTCATTTTTCCTACACTCTTATAACTCCCGCTATCCCTGTTTTCCTCCATTCTTCCTCCAAAACCCTGTGTAAGCCCCTGTTCCGTCTATCCCCTCAGCGCTAAATTTTGAACCCATATGACTATATTCATGTGACCGCGCACCATAACTTGCCATTTTCCCGTCACATCAATAAAAAGTGCATAATCAACCTCCACCATCCGATCGTCCGTTGCATGATCCTACGACATTCGCACCTCCTGCCGTTGAAACCTGCCTGCGCGTTAACTCGTGATCGCAGCGGTTTTCCACCTGTCCCATCGTCCACGTGTCAACCTTCTATTGTGATCACTCGGCTGTGTACGTATACCACGCACCTCCGATAAGCGGTGCGGGAAACAACTTACCGCCGCCTCGCCCATCCCCGCCGATTAATTCCCGCTCAGCTTCCACCCCTGATCACCATTGGATCTGCCCATATGAGATCCAATGGCCCTCGTATATCCCACTCTCACGTCTCCCAATAGCCAATGCTAATAAATCTCTGCCACCCATTTACCCGATCCAACGGCTATCGTTTACTCCCGATCCCACTCATTTGTTCACCATGCAGTCTTCGCGTTCATAGCCATTCTGTGCTACCGAGGGATGAAGGCGATTATCTACCAGTTTTGCGCAGTTAAAGCTTCAACCACTGCAGTCAACACATTGTGTACCCGAGAGAAGAAAAGGACAGCCTCGAGCAGTTAAATGCCTTCAGCAGTTATGGAAATTTATTCATACAACACTTCACCTGCCCGAGGAGGACAAACAAGTACCAGAAAATGTCAAATGTATTCATTAAAGTAGCAGATTGTAGTAGAGATTTGTATCAGATAGTTAATGTGGTTGGTTGTCCATTATGACCCCTCCACGCATAGGATAGCAGATATTTTTGTAATCAACCTCTATATATATCCAGAACACAAAATGTAATAGGGTTGATGGTTTTGGTTTTGATGTAAGGTTCAAGTTCTTGAGACTGTAACTACTGTGATACTTGCAGCGTCTGGTCTTCATTTTCAGCTAATACAAGCTTCTTTTGCTGTTAATTGATCACTTTCCACTTCTTCTTTGTTCTAGGCTATGCATGTTATGCATTTTTCATGTGCTCTTGATATTTATAATTAGAGGGGTTGTCATCCCACTTCTGTGTTAGAATATAGTATGTATCATTGAATGTGTTATGCAAGTTTCTTTTATCTTAATGCCAGAGAGTTGTCATCCTGTTTGTGTATTAAGAAATAGATTTTCAGACCTTTATACTGGTTGCAGCTGGCCATCACAGGGTCCTGTGCATCTGCTAGTGTGGTCAGTATTCTCCATATTCATTTAATCCTCAAACTGTGAGTGATTGATGGTCTCAAGCCTTGTAGTCTGGGGGTGTTCACCCATGTCTGGAGTTAAGCATAGTAGGAATGGTTATCTAACTTGAACATGCATCAGACCTTCCATTCATCCAATTCCAACATTTTGTTGAGTTTGTAATGTTCCCGAGCATCTCTGAGATACAACCTAGGAGAGTTTCTTGGGGTGATAACAATCACCAAAGTATTATGGTCCGTACAAGGTGTTGCAAAATATTGGTACCATGGCACACAAATTGGAGCTTCATGCAGCTTCTCGAGTGCACCCAGTTTTCCATGTTTCATGTTTAAAGAAGGTTATAGGCGACAAGCTCCCAGTTTAAACAATATTGCCAGAACTTGACGAGGAAGGAAAAATTATATTGGAACCGGAAGCAGTCACAGAAACAATAACTCGACAGCTCCGAAATTGATCAATTTCTGAGTATCTCATTAAGTGGAAGAACTTATTCGCTAAAGATTCCACATGGGAGGATGAGAATTTTTTAAAGAAGCATCCAGAACTACTCAAGTTTTGAGGACAACACTTTTTTAAAGGAGAGGGGCATGTTAGGTCCCTACAATACTAGTGATTACCCCATTACTATTGTAGTTGTATCCCTTATTAATATTGTTGTGCCCCTATTGTCCCCATATTGTTATTACGGTGCCCCATAGAATCCCTCTATTGTTAATTTTGTGCCTTTATATTATTATTGTTAGGTCGGCTGGGTTATATTGTGGCTCCTTAGACTCATATATATAGAAAGGAGGTTTTTTCATTTTAATCATCAAAGAATCAGTCATTTTTGTAATGTAAAGGAGGTTGCCCCCTCGAAGAGGTTGAATTCTAAGGCGTTGATCTATCTTTTCTATCTTTTTGTGAGCTGGTTTCATAACATATCATATGTATGTTGCGATAGAGATCAGTGGGGTCAACGAGGACCGTCGATCAAGCGCGCAGACCAACGGCCCATGTTGCACCACCATATCGCATTGACAGATTTCAATAGAAGCACTTACCATGACCCGGGGCCCGTGTGACATGCAACTGCGACTAGTCGCATCGCAAGGTTGCACCAAAGCCATGCAGAAGGGCACACACACACACACACACAGATATATATATATATATATATATATATATATATATATATATATATATATATATATATATATATATATATATATATATATATATATATATACATGACAGCTGGACCCAATAGAATTACAAACGATATGCTATAAAGTTTCAGATCTGTCGATTGACATTTTTAATATAATTCCATGCATTTCGAAATACAAAGAAACAACGTCGATGCGATAAAACTCGGACCCGAAGGGGTTGGGAATGAAAATACATAATGTTTGAAGTCTGGAGGGAGCCATTTTTACGTTATTTTCACAAGTTTAATGTATTTCCAAAATACAAAGGAACAAGCCATTGCGACATGCGATAACAACTTATAGGCGGACCCAATAGGAGAATAGGGCGCAATTCTGAAGATTTGAAGTCTGGAAGACTGTGTTTTGGCGGATTTTCTTAGTTTCGAATACATTTCTCTGTGTTGACAAAGAGCAGCTGTTTCAGGGGTTCCAAAGGCCCGAGGCACTCTTACATTGCAGAATAGGTGGCCACCTCCCCTTATTGTGTCATGCAATGATTGTGTAACGCTAGAAGAGGGATTCGAGCGGATAGAGTCCGGGAGATAGAAAGCCGAGAAGGAGAAACGAATAGGCAACCCAGATTGGCTTTAAAGCCATAGATAGAGAGAAAATAGAGGCAAGCAGTATTGCAGGCAGTGCCAAGACAGAGAGAAAAGACAGAGATAGAGAGTGATTGAGAGAGTCTGTGTACTCAGAGAAGCTTGAGAGGTTCAAGCAAACTCTTGCTGTTGTATCTGTTGTGTGTTGAGACTCAAGTTGAGCTCACACTATTGTAAAACTCTGTTCTGAAGACATAATAGAGAGGTCACCACTGAAGGCTGGACCAGGAGATGTAGCCCATGAGTGTTGGGTGAACTCCATATTAAATTTGTTGTGTTTATGTGTGTTATTCTATTATGCTTCTTTACTGCTTCATTGTCTGTATATTTCACAATCTTATCAATCCATTGCATAAAATAACATAGGTACATCCATGCACATGAGTCTGTAATACCTTAATAAATGTCTTAGATCTCATTATCAGATCATTTCACTAGGGATGTTACATTTATATTCTCATTTTGAAATCCTCCCAGATCTTTGAACATATTTGAAATAGGGTTTAAATTCATCTTTGAGCATATTTATGGAATAGTTTGTCTATGTCATTTTAATTTACCCAATAAGGAATATATCAACTTCAACAATGCATCATACGCCTCATATATGAAGAATGTTACCCATATGTAAAGAAAATTATATGCTCTTTTATGATTGAATGAATTATCTTGGATGAACTTTAACTTACTATCTATATATATATATATATATATATATATATATATATATCAAGAATGAGAAAATTCTATTTTTAATTATTAAAATAAATAAGATTTAATAATAATGTTTTGTTTAGGTCATTAATGCTTTCAAAAAGTTTTATAGATGTTAATAGAGCCATTAAAACTTAAAATATAAATTCTTTACTCCATATTTAATTTATATCAATTTTGTGGCTCAAATAATTGAGATAAACCAATATTATTCCACTCACTTAGGTTTAGGTTTATTCTTTTTCCCTCGTAATTTCTCTTCATTTTCGCAGCCTAGGACTCTTGGCATAATACTTCAAAAAAATAGAACTATTCAAAAAAACACTAACACATCAACTAGAGAAGGGTACATTATTGTTTTGTTCTATGTCCAGATGTCACATCATTATTTTATTTTATGTGTCCATTTATTTTTCCAGGTAAAAGAAATATTCACCTTAAATAATAAAATGTGTAATATTACAAATTCTTTGAAAAACCGTTTGACTGGAATACAATAAATGGTTGTCGATGACCTGATCAGACTGTAGACATTCTATCATGTCTTTAGATTCAAATCCTCTTGGTAGTTTGGCGTCATTGTGCGTATCCCTCTCAACGAGCTCGAATTTGAACAATCTTGGTTTGCAATCGCATAAACATTCCCCCAAAATTGATCCACGATCCACCAAATCTCTGTCTCCATGACTTGCAATAGTTCATTTGCATTTCTTCATCGTCAAAACGAGTTCAGGAAATGTATTTTTCTGCAAGAGAGTGCTAAAATTCCAAAGCACCATTATTTTTCTTGTTGCCGTCATGAATCCTCTACACTTTGTCCTGATGCAATTATTCAGAGTTCTTGATAGGAAAAATTGGCCATATTTCAACTTTTTGGAAATATTTCATTAAATAAGCCACCTTATTCTATGAACTAAATCTGATGAAAGAGGTTGTACTCAAAACACTATTTTAAGCAGCATAATTAGAGAAAAAAAGCTCATTAAGGTATATTCACAAGGGTTCTTTCTGGTTCAGTTATTCTGAGCTTTCAATGGAAAATTTTGACTCTATTTTGGCTTATAGGTAAGATTTCATAACCTAAGGCTCTCTATAAATGGACTAGAGGAAGTTGTGTTCAAAATTTTATTTAAAAAACGGAGGTGAACCATCTTCAACATAGGAGCATCCACATTCAATCGCGAGGAAACTCAGATCCACATTCAGCAAGCCGGCCTCAAGCAGAAGAAGGTCGACAGATGGGACACACAATAAACGCGCCCAGATCCTGCAATGTAGAATTGAAGATCTGAAATAAGCCCCTTAATTAATCCAGAATGACATGGATATGGGTCACAACAACGAGGCTCACCCCCCACATTCAATTGTCGCCATATCGATACATAGTACCTTCTTGGTGTGCAGGACTATAGAGACCATCAACAAGAGAGAGGAAGGGATCCGAGTACCAAAAACCACGCCTTCCCTACCAGAGTTTGGGAAGAAGTTCATTGAGTTAATGGATTAGTATTCAAATGCATTTTAAGTGGTTTGATTGAATGATTTCTCTCTTTGTTATGCACATTTCAAAGTTTTTGGAAAATGGAAATTGATAATTCTCATATTTGATGGTGTTCTATTCAAATTACACATAAGAAGATAGAAATCTAGGGCTTTTAGAGGCTAAACGTACACAATGCCACAACCTTTACAGGTTTTCGTGATATTTTTAAGACTAGAAAATAGGATAGAGCATTAGGGATTTCACTAAGATAAGAAAGCTAATGCCACATTCTTTACAAATTTACTTCAGAGTTCTAATACTGAACATTTTTAATGTTCAGGTGGTTCTTAGATATCTTCAGGCAGTTTCTATTTGTATGGAATCAAGAATTTGATACCTCAACATGAAAGACTATGCTCCGATAGGTTTTCCCTTTCAGCTCATCTTTGTGTAATGGAATACAATCTTTAATGCTCTTTAGTGTTTGAAGAAGTCAAAACTAATGCATCAGGAAGTAGGGGTTGTTACAGGGAAAAGTGTCTATGCAGAACTGCTAATCCCACTAAGGCTGGTAGCTACCTTAGAAACAAACAAAGTAAAGCTACTTTCGTTTTCCTTTATGAAAGATAGATGAGAGAAGAATGAAGGAGACCAACCTCTATCTTGCGCTTGGTTCCTTGCTCGATTCCTCTCTCTTCTGATAGTCCTTTGCTACTCACTTTCTTGTATACTAGCTTCACAGAGTACCTGTAGAATCAAAGCAGCATAACACTATACGAGAACATGGATCTATTATCATAAACAATCTAGGATCAGATGTAAATTGACCATACAAATGCATAAAACATAAATCACACAAGAGTATGGAGGAAAACTTGAATAGCTTTATTGATAATCAAGAAAGAGCCAAGAGAGTTACAACCAGTTGTTCTGACCCAGCATCATCCTCTCAGCAAGTAAGCCCTTCTTCACCTCATGAAAAGCTTATATCACCCAACACTATGATGTTGCCTCAAGAAACTAACAACAATTCCTTACAAGATGCAAAATTCCAGCCTCTGGATCTCTAGGATGAGGGATCCATATATAGATGTCTGTAAGGGAGATGAGTCAGCTTGTGATTTGATTAGTGTCTTCCCTCTGATAGTTCTTGCTTCCACTTGGAGATTGATGATCTCTTACTCATCCTTGGTCGAATTCAGAGAGGCAAGTGTCACAGGAGAAGTTTCTGGAAGATTCCATGCTTCTCCACCTCGCGGATTGACACTGCCATTTGTCTCTTCTCGCTCATCGCACCCCATAGAAGGGATTTTTGAAATGCAACGCATCCACTGAGTGTATTTAGGTGAGATGCAATGCACTCTACCTATGGAGCAGGTGAAATGATCCATTTTTGACCAGTTCTGAGTAGTTTTTCATGGAGAACTTCTGGGAGAAGCTGTAATCAGTTGACCTTGTTCTTTTAGGGGTTGGAACAACACCTTTAGGGACTTAGGAGCCCTTGGTTTATGGACATTTTATGCTTGGGGTTGCAGTGCCCAAAAATGTCTATAACAGTTGCCCCCTAAAGCATGAGGTCCTTAATCTTTTTCGATGTCGGGTGAAATGCTTTATCATGAGGATCCGAAGTTCTTTCAAGTTGAAAGGAGACCTATAATAAGATACAATACAATACATTATCTTCATAATATTTTCATGATCTAGCTGAGGCGGGCGTTCCCATGCTCAGCTTTATAAATTCATTTTCATGTACATAGGACAAACAATCGTCTGAGTGTAGACTGATGATTTTGGAGCAGCCATCATCCCATAGATTGGATGATTATCTGTGCAGCAATGATGTACATTTGATGTCTTTATTTTCCTGAATATATATCGCAGCCCGGATGGATGAAACTAGATCCGGGGTCTTCAATCTCGTTCGATCTTCACTCAAAGTACAAGTCGATCCATGTGAGAGATGTTCTGGAGTCAAACATGGAAAGACATCGCCTGATTACCAGCCAATGATGTAAGCTGTTAACAGGCGCGAGAGGAATCACCGATAATGATAATGATCCTCAAGGTACTACAGTACAATTCACGTGGTGTGAATAAGGGACTTGGCATTGAACACCACGCAAAATCTTTCGGTCAAAGGCCATTGGTGTAAACCTGTCGCCGGAAGTGAGAAACTTGCCATTGAGGCATGCAAGCTTCAAAGTACTGAAATGGGTGTTCCTAGATCAACTTCTTGGATAATGAGTTGATGTCAACAAGAAGCAATCCGTCATAGGAGGGCCTTAATGAATCCCACATCAATGACACAGAACGGAGCAAATGATTTTAATGAAGGTGAAAACGGTTTGGTGATATAAGGTTCAGGGCGGCGGTCATGAAAGAATGGAGCGTAAATGTATTGCAGCGGGCGAGACACAAGTGAATTCTCTGAGTGACTTCTCTTGAACATACCGGCGACACTGACATGATGGATTGGTAGCACTAACCCCAAATGTGGATGGTGTGATGTGACCGGTGAATGAAACAACCCAACCCGACTTGGATGCGGAGTGAAAGTGTCATGTTCAAGAGCAACTTGCTACCAACAAAATTTCTTCAAGTTTTCTTCCCAATTTTTCCACAGTCATTGCTGACCAATACCTCCTTATTTTTTTCAAGCTTGAGGAGGATAACATATGCTTGTTCTATAATTTGCCCTTCAGGCAAACCCATCGCTATGTTTTAACGAGCCTAGCGATAGTGAAACTCGTTCTTGTCTGCTATGGACAAGTTTGTCACTATTAGGTTTTAACGAGTTTAACGACAAACATAACTCGGTCCTTTTCAATTTTAGAGAGTCTGAAAAGGGACGTAAAGGAAACTCCAAAAATCCTTTTTCGTCATCTAATCCCTTAAGTCCGAAAAATTATAAAACAATAAAGAAGGGATGAATTTTCGATACTTTTAACGAGCCAAACAAAACAAGCGCTCGATCTTTTTGTGTAATAACCCCTCAGGTCCAAAAAGATTAAAATCTAAAGGAGGGATAGCACTTACGGTCCCTTTAACGAGCTGGAGAGGCCAATGGCTCGGCAATCTTTTAATATTTTACGAGTCAGTTGAAAAGAGCTTAAAGGAGACTCGTCTTTGAGGAACGAGTGATAAATTTTGGTAGTAGCTGATTCCAGGTAAGGTTTGGAATTTTCCAATCACGGCAGTGTTACAAGGATGGCTAACAGGATCACTCTTCGCAGCTGTTCCTCAAAAGGGGTAAACAATCAAATGGAGGTGAATGATCGGCCAATACAGAGTGGAGGTGATGATGAGAACATGACCAAGGCTTTAAAGGCTGAAGTACTACATTCACAACGGTTATTTACCGGAAATTGGTTCATTTTTTATTGAGCTTAAACGCTGGGGGAAACATTTGCTCATTGCTTATGTTTATTTTTTAACGAGCATGAAGTCCACGTTAAAACTGCTCGATTAATCCAGTCGCATAATAAGGATGTCTCATATATAAAAACGGCAATTTTTTAAAGTTTTGCCCCACATCCTTTCTTTATGCAAGTTAGGAAATGACCAATCCTACGAGTTTAAAGGGTTAGAGGACCTACAAATTTAAAAAAATAAATGGTCGCTCTTCGCTTGCACGCCAAAAGGTTTGCATGCCCCCAGGTATAAAATAGAGTTTCAAGGTCACCCTTCAATCTACCGACAAAACATTTGTTTTATCGGGAAAGGTTTACCTCTTTCAGGTTACCAAAGATTGTTTTATCTGCACCGCAAACAAAACACTTCTTCGGCGATGCCTACCGAAATAGACAAAGGCGAGTGGCGCAGACGCCTCCACCCACATAACTTTGACAAGGGAATCTTATTCCAGTCTAACCCCCTTTTCCAATCACGGACGGGAGTGTCAGACTAGTCATATATCTCTCGCGGAAACCTATCCTATACCTGAAGTTTTCCTACCGAAGCAGACCAGGGTGCATGCCCCCTGGGTTTTAGTCATGTCCCCCGAATCACTCGTGCTCATCAGGTGGACGGATTGGGGATTGATGAGACATTCCTTGCATGAAAAGACCATTCAGGGATGGTATATGACTATTTGCCATGTGTGAACTGGGAAATGAAAGCTGGTCTACGAGCTTGACCACTCTTCCTTCGTGCAGAAAACACATTACTCTAAAGAGTGATGAGACAATGGCTCCCATGCAATAAATATAATCTCATCCAAGGAGTAGATTATAATCCAGGGGTCCTTGGACTACCATTACGTTCATTTGAACGGTTTTCCCTCTCAATGTTATGGGCACATTGGGAAGGATCCCTAACGGTCGACTGGTTCCTTTGTCAAAGCCTGTTAGATTTCTCATCTCAGGCAAAAGCAATGGTGAACCAAGTGCTTTCCAAGTAGTCGAGGAAAGGATACTCATAGAAACCCCTTCATCTATGATGGTACCGGTCATAACCATTCTATATATTTGAGTAATGATTCGGAATGGTACACTAGCCGGTAAACGAGGTCTGCCTAGTTGATTCCAGTCGAAGGAGACAACCAGGTTGCTTGGAGGTGGGACCGAATAGACAGCCGGGTACGACTCTGACGAACTTCCTTCCTGCGGTAAAGGAATGGGTAAATTTCCCCCATGTTCATCGGAGTCTGTGTTTACAAAAAGAATTTGGACGGTGTCATCCTTGTTCTCTTCGGTGACTGTATCATCTGAAGATGGAACCTCTGAAGGCAATACCGGGTCAACTGCCGTCTCGACTTTTTGACTTTCGTCTGGTATGGGTTCAGATGGTTTATCTTCAATGATAGATGCTTCGGTCGACCACCTGAGTGGGTCAGCCGAATTTTCAACTAGTGACGGATTGTTGTGCTCTACAACAACCCCCCATTTCATATCATTTTTATTTATAAACATTACTGTATGAAATGGGTCCCTTTAAAATTTGATTTGGTATCAATGCTATTATAATCCAAACAAGTCCAAAAAAACAAAAAAAATGAATAAATGCACTTTATAAAACTTTCTGGGCAAACCCTTAAAAGAAATCATGTAATGATTTGTCATTGCGATAAAGCGATCGCAAGATCGCATATCGCAATGACACATGAATTATAATTAAGCACCCCAAAGTTTTCCGCCGATGCGCATTCGGCGCATTCGGCGATCGGCGATCGGCGATACTCCAAGTACATGTTATAATGCTCCATGCCAATAGTCCCGATGCGCATTCGGCGATCGGCGATCGGCGACACGCTACCACAGTTGTAATATCCCCAAAGACTTGTCCCGATGCGATGCGCAATCGGGAGTCGGGTATCGCGGCAATCTTACCCAAGTCTTATCGCGCTCAAAGCTTTTCGCCGATGCGATATCGCATTCGGTGATCGGTGATATTCAATACACGCCATTAAAGCACACTAATTATATCCCCGATTGCGATCCGATAAAGCGCGGTTTTCAAGAGAAGAGTCGTTAAGTGATGGGATGGCACAATTCAATTGTAATAAAGGCTTGATTTCTCACGCAATCCTTCATTCACGCTCAACCGCCAAAACGTCCATTGCATGATTAAGTGAATCGTTCACCCGAATAACGATATAATGGGCATTTAAGGAATGACGGAGCGAAAACGGCTAATTAATAAGATCATGTCTTAAAATCTTTTCACAGATTGGATACGCGCCCATTTTAAAAGCTAAATCTTTTAGTTACGCATCTATTCATATGTGTTGTATCACTTAAAGAGTTTTTCATTGCTATCTCTGTGTATTACGCCCAATTGCCTCCTTATGCAGAATTCATTCACAGAAGCTAGACCAGAAAAGATGGGAAAGAAGTCCAAGAAGACTGCAGGTGTTTCCGCAACAACATCTACGAGACAAGCGGCCGTAAACAAGAAGAAGGGATTAATATCCGATACCACATGCACGAGGCTCACCAGCATGACTTGGCAGGGCACTTATAACCTAATTGAAGCTGAGCAACCAGAAAAGATAGTGTCGCAAGCTAGTGTGGACTTACTCAAGAAGTTTGATGCAACTCTCAAAGATTTGGCCGACTCTTTCCTTCACAGGATAGCGGCCAGAGATCAAATTCTTCCTTATACTGACGTTGTGCGATGGGCGATTGAAGAAATCCCCATTTTGGACAGAACTTTTAATACAAGAGATGGGAGGATTTTTGGGTCATTCAAGCCAGAAGACCTAAGGCAAATGTATCATTTGCCTGAACCTGAGAAAATATATAACAAAGACTTCTTGGAGAAGTTTGCAAGCGAGAATGAGGTCGAATCTGAACCTATCAAGGATTGGAGGCAAAATCCCAACAAACACAAGCACGAATCCTCCGGTAGGTACTCTGTCGATTCTTTAGCTTCCCCTTATTGTTATGCGGGGATTCTGATGTGTAGGCTATGGGGGTTGCATGATTCTGCCAATTTTACCATTGAAATGGTTCCTTTGATGGAGGCAGCAGTAAATAGTTGGATTATGGATCGGGCTACTATTCTTTCCGATAAATTAGCAGTAGCTGTTCGTGATTTTAGGTCTCAGTCTGTTGTTTCAGAAAGGAAAATGCCCCCGTTCTATTATAGTGCATATATCCTAGACATTCTTTGTTTCAATTCCGAATTTCCTGTTCTCGGTTGGAGGTGGACTGCACAGGACCCTTCACCCATTCATGTATATCATAAAAAATTGTGGAAGTCTTCTTATAAAGACCACCTGTATCAAATCTGTAATGGTTTCATGGTGCCCATTTACTATTCTATTTTTGATAAGCCCATTTCAAAGATTTCCCATCTAGCTTCCTTCGATTTACCAGCAGTAGCAAGTTGGTTCGGAGAAGAAAATTTCACCTACATCAGAGTTTTCGGCAGCAAAGCCGACCCACATGTTCTTCCTCTTTATGTTCCAGATAAGCTGCTAGCAAGGGAGATTGCATATCAGATCATGGCTGAGAGTACTACACAGACTCTCAAAATAGAAAAGAAGAGAGGATGGCCATCTTTTCCCTTCAGATGTGGTGTTTATACTCTGCATGATCTTAAACATGCAGAAAAGGAAGCCACGAAGCTCCAATCTTTAACGCTGGCCACGATCCCAAACAGACCATACGACCCAAAAAAGACTGCTTACAATGCATTAGAGCAGGCCAAGTTAACCAGGTTTGAGCATCAGAAGGATATGTTTGATGACTTGTTCATTGCCGCTGAGACAATTGGTCATGTTAAAGAGCTCGCTAGGATGCGATATAATGATGTGGAATTAACTGAGTTCAATAAACTCAGAGAACAGAGGTTGCAAACTCTGCCTCTGCATTTATTGGCAACATCCCCAGCAACATCATCAAGCCGACTTGTTCAAGAACAGGACGAGCAGCAGAGAAAAGAACAAGCAGAAAGGCTAGAGAAAGAACAAGCCGAGAAACAGCATAGAATACAAATGGAACAAGAAGAAAGAAGGAAGAAAGAACTGGCAGATAAGCAGAAAAGGGAGCAAGAAGAACAACAAAAGAAGGAACAGGAAGAAAAACAGAGGAGAGAAAAAGAGGAACAGCAGAGCAAAGAGCAGGAGAAGGAGCAGCAGAAGCAAACCACCAATGTAGACACTACTATAGACCCCAATTTATTACAAGAATGGCAGCAATTTCACTCCATTATCAGTGGATTGGAATGTTCAAAAAATGGGGATACCTCTAAGACAAGTGATACTCAGGATGTTACCTCTCCTCAGGTTCTAAGCGGAACCAGCGGCCCACCAAGTTCAAAAGAAGTTGAAGTTATTCCAAAAGACCCCTCCGACCAGGTTATTCTACAGATAGAAGACATTCCGCCATTGGATGTTTTCTACAGCCCAAAACACAGGGCAGTTGTAAGGCGGTCAAGGAAGAGACGAAGGATTGATCAACCTTCTATCTTCCCCGAACAAACGGTCACAGGTAATGTAGTATGGAAGGAGGAATTGGATCCCTCCGATGACTTAACAAAGCTATCACAGTATGCAGGCGCTTACTCGGCGGCAACAATTGACAAAGCATCGGAGGTGAGCCTTCTATTGAAGAATAAGGACCAAGAAATCCTTGCGTTACAGGCAGAATTGGTTGAAACAAGGCAAAAATCAGCACAAGCCGAAGAACAGTTGCTGGCGCAACAGCAAGAGAACAATCAATTGACTCAGCAATTGCAAGCAGAAAGGCAAAGGATCGATCAGGATGCGATCCAGAAACAAGAGGAATTGTCGGAGGCATTGGAGAATTTGAAAGTGGCGAATGAGCAAATGTTAAAGGCCAAAGACGAGCAGATTGCTCAAATGTCATCACAGCTGGAAAAGATGAAAGGTGCATCTCAGGTAAAAGAGTTTAAAACAGAGGCATTATTGATAAACAATGCATTGATAGCTCAGGTCAGACTCTTATGTCAATAGATGGATCAAGCTGAGTCTCTATGTGAGCTAACTACAGCGATAAATCAACAAGTAGAAAAGGCCAGGACTGAACTAGATCAAGCGGACGAAGCCATCACTTCATATCTTGACTGGCAAGATACTGATTTAGGGAAAGCAGCGAAATTGCCCAGAATTGATGAAACTCAGAAGGATATTCTTTTCACAGAATGGCACACTCAAGTAATGAAGGCAGAAAGGGCAGCTTCAAGATGTAAAACAACCGCCAGCAATCTAGTGGATCTAGTTAATAACACTCTTTACCTGGCCAATATGATTTCTCAATGTACACCGGGAAAGATAACAACTCCAAATACATTAGAGCTAACATGCTACCCTGAATTAGAAGAAAAAGGGAGATTAATCGCTGGAGTTAAAAGCTTATCCTTAGATGCATATTGGCTCTTTTTAATCAAGCCACATACACAGAGATCTGCCCTAAAGTGCCTTACAGATGCAATCCAGTGTATAATTCCCGATATCCAAGATGCCACCTACGCTGCACAACTCAGTTCGCGCCTCAACAAACCTCTGGAAGTTGAGCCAATGCTTGCAATTAATCAACTCAGATTCAAAGGAAAGCAGCCGACTTAATGAGTCACCCTCCCGCTTGCCAGATCGCCAGACAAAACAGGATCAAAAGTTATTGATACCAGCTTAGTAGGATTTCTGTTTAAGTAGATATTTAAATTAGATTAGTATTTATAGACCCTTTCATTGTTTTGGAAGGGGTCGTAAAATTTTGTAACAGACTTAATAGGCTGAATTTTCCACTACTGTGCTTCAGTCAATATTTTTTATAAAATTGGACCAGTTGTTCTGAATTCGACATTAATTGCTTTTTTGCACTTGCGCACTATTGCCTTTGTTGAGGAACGATTTCTGTGTTGAAGGAAGAACTGCTAATAGCGATTTATATTTGGGAATGCGCTGCAGCTCATATGGTACTTTTATCTACGTCTGAAGTCATTCTTTTTATATGAATTGTTATGCTATATATTCTTGCTATTATTGAATACATGCATACGCTATAATCGCAAATCTCTATATCAGCCCACTATTGGATGTTTTGTGATTTGCATTTCTTTTAATTATGTATGTAAACAATGATATAAATGATGGTGTAGTAATTTCACTGTTATCGCTTTGTGTAACTATTTATGCACAGCAATCTTGAACACTTTAACATCTATGTTTGAAGACAGAGTCATCTATATGACTGCCTAAAAGCTCAGATCATCAAACGCTACACTTTAGAGATCGATAAAACCCCGGGGTAGATTATAGTTATTATATTCCTGCCAATAGTTGTAGTTATTCGCTTATCATTAGCATAATCTATAAGTCGCTCATCCATCCCATTTTTATCCATTTTTGGGAAATTGGTCCCATTATCCCCAGTCGGAGCCACTATTCCAAACGGAAAAGGAGCTGTACTAAGGTCCGGACCGGGTGGTTTCCCCTATGTTGTTGCAGCGATTTTCGAGGCCATCAACACGGACTCGGCAAGAGTTTCTTATATCCAGGAGGAAGTTGTAACAGTGAAACCGGAAGATCGTCCAAAACTCTTTTAGCCTCGTCTAAGAAGGGACAACGGTGGACGACGTGATCACCTTCACACAGTTTACAAGGAAATTTGCACTTTCCTTTTTGTCCAGGGGCTTCACTTTCACTAGTCGACGGTGTGTTTTCAACATGATCATCAGAGGTTGACGACACCGGGTTGTGCAAATGAGGAGACCAGTCCCTTAAGATCCGAGGGATGCAAGGACAATCTCTATGATAGTGGTCTCCTTTGCAAATGACACATGGCGATTTAGGCCTGGTCGGTGCAGTGTGTGGATTTTCGCTAGACGACGCTTGGTTGCCCCTTTTTGCCTTTGGCTCCTTCTTCTTCTTCTCTTTCTTCTTCTTTTCCTTCTTCTTCTCAGGTACTTGATTTTTGGCTTTACCAGCCTCATCAAGTGAAGAGGAAGGAGGAGAGGAAGAATTGGACGAAGTAGAGGGTTGGGGGGTAACTCTGGAATTGTCTAGTTGCTGACTCGATTGTTTAGGAATTGCGGTGTTATGAATGACGGAGGTTGAGAAAATCCATACGGGCAAGCCGATTGTCAATCCTGGAAGCAACAATGTGGCCATATGGGGTGCACCAACATCTCCCCAAGAGGATAAGGGACTAGGATTTCCTCCAAGGGGAACTCCTTGGTTGGTGGACTCCATTTTCTCAACCTAAGACCAACGAAGGAAAGGTGATGATTATTCCGTTTAAAATAAATTTTAGACGCTTTGACACAACTTGTTTTTTCAATTTTTAAGAGTCGAGAAAAAACAAAAGATGACTCTAGTCGCCTTCGATTTTTAATGAGCCTGAAGTGACAAGCGCTCAGATGGACTTTTTCTGTTAAGGAGTCTGAAAAGGAATGAAAGGGACTGCTCTGGAAATCTAGACAGAGGGATTACCAAACCAATCACAAAACTGCAGAATACTTTTTACGGTACGACAATCAATCTTCCTGAATGCTGTGTTCAGTGCATTGCGATCGATAGGGCGGCAGACACGGCTTCCTATGGATAAAGGATTAAGCCTATTGTGGTCTCCCAAAATATACTCGACGGTACGTGGGAGCACAAGTCCATACTGGCACTTATCGTCTCAAAGTGGAGGAATCACCCAACCAACAGTGAAAACAACAGTTACCAGGCTTTACAATGCCGGAATACGTCTCTAGCCTAGACTTCTAGATGTTGTGCATTAGGTTCCAAAGCGTTGTTAGATTCATTTAATTTATTTTATAGTTGATCTTGCTTAAGAAATTTTCCTTTCAGGTTCACCACGTGATGTAGATGTACAATTCCTAAAATGCAATCTAAGATGATAAACAGTCGTTTTATCTTCTTTGTGCAATGAAAATCCTAGCTACTAAGGAAAGAGAGACAATATTCTTTCAACAAAGAGCAAAGAGCACACACTATATGCACTGTCCTAAATCAATCCAATCAAACAGTATAAATGCAAATGCACATGCATGTATTTTTTTTCAGCCTTCTTAATATGTGAATGATAAAAGAAAGCTAATGCGCAAATCTGAATTATTTTTCAAAGCGACAATTACTAACAAGTTTATTTTCAAAATCAAAATGAAGACAATGACAACACTTTACGATTTGGAAATGAAAACTTGCTTTCGACACTAGAAAAACTCCTAATTCAGATCAAATACAATAGTAACAGGGTAATCGACTATCAAGAACAATCAGATTCTCTTCTATGACTGAAAACGACACTCGCGACACTTTCAAATCAAGAAACGACAATACAATTATGTTACTTCTTTGTAAGGGAGAACTGAAAATGACTCAACAAATACATAAAAACATTTACAGTTCTTTGCACAATGGAGGTGGAATAACAACAAGGAAAGGGGTTTCAAACAGAGGTGTATTGACTACAGGTAGCAAAACTCCTGAATAGATCTGAAAAGAGTGAACAAAGAAACCAAAATTCAGGAACAAGGCCTTGTCTGATCAGCGCACCTACTACACTCGGGAAGTGCGCTGAATTTGAGATTCATAGAATAGACAATGCGCTAAACTAGGGACGAGACTTTGATTGGGTTCCGAGTCACAGTTTGCAGTTCAGTTCAGTGATTTTGGCCGAGCAAGTGGTAATCAGTAAATCAATCACAGGGGTAGATCTAAGGAGGTTACTAGAGCCACCACAAGGGCAATTAGAGAGTTTGTAAATCAGTTGTTTAATTCATAAACAAAACCCGGAGATTGACTGAAGCGACATTTATCTACTTTGCATTTTCATAGCAAATGCAGTTCGAAGGCTACCTGGCTCAACTTCAGGCTCCGTCTGTAAGTTTATAAAGTAAACAAATGTAGATAAACAAACAACCTAGTCGCTCCCCAGCGGAGTCGCCATTTTGTTACAGGGAAAAGTGTCTATGCAGAACTGCTAATCCCACTAAGGTTGGTAGCTACCTTAGAAACAAACAAAGTAAAGCTACTTTCGTTTTCCTTTATGAAAGATAGATGAGAGAAGAATGAAGGAGACCAACCTCTGTCTTGCGCTTGGTTCCTTGCTCGATTCCTCTCTCTTCTGATAGTCCTTTGCTACTCACTTTCTTGTATACCCAGCTTCACAGAGTACCTGTAGAATCAAAGCAGCATAACACTATACGAGAACATGGATCTATTATCATAAACAATCTAGGATCAGATGTAAATTGACCATACAAATGCATAAAACATAAATCACACAAGAGTATGGAGGAAAACTTGAATAGCTTTATTGATAATCAAGAAAGAGCCAAGAGAGTTACAACCAGTTGTTCTGACCCAGCATCATCCTCTCAGCAAGTAAGCCCTTCTTCACCTCATGAAAAGCTTAGATCACCCAACACTATGATGTTGCCTCAAGAAACTAACAACAATTCCTTACAAGATGCAAAATTCCAGCCTCTGGATCTCTGGGATGAGGGATCCATATATAGATGTCTGTAAGGGAGATGAGTCAGCTTGTGATTTGATTAGTGTCTTCCCTCTGATAGTTCTTGCTTCCACTTGGAGATTGATGATCTCTTACTCATCCTTGGTCGAATTCAGAGAGGCAAGTGTCACAGGAGAAGTTTCTGGAAGATTCCATGCTTCTCCACCTTGCGGATTGACACTTCCATTTGTCTCTTCTCGCTCACCGCACCCCATAGAAGGGCTTTTTGAAATGCAACACATCCACTGAGTGTATTTAGGTGAGATGCAACGCACTTTGCCTATGGAGCAGGTGAAATGATCCAGTTTTGACCAGTTCTGAGTAGTTTTTCATGGAGAACTTCTGGGAGAAGCTGTAATCAGTTGACCTTGTTCTTTTAGGGGTTGGAACAACACCTTTAGGGACTTAGGAGCCCTTGGTTTATGGACATTTTATGCTTGGGGTTGCAGTGCCCAAAAATGTCTATAACAGGGGCTATAAGAACTATTAGTAATGGAGGGAAACACTATCCTTCACAATATAACAACGTAGAGGAAAACTCATGGTACATTTTTGTAGTTTTGGCTAGAATAGGCCATCCAAGCACGCCATCAGAGATTTCAGAGAGAAGCTCTTTGTTTTATTTAGTGCCAATTGAAGTGGATAATTTTTTCCACATTCAAGGGTTACCTCTGTCCGATATAGAAGGAGGTCTTGTAGCCTACTATGAACTGCCCGTTTCTCTCTTTGAAATTTGCATGGAAAATCAATGATGGGTCAAAAGTTTGGAGCAAAATGATACCTGCCACAGAGCCAACAAAGTTCCAAAATTAGATCCAACTTCGCCAATTAAAAACTGCAAACAACTTGGAATCCTATCTTTAGGACAAGATTGTCTGAAGCACCTCGAAAACTCAGGTATGTTACTACTATGCTTCCTTTCTATAGCCTGGAATATTTCATTTATTTCTGTAATATCCGTGATATAAACTTGTTTCAAGCATTTGAAAGATAAACAGTGCACAAAATTGGGCATCCAATCTCTGCCGGGAAGTACGAAAGGACAAGAAGTTGAATTAACAAAAAAGGAACGATTTTATAAAGGTACAATGGCTCCACGAAGTCGTTTGAAGTTTTCAACATCAAAATTAAATGAATTTTTTAAATATTCAATTCTTAAAGGTCAAAAGAAGATCAAAAAAGGAAAGTTTTCATTCTTATTTTAAAAAGGGGCTTTTCGAAATGTTTTTAGAAAGGATATTTTAAGGAGTTAAAAAAAAGGTTTTTTTAAACATTCTTTTAAAGTCTTTTAAATATAAGGAATTTTGTTTTAAAAGGATTCAAGGAATTTGTTAAAAGGCTCAAGTAATTTGAAATGTGATGGTATCATTTGAAAGGGGATTATGTAATTTTAAAGAAATGGCTTACGTTATCTATCTTTTAATGTCCCTTAGATCTCATTTAATTTTTTTTAAAAACAAAGGTGGTGTTGATGTTGGGTGTAAGAATTGTAATATTGTTTTTTTAGAAATAAAAAAAAAACAATATCAGAGGGGTTTGTGAAATCATTTCTTCTGTAGAGAATTTGTAGGCTGACTTGATTTTTCATCTAGTTGATTATGGGGCTTTGTACTCAAGGTTGTAAGAAAAAAAAATCCAATACTTTTTAGTTAGTGAAGCATAAGTTCCCGAAAGTTAAATAGTAATTATTGTTGGATATGTAATTATCTCACCACCTACTTCATATAGATGCTTAGCCAGAGTTGGATATCCCACTCTCTATTTTAGATTTCTTTGTTTAATTTAGCAGTCACAATTTCATTTTTAGTTTGTACTATTTTCCTTCAAGTGGTATCAGAGCCGGCCATGGGCCTACTCCCTCGCAGGAGGGCCCAGGGACGAGAGTAGAGAAATAATTTAAGTGGTTTCTTTGTCCATCGACTGATTAGAGCTGGAGCTGCCATGTTATGGAAAGAAACTATAGAAGTTGATATTGTCGCCCATATTCGCTCATTTGAAGAGCTTGTGAGGTTGAGTTGCATGGAGTTTAAGAACCATGCATGAATGAGCTTTGTGTTATTCGTTGTGTAAAAGGAGATGTAGAACCCATAAGCTTTGTGTATCAAACCTGATGTGCTGTGTGTAAATCGCTGAGTGAGTAGCGTGAAGATTGATTTTTGAGATCTATCTAAGGATATGAGAGTCATCACCGATTCGTTTGCCTGGAAAATTGTTGTGTGCAACTGCTGAAGAAAGGACAAAACTCAACAAATCTCCGACTATGTTTTATTTTTTACGTTGTTTTCTTTCAACCATAATGAGGTCTAGACTATGACCCGATGTTTCGTTAGAGTTTCTGTTTCCAATAAGGGAGCTCACAATTTTCTCCTGAAGTCCATGGTTTGTTCAGAAGAATTTACCCGGTGAAATAGTAAATGCATCCACGTGAGCATGGAATATTGTTTATGAGATCCATCTTTGATCATGTCCTCCTAAGGCAACGATCTCTGTTTGGATGCTTGGCATAGAGAGGCCCACGTTGTCTTTTGCCTCATCGTCATTTAGCTTGAAGTAATTTGTGAAGTACTCATCACTCTATTGGCGTTGCAATTCTTGTTGAGAATTTGGAATATCGATAGAAGGAGACGCACAAACTTTACTAAAGTCATTGTTGTCCTGAATTGAGGGAACATGTAAGTTATTTGGTCTGGATAGTTTGGCAGGCCGAAGCCCTGATCAATCGTTTCGACATCAAGAACCAGTAGCGTGAGCCAACAATATCTGTCCATGCATGAGGGATGCCCTTCAAAAGGGTGAAAGCACTGACTTTAATGACATACATGTATGTAACATTCCATGGAACATATTCCATGTGGAACAGCTAGCGTTCGAGCGGTTAGCGAGGAGAAAATTTCATGTGGTGTGGTAAGAATGAAATCGTTTACATGTTTTTAAACCTACGTGTTGAGTGGAGCCTACAGTGTGAGGCTATATTTAATATGGTTGAAATGACAGAAATCCATATGTTTGTTTTATTCTTTGAATTCATCCTTTAAATTAAAGTGGCACACATAAAATTTGATACATGGATTTGAGACATTGAAGAGGAGGGGCTTTGAAGTAAATTAAATAGTTCATGAAAGCACCATTAGTGTGCATAATTTTAAAGAAGATGAGGTAAAGTAGACAGTTACATCTTGGGATGAAATTTAAATGAGCTTGTATATTTGGGTATATAATTGAACTTTGTATTTCTTGTATCTTGCTTGAGATTATTGTAATAAGGCATTGTGTTGTAAAGGGTACATGATCGGTAGTATCCGAAACCCTAAAGTTGATTTCTCAGGTGTGTTGTAAGCCTTGTTGAGTAAGACATGCAGTGTTTATCCATCTTAGGAAGAGAGAGGATGTGATATCAAGTTGTGGAATTGACCACTAGATAGATACAGAAGGTGTACTTATTAAAAACTATTTAAACCCTAATTAGAGCTCTTCTTCTTTCTTCATTCAAGTTTGTCCTGATGATGGATCCTGATTGGGATTCGAAACGTTGATAAAAGAAATGGTTAATACTGTGGGTTCTTCGGCTTCTAATTCAAAAGATATAAGCCACAGAGGTCTTAAATCCAGAAGGTGTACTTGTATCTATGCTTGATTTGTAATTGTTGAGTTAGAAATGTATTGTTTATCCCTCTTCAGTAGAGAGAGGATGTGACATCAAGTTGTGGAATTAAGCACTGGGTAGATACGAGGGTGGTAAGTGTACTCGTATCTAATATTGATGTGTAATTGAGGAAGTTAAAATGCGATATGGAACCTGAATTTAAGGAATCAAGTCAGGAAGAGTTTAACATGATTGACAAACCATGTCGGTGAAAAGGATTCCTAGAGAACTGTCGAGTACAAGGAATGGTACCCATGAACCTCGGTAGATGGATTTCTTTTTATATGGACATCAGTAATCAATTGTATGTAGGTACAAGAGAGAGAAGAAGAATGCCTATTGTGATGAAATCCCAAAGAGAAGATAATAACAACTAAAGACAATGTTTCTGGAGTTCTACAGATTACAAAATCAATTTGTATACATATTTAGAAAATCCTCAACAATTTTTTTTGGTGAGATAATTAAGGGGGAGAATGTTGGATATGTAATTATCTCACCACCTACTTCATCACCGCCACACTGCCTCAGTCTTCACCCTTCACCGCCTCCATCGTCACCGTCTCAACACACCAAAGTTCGAAGGGCCAAAACCGTCTGGCCTCATCAATACTTGAAGAGGCAAATTTAATTTATGTAACTAACTTAGATTTGTATAAATATAGATGCTCAACCAGAGTTTGATATCCCATTCTCTGTTTTAGATTTCTTTGTTTAATTTAGCAGTCGTAGTTCCATTTTTTGTTTGTACTATTTTCCTTCAGCTGTCTCTATCCAATTGCCCACTGTGCAGGCAGGCATATCACTGATTTTAGAAAGCCTTGGAATTTTTCTCTCTACCTGAATAAGGAAGAAAAGTACAAACGAATAATTGTCAGTATTATCCCTGGTTGAACAAGATGGGTAAAAACCAATATTTCCTTAAATTAGTTTTATCTTTTACTCGTATAATAAGTTATTGTCTCATGTTTCTAAACTCTTCCTTGACACACATGAAATTCATATGCATTTTCTGCAATGGAATTGACAAATTGTAAGAATTTATCACACAAGAACATTCTTACAGCCCTTGCTTCTCAATGCTTCTCAATGCAAAGCAGATGTTGTAATGAGAATTTTGTCCAACCATCCAAAATAGTAAATACATAGCTACTCCTTCCTTAGTCTTGTAGCTATTCCACTATGATTAACGGATCAAAGATTTAACTATGTCCTTAACATTAGCACTGAGATGATACACAGTAAAGCCTACCATAGTCATTCTAGTTCTCCATTTTCTTGTAACTTCATACCTCTCAATCATTTCTTTTCTCCCACAAGAAATTATGTTCACTGTGTCTCAGGCAAGGCATTGTTTTTCAACATTCATACGATATCTACTATCCCTTTCAAGTGTAGCATCTAGAGAATCAAACACTGATGAGTAATAGTTTAATGCTTCCATGAACCAGGGGAAGAAAGGTGTAGTATTAGTGTTAACCTCTTGTTATACTATTGTGACTACTTTAGGGTTGAGAGATTTTAGTATCCTCGGAAGTCGGTCACGTGGGTTCTTTCTAGACACACTTTGATTAGGCATGTGATGTAGTTGGAATGAAAAGTTGATTACTAAAACCTCATCTGGATTTATCTTAAGAATCCATGGTTGGACATCTGATTCCACATCCATATAGTGAATTATCTTTATGTTGGGATCTGAATCCAGATTAATACTCTCCTAATTATGTGTTTGTGACCGAAGTGGTTTATAATGCATTACATGTGCCCAAAATCTTTCCAATCTGGAAGTTCTCGGTATGATGCGATTGCATCCTCCTGCACTCTGTTATTAACATCATCAATGGTTTTAGTGTTATGCCTTGTAAGCCCTCTTTGGTTTGTGCTTGTTATCTATGGTATCCATGATAATTACAGATATTAGGTCTTACTCTTAGTCATTGTCTTAGGTTGATTTTATTTATTAAGTTCTGCTAATTTGGAAGTTCTCGGTATGATGTGATGGCATCCTTCTCCACTCTATTATTAACATCATCAATGATTTTAGTGTTATGCCTTGTAGGCCCTCTTTGGTTTGTGCTTGTTATTTATGGTGTCCATGATAATTATGATGAAGACATTTTTCACTGCGGGGTTAGGGTGAGAAGACATTGTTCACGCCAACCAATGGCCAGTGTTTATTTTCGTCATCCTTCGCCTAATAAAAAATGGCCACGTGGCATATGGATAGTGAAAACTACCGTCTCTATTGGTCGTTGACTAAGCGGTAGACCAGCGAAATCGTGTCCCCACTCTCTTCACTAGTAAGAAAGGCTCAAGAGTCAAGGTCCATGTCGAATGTTGATATTACAGGTAGCCATTACTTTTATGAAGTCTAGGCTTCATCTTCCATGGCTACGATGGCTACTGTAGAAGATTGTGATAATTTGACAAAGATCTTCATCTGCATCATTTTTAGGATTTGGTACAAGGGTGTTTGATTCACGAAGTGTTTGACTTACGGAAATCGTCTCTTCCTTTGACATTCGCAGAATAAATGGAAAGGGTGACCGACTTTCGCGGCATCACGGCAACGTGGTTTTTTGGCATTCTTTATCAGATTCCCTGTTTAGTATTAACCATGTAAGAGCCATTTTTTGGCAGACAATAAATGGGGAAAGAGATCTTCATGAAATTTCCAATGACAATATTTGATGCAGAACCCACTAAATCAATGACAATATTTGATGCAGAACCCACTAAATCAATGACTGCAAGTCAAATTTAGGTACCCTTTTAATTGTTTTTTCCGTTTCATCTATGCCCATGATCAGAATTTTGCACCCGTATGCATTTTCTGTCTAAAAAAAACATATGTTATCCTTTTAAATAATGGTTGTTACGGGTTGGGAGCATATAAATTCCCAAATATTTTGCCTTCGAAGGTTGAATTCCTCATCAAGCTTGTGGAAAATACAGAAAATCGATGACCCAAATTGTATTAGTAGAGTTGGGAAAATATAATTTGGTTTTTTGAGTGAAAATTATGGCAAAACTAGGTTTGGGAAAACTAAGAAAACACTTTCACATACTATATAATCTAGGGTTTTCTTTTCTGTTGTTTTTCTTTCTAACCGCAAAAAACCTTTTGAAACCCCTCTTTCCCTTTGTGGGGATTCTTCAAAAGCCTCTTTTAGATGGAGGTCGAAGAGATTTGAATCTAACAGTGGCCCAAAAGCATCACAAAAATGGATATTTAATAGAGATGATTCAGTTTCGGATATAGACTGCAACAGGTCGAAAATTCTTATTCAAAACCCATCATAACCAAGCCTTAATTTTTAAGGAATTTTGGCTAAAATCCCAGCTAATAAGCAACAACACCCTGTAACAGAAAAATCATCAGAAACAAGCCTTGTGCTACCAAATGGTTTGTAAATTATACAGAATGTTTAGTCTGATTCTCTATGTGTATGATTGAAATAAAACACAGGATATGAAAGCCCACAAGCAGTGCACATCTGGGGGAGCATTTTAGTACATATAATTTTTCTAACTCACATGTGACAAATGTCCCATCTTTAGTTGTCATCTTAGCTCTCTAGCTCGTTATGTTATTCTATATGTTGGGTAACACTGTGACAGATTACTTTTGTTGTTTTTTAGAGAAATTGTCTAAGATTTTGAAGCTACCACCAACAGTGACCAAAGCTACTCTTCTTCCTCTTGGAAATGGAGCACCTCATCTGTTTGCAAGTATTGCTGCTTTTATGGGGGTTGATGCTAGTGAGGTGGGACTCAATACTGTTTTAGGAGGAGAAATTTTTATTACCTGTGTAGTGATTGGATTGGTTTCTCTATTCATTGCGGGTTCACATGCACAAATTGATCACCAAAGCTTTATACGGGAAATTTGTTTCTTCCTATTGACCCTTGCTTCACTTTCTCTGATTTTGTTCATTGGAAATATTAATTTGTGGGGAACACTAGATTTTGTTTCAATATACATCTTATATGCATTCACTCTCACAGCAAATCAGTTTATGAGGAAACAAACCCAAAAATTAAAGTGGGATTCAATGACATCCATGCAGTCTTTCCCTGGAAGTATTATTCCTCTCAATTGTGAAGATGAAGATGATTCCATGTATAGTACTTTGTTGGATTTAGATTCAACTACAGTGTTGGTTGCTGGTCATGGATGCTTGGAGACTTCATTGCCTCAGTGGATGTGGGCATCAAATGTAACTATTTTCTCAAACCGGGGATTGTCAAAGACAATATAAGAGACTAGGCCCCTGCGGGGATGGAGTGAGGAAAGTGAAAATTATCAAAGAAGGTGTTATTTATTTTTCTTTCTACAATGTATATAGTGCAAAACTATAAAATACTAAAGGCCAAAACATTTAATTTGGTACAAATTTCAAATAATCCAAGGAAAAATGTATTCATCTTTCCTTCCTTCTACCATTTAGTTCCATCATATTTCCCAAATATTTGCCTAGGTTAATGTTAGAATAACATCAAGTTAATTTTGGATTAGGATGGAGTTTGCCTTGACCAGTTAAGACCCCAACACGAATTTACTTAACCCTTAACATTGATGTTTGTCGACTAGTTAGTATAGAAATTTCACCATAAATATAGTGTCTGTACACAAAATAGAACAAAATATAGATATCATCTAGGGCATAATATGTTTACTCCATCACCAACATATTAGATAAATCATAATATTCAGAATCTTCTAACATATCTAACCATTATTTTTTGTAGTCTATTTCTCATAACCTAACATATACATTCCATCTCCATTTTGTTCTCACGTCATTTCTTTATCACATAAACGAATTCAACTCTTCATGGTACAAACCCATTCATCTTATATATGTTTATTTAATCCATAATTTACAATAGTTAATTACTATTGATGATACCGACACAAGCATATCAAACCTCAATCTACTCTCCCAACTCAAAACTCAAAACTTTATAAGCTTTGTTAAGCCACTGACTTGAGCTTCTAAGTCAAAATTTCTGCTTACATCGAGACAGTACAATACAATGTGAATCTGCATCTCCACACTTCAATCTATAGTCAATCCAATTAGCATAAAACACTCCAGCTCCATGAGTTTTCAATTTACTTGTTTGATGAAAACCTATGTTAATAATAGATTATAATATGTACTTGTATAATGTCATCCTATACTGGCATTAGTCATTATGACCTACATGTAGTCGTCACTTTCCTATAATATGTCCTTATCTATCTCAATCCTGGTTCAATCCTCCTTGTGATCAGTTTATGATTTCATATTAACCAACCAGTCAAAAATTCGAGATTTTTCAAGTTCAAATATACAACAAAAAAGTTAAAAATTTGCAAAACACAAAAACTCTTAGGTATAATTACATAATTTTATGCCTAGATAGGTTAGCATTTGGCCTTAATCCAAAGCTTTTCTTCACTCTCAGAGAATTTCTATAGCCAACTTTCCATGTCTATAAGTTTATACATCTTTAAGGAAAATCCTTCATCAATTTTGTTCGTAATGGAAAGTTGATCATTATTCATCCCCTGAGCACTTACTTGGCATATTGCATCCATAACATCTAGGAAGCCTTGTTTGAAAGAAAATCTCAAAGTCCCTCAAGCATTACCTGATGACAATAGCTACTATGGAATAAAACCTAGAAAATCCTACTTGTTTCTCCTCTACAACCACTTCTATCTTATTATACTTTATTTGTGTAAGCTCCTTGTTATTCTACTCCTTTTGCAAGGAAACCTTGTGCTCATATTCAAAGTTAAAATCTTTAAAATGCCCTATCCTTTTCAATGATGCCATCGGTTAATTGAACACCCATTTCTCTCCCACTTAAACAATTATCCACTCTTCCTTAATTAGTGTTGCACTTTCATGGTAAGTCCAACAAAATCCATGTAACAAGCAGCTAATCCCCAAAAACAAGTTCAGTTCATCCAATCGATCAGGTGAGTTAGTTATTTGTCAAACTCAAGATCATGTGCACACAGGGATTAATGACCTCTTCAACTTGGGAATATATTTGGGTTTCTACATTTTTCATCTTTGGAAAACCATCAACTATTACTTCTCTATGCTCTCTTGAAAATAGTTCTTTTACGAGTTTGATATTTTATTTGTTTTCTTAAGTATCCTTTTCCCCATGCTCAATGATTTGTCAATGCACTTCTCTTTGTTGTCTAACTTTCGTCACACTATTAGAGTGTTGTGTCCTTGATCCAAATTCCAATTAGTACCATGAAGTAAAACTTGATGGTACTATGAAATCCCCATCTCAAATGCACAAACTTCATTAGTTGCTATGAAATCCCCATCTCATTCATCTCATGTCCAACCAAAAAAAAACTTACAACATTGATTTTACATCTCCTAAAAGCCACATAAAACAAGCACACATCTAGTGAAATAGGAATGGTTTTTACCCAATATTCTAATTCTAACAAATCATGCAAATTACTAGATATTTAATTAGTGATTAATCCCATCAAAGTGTATGGTCCTAAAGCCACCTCATAACACCAATCATTCATGAGTATTGTTTTTGGATTTTATTTTTTAATCCACTACAAGACTACCATTGGGAAAATCAATGAGAGCATTCAGAGTGCTTGTCGAATTCATAGAATATTGAAGTGTTCAACAACCATTTTATTATTGGTCATTGTACTGAAGAAAACTAAAAACAGTATTGAAAGAAAGGAGCCCAATATATAAGTTCTAACACCATTTATAGCAAACCTTAAGATCCATTATCTACATATACAATATCTAGAATATTGGAATTCTCAAAAACCATTACAATAGTTGGACTTACAGTACTCTAATTGGTAAAGAAAGAAATTAGAATAACTAGAAAAATCAGAATTACCATTGGGAAAATCAATGAGAACATTCAGAGTGCTTGTCGAATTCACATAATATTGAAGTGTTCGACAACCATTTTATTGTTGGTCATTGTACTGAAGAAAAATAAAAATAGTACTGAGAGAAACGAGCCCAATATATAAGTTCCAATGCCATTTCTAGAAAACCTTAAGATTTAATAGCTACATATACAATATCTATAATATTGGAATTCTCAACAACCATTACAATCATCGGACTTACAATACTCTAGCTAGTAAAGAAAGTAATCAAAATAATTGGAAAAACTCTAGCTAGTAAAGAAAGTAATCAGAATAACTGGAAAAACTAGCTTCACTAGCAAGGTACACTCCGATGCTAGTAATACTCAAGGTCTAGATAATTAGCTAGCACAAGACTTTTCCAGGGATCAAATTCCTTTCTTTACTAGGGATGAAATTCCTTACACATTACAAATATAACAAAATACTTAAGTCATTATCAAGCAGGTTGTGGTCAAGCAGTAAATCAAGTGAGTCTTCTTTACAAAGACTTGGGTTCAACCCCGCCAAAAATGCATTGCTCTACTAACAAAGCCAATTTGTTGTGCTATATTGTGATATCTCATATTCAACTGAGCCTTAGTGGTTTGCCCTATGCAGGAAGACAAGACCAAGTGCAAGCCCTGGGTGCTTTTGTTGGAATAAAAATCCCTCAAATACATCTCCTCAGCCAAAAGTTTCTAGCCAATAAGGATCATTCCCCAAAGGATATTTAACTAACTAAAAAGCACACTTTAGAGTAAACACTCCACACTTATTGGTTAGATGTCAAATAATAGAGGGAATCCTCCAACAACTCTAAGCAATATCTCTTCCACTCAACACTTTTTTGGATAACATGTTGACATCCTCTCCTATTTACATGCTACCTTGTAGCATCAAAGCCTGCAAGTTTCCTTAATATAATAAACATATTATTACCAATCACTTTTCTCTTTGGGTTGCCATGAAAAATCGCCTGAAATCTATCTTACTAGCTTAATTGAATTCTCCCCTATTCGTTAGATACAATGCCACTCGATCATTGTACCTCTTCGTTTGGAGTTATGTTACACAAGTTACCATTATGGAACTCTTAATCCGCTCTACACATTTTGGATTTGTCTTGTCAAGGAAACGTTGGTATTTTCTGTATTATTATTGGTACACTCATCTAATGTTGGTTTATCTCAACAGGAGTTGATCTACCTGCTTAAGCTATCTCACTTCTTTGGTGACTCAATTCCCCAGTAGCTTCATTGCCAGACATGTACAAGCCAGGTGGAAAATATTTCTTTGGCTCAAATATGCCAATAATTTCTTTGGAGAGATGCCTCGGGGTTCCAATATAATTGCATGCCTATAGGTACCTACATTTTCACCATATTTTTACTGTTCCTTTTAACTTCTTCTCCCATATATTTGGGAATATTTGGAATAGGATTTAGGGTTATCTTTTGAGCATGTTTCTGGAATTTTTTTGTGTGTTTATTTTGTATATGTTGTTTCACTTTACCCAAAAATAAAATATATCCACTTCAACAATGCATCATGAACAATCACTATTTTTTTTTTTTGGACCACATATTTAGGCTCATAATTAGGTTTTGAATCAATGATTAATATGTTTGCATTGTTGAAATAAGGAATTACTGAGAGGGGTTGGGGTGAATCGGGAATTAGTGAGGTTTGTTTTTGGATCTTAAGATCAATCCAGACCACATATTTAGGCTCATAATTAGATTTTTAAAGAATGATTACAATGTTTGCATTGTTGGAATAAGGAATTACTAAGAGGGGCATGGGTGGATCAGTAATTAGTGAGGTTTGTTTTTGGATCTTAAGCTCAATCCTTGATTTCCTATCACTCTTGGCAATTATTTATGTGATCATTCTCAATACAATACATAGGAAACAATGCAAACCATTCACATGAAAACACAATCCATCAATTGAGTAGCATGCACTTATTGACACAAGTATTTTTACGTGGAAACCCAAAGGGAGTAAACCACAAATCTATTTCTTATTATGATGTAATTTAAGCTCCTACTTAATTAAATCAAGTTGTTTTTGAGAACCCACTCACAGGAGGCCCCATGCCCCTTTAAGATAACAAGTCATTACTTGCTAGGAGGCACCAACCTCTTATGAATGGAGGCCACCACCTGCTCTACCCACATGTTTTTCTTTTCATATAATTTTCAAATTGAGAAAACAAAGGCCTATATAAATGCACAAAAATATTAAACTTGATTATTTTTTCCACACAACACCTTCCTCTCTGCTCTACAATCCTTCTTTGTGTTGAAAAATGTGTAACTGGGTTCGGTCTTCATAAGTACGAAAAATATACTTGTAGATAAAAAATGAAAAGGAAATTATTATTATTATTGGAGCATGGGTTTCATGCTCAAGTTCTTTTATTTTATAGGTGAAGCACCCATTGAGTGCTTCTAGGGTTTGTCCTAGGTATAGAGTCATTATCATATATGGAAGGAAAATGGTCACATTGTAAATTGTAAAGGAAAATTTATTTTGTCTTGAAAGTGTCAAAATACTTTCAAGATCAAGTCAGCCTAAGGAGCTATCAAGTTGACCCACATGAAGAGCGACGTCCACCCTTGAAGAAGCCTATATATATGTCCTCATTTTGGATCACCCATTCACTCTCTTGATATGCGAAGAAGTAGAAGAAGGAGAAGTGGAAGAAGGAAGTGTGAAGAAGAGGAAGTCAAAGAAGTCGAAGTGTTTTGTTTTGGGTCTTATCTATCTTTCTGGGAAGATTGAAGTTAGGGATTCTGCGTTGGGATCTTCTAGGGTTCGATTTTGGAAGCAGAATACAAGGGCGGGCAAGAGGATGTCTCTTAGGGAACCTTACTAGCCCTAGGACTCAAGATAAGGAAACAAAATTCAAGAGTAAGGCTATTATAGGGAGATCGAACTCTCCAAGAGAAGCAACAACAATTGTAGTAGTTATTGGGGAGTAGAATTTCAGATCTACTGGGAGGTCGAAGATATTGCAGTAGAAGGTTGTGGTAAACTTCATCTTGGAGGGTATTTTTTTGAGTCTCTAGGTCATGGTATTATTTAATTGAAAGATCTAAAATATAAGAAGAGATTTACGGGTTTTCCCCTCAAGAGGAGGGGTTTTGGCCCTGGCTTGCAGCCTATATATTGTGTCATTTTTCTTATTTTTTTGGTAGCTATTTGATGTATCTCACATTGGAATAATAACGAGAAAATATAATAAGTAAAAGGTAACACAAACAATTATCAGGTTAAGAGATTAACATATTCATTTCCCTATTAAATTCTCAACACTTTGCACTACACACTTTATTGCTCAATCAATTATAGCCTCGTTCCTCAATCGCTCTGTATAAATATCAACTCTTGGCCACCATTACCCTTCTACTCACACTTGGTTACCTATATCCCCTCACACTCTTCACTCTACATAGAATAATTATCTCCTAAAGACTCAATGTTTTATAAGCCTTTTTGTTCACCACAAACATAGTGCGTAACACTCCCTGTCAGCGCATAAACCGTCACATTCAACACATACTATGGCACACTATTCTTCAATTAAAATATTGTTTATGGGACTGGTTCAATCAACCTCTAGCACATGCATGGTCTCCATTTTGTTGACACATTTGAATACCTAGCCTCTGCGGCAGAATTAATTATGTGATTGAACTTCATAGTGTTCTTCCATACTGCGAATTAACTCTCAACCAAACTGTGTATGGGCAGAATTATCACTCTTCTCTGTACAACTCCTCGACCACTGTAACTCTTATTAATTAAAGGAATGGGCACCTAAGCATTCCTTTCATTTAATTCTTCATGCAGTGCAAGGAAGACTAGGGATGGAAAAATCTGCTTGAATCGCCCCTTTCAATTTAGTTCTGTAATTTGTGGTCCTTTTGGCCCATAAGACCAAGTGTAGTAACCAAAACCTTTAATCTTCTATGAGATCCTTTTTACCTTTAAGCCCCAGGTGATTACCTTTATTTGCATCCTTGGTCACCAACCACACACAAAACTACATCTGGGTCTCTTTGAGCTATAACCCTCGAGGGCTTAAACACCACACATTCACCTTCCGCTCCCATGGTCACACTACAACACAGATCCTTATTCCAGGCTTAATCTAAACCTTATTGTCCTGATTTTTTTTCATCAAAATAGGCGTAAAGGGCCATGATTTTTTAACATGTGAAACATTCACAAAATAAGCTCCTAGGTGTGCCTTCCGTCATTTGAAAAAATTGTCAAATGCCGGAAAAAAATATATCTCTTGGATTTTTTATTGCAACCACATCTCTAGTGCACCTTTTTTTTATTTCAAGGTAAGTCGTACATGCTTACATGTCCAGTAGGGTCACCCTTGTTGTTCTTTCATTGGACTATGGTTATGCCCATACATGTCGATGTGTCCCGACACTGTCACCCTAGTACTTTCTTCCTTTCCCCTTTTTATTTCCTCTGGGGTCCTGCCTCAGGGATGATGTGTCTTGTGGGTTCACCAAGAGCCTTTTTCATTGGCCTTATGCTCAGTTCCATTGGATTGGTGCCAAGTCAACCTGCTACTTCTACCTGTGCACTTTAATAAACCTCTGGGATAAAGCCTCAGGGATGACATCATCCATATGTCATTAGCCCCATGTGCTGCCTCCTGAGTGGTGACGTGTGTCAGTTGGATTTAGCCCATTAGGCTACCCAAAAACACCTAATATTCCTACCACATGTCACCTCTATTGAAATCATGTTGATGTCATCACTGACAATTACAATTAGGGAAAATTTTAGGGGCGAAATTTCGCAAATGGAGTATCTTTTGGACATTTTCTGAAAAAGATATTCACAATTTGGTTAAAAATTCACCTATTTTTTACATACATATTATTAAATGGATGATGTTCGCCAAAAATTTACCAATTTTAATAGTAAATTACATGTTTTTTAATGAATATTTACCCACATTCTACATATGAATTTTCAAACCTGAATAGTCGCCTACAATACTATATATAGGAAATTATTTAAATCCTTAAAAAATACAATGATTGTAATGCTTCCACGTACCTTCCATGAGGAGAGAGAAAAAGGGTCCCAGGCCTTGTGTTTTTCTACCAATTCCTTTTTTAAAATTTCAAAGGAAAATCCACTCGATTCAAGCTTTTGAGCCTTCAATGCTCTCCATTGCTATGCTACTACGAGTTTTCCTGATTGTTGACAATCCCGAGTCTTCAATTTGCGCACGCTATGAAGTTTCTGAGGTACACCCACATGGATGACATCATCCCTAGCTTGTATCATTCCTCTGATTCCCTTTTCTCCCAACCTTGAACCTTCCAAGGAAGATTCCATCGGGATGAGTTGTGCAGTGGGTCTGCCTCTGGGCTAATAAAAAGTATTTGCGCTACTCTTTTGTGTGCCCATGTTTTCTCAGTCTTCTCCTTTAGTTTCTTTTCTACTTGCTCCAAAGTGTCCTCCACCATCATTTAGCTCTGTAACTTTGATTTAGGGGCACCTAACTTTGATTAAAAATAAGTTGTGATCTAGGAGGCTTTTTGGGGACTTCATCATACCATTGGAAAGCTATTTGCAAGAACAATCCAAATATGCCATTTCCTATAGCATCTTAGTTGATCTCCCGAGGAAGAAATTCCTTCAAAACCTGGGACTCCTAACTATCATAGTCATAATATTATGGCTTCTCCAATAAGTCTTATACTATGATGATTCTCTACAAAATACTACAACAACCATGGGAGTCTCCGTGAGCTTGAGACACCATGCCTTTGTCTCCCTTTCTCATTTGACATCAATGCCAACAGTATGCTAAAAAATATCACCCTTTGGCATTAACGGAAACAAACCAAACTCCCCCTGAAACCAAACATGGTTTTTCTCTATACTCCTCCTGACTTCTTCTCCCCCTTTAACATCAATGGAGAATGATGTATCCAATGGAAGAATCTCCCCTTGACATTTTTCAACCTCCTCTTCAAATGATCCACTAAGCTGAGTAGCTTCCAAGGCATATTAAATTTGAGCCTTTTTGGTGGAGGAGCCGCACCTCGTATTTGTTTCTAGAGATACTCAAAGGGTTCTCATGCCAGTGGCTTAGTGAATATTTTTGCAAACTAATCATTAGTGGTCACATATTCAAGTCAAAAAACATTAGCAACAACTTTTTCTCTTAGGAAATGAAACTTGATGGGAATGTGCTTGGTCTTTGAGTGCATGACAACATTTTTAGAAACACTGATAACACTAGTATTGTCACATTATTGGAATTGAATTATTCAAGTTTACCTTGATGTCCTTTAAGGTCTGCTTCGTCCACAAAATTTTTATGCAACATGCGGCAACAATAATTTATTTTGCTTCAGCTATTGATAATGAGATTGAGTCTTGTTTTTTACTGACCCAAGACACTAAACTATCTCCTAGTAAGAATGTTACTCTAGAGGTGATTTTCCTGTCATCAAGACTGTCTGCCCAATTAGCATTAGTATAAGCCTTTAACTTGAAATCTCTTCTTTTAGCATAACATAGACCACAGTCTGTTGTGCCTTGTAATTACTTGAAAATTATTTTACAACATTGATATGGATTTCACGGGGGAAGGCTTAAAATCCGGCAGACAAACCTACTGCTAGCATGATTTTTGGTCTTGAGGTTGTGAGTTACAACACGCTTCCAATCATTGATCTGTAGACTGTCTGATTTACTAGAGATGTCTCATATTCTTTACCATACTTATAGCCAGTAACCATGGGGGCACTAAATGACTTGCATTCTTCCAATTCAAATGTATTTATTGTTTCTCTCAAATACTTGTATTGGGAGATGAATATGTCATTGTTTGATTGAGAATTATGTAACTCCATAAAGAAGGATACCTCTCCTATCATGGAAATCTCGAATTCTTTCTGCATATAGTTTTCAAATTGGTGTCCCAACTACTCCAAGTCGCTTCCAAAGATTATGTCATCTACATAAACCACCACAATCAACAAGTGATCATCTTCAGATTTTATACATAGATTGTTATCTGTAGTGCCTCTTTTGAAGCCTTCTTGTTGGAGGTATTTATCCAACCAGGCATACCAAGCTCTAGGAGCTTTCTTGAGCCCATATAGAGCCTTTTTCAGTTTACAGACATAATCTTCTTTCTCTGAGAGCATGAATCCTTATGGCTGCCTGATGTATACTTCTTCTACCATATCTCCATTGAGAAAGGTTGATTTTAGATTCATTTGATATACCTTGATGTTCTTATGACTAGAAAAAACAAGAAACATTCTGATGAATACTAATATTTCTATAGGTGTAAAGATTTATTTAAAATATATCCCTTCTATTTGAGCATACCCTTTATAGACTAGTAGACATTTGTTCCTTATCAATTGGCCTTTCTCATTTAACTTTTTTTTGAAGACCCATTTAATGCCTATAGCATTTGTTAGGGCCTGACCCTAACCCCTTTATTTATGTAATAGGTTCGAGTCATAGTTATAGTTAGTTAAAGAGTCAATAAAGCCTGTATTAATAATTGTAAGTGGTTGACCCGCATTTAAGAAAGGGTTCATAGTTAGTTGCAAACGGGCCATGGTATTAGATATATGGTATTGAGAGAACCATGGTACTGACCCATGGTATTGCATGTATGAATCCTATATAAAGGATAGAGACCCCCCATTGAGGAGCATCGTGTCTTATTTTGTAATCGAGCTTTGCTCTGCCGGAGGTTGCCCCCTCGAATATGCAAGTGAACATTGCTTTCATCTCTGAATAATAAAATACTTGTTGTTTTTCTCATTTTATTCTGTGTTCTGGGTTGTATTTCTTCCTATATTTGGCATCCTGGCATCTTCTCGCAGGTTAAGAGCATAACAAGTGGTATCAAAGACCTTTTTAGGGCTGTTGGTATCTCCATTTTTGGCAGAATTTTTTTTAGGCTAGAGATGTGTTTCGACGTCTTTAAACCACAAGATCTGTCGTTGAGCACATAAACCTGCAGATTTGGGGAAGCATGAACGCAAGAAATACAAGAGGTGGTCACACTTATTGGACTCCCTTGTAACCCCTATGGGTACCCCTTTGAGTAGTAGCGCATTAAACAGAACCACGCATGGACTATCTTCCACGTACCCTCTAGGTATATCGGAAGCCCCCTAGGCTCACCTGAAACGTCGCCTTAAATAAACCATCAGTCGTCTTGCTGCTTAGTACACCGAGAATAGCGCTCAAGGAGATTACTCGCGCGTACGATAGGGTAGTCAGGTAGTACAACTAAGGGGATGGTTGATCCTCCTTAGTTAGTGCCCTGAAAGATTGGGCCGAGTACTATTGTTGGACCCTTATGTATATTGTGATCTGTAGCACTTGACACTCCTTGAGACCATAGTTCCCTCGACTCTCTGAAGATCGCCCATTATCTTCTTTGCCAAATCAGATCTAGCAGTTGGGGTTATGTCACCGCCGCAACAATCAGATCCACCAGTTGAGGTTCTACCACCACAGTACCATTTAGATCTAGTAGCTAGGGTTCTGTCGCCACCATAGTCCAACTCACATTCAGCAGTTGGGGGTTTCGCAGGCAGATCTGACCATTTGTGCAGTGAGGCTTGTGGTTCCTATACCCTAGGGAGATTCTCGCAGGACATTGGGTAGGATTAAGTTTTCTGGAAATTGGCCACTGCAGTATTGATAAGCAGGGAGTAAAACTCCATTTAGAGTAAAAAGAGACTTAGCCCATAAGAATTAGGACGACGAGCTAATCGCCATGGTACCATTCACTTGTCAGCTTCAATTTTCGATCCGTCCCTATTTTTTTCAAAGTGACTAGGATTTGTGTATGGTATAAACCAGAGCTAAGGCCATGACCAACAAGAAGATCGAGAGCCTTGAAAAACAGTTGGCTTCTTTCAAGAACATAGCGGACTAGATGTACCAATTCATGGACACATTCAAAAGGAGCATGTTGGGGTTTTATTCAGAGGCACATGGTATTAATGAATACCTTGAAGGAGAATCTAGCCATCATATTCACTTCCATGGAAATCACCAACATTCCCACCCTCGACCACCCAAGCTGGACATGTATAAATTTGATGGCTCTAATCTGGCAGTATGGGTAGCACAAATGGACCAATTTTTCATTCTGAATGATATCCTAGATGATGAAACTAAACTACATGTGGGAGCCCTTTACATGGACCAAGAGAGATGGCAATGGTGGTAGTGGCATCAGAAATGCTATCCTAGGAAAATTACTTGGCAGGTGTTCTCAAAATCCATTTGTGATCGCTTTAACCACGAATCTAATTTTGTGGGTCGTCTTACTAAGTTCTAATAGGCAGACACAGTAAAAGACTACATTTCAGCCTTTGAGACATTGGCCATCCGCACAGAAGGTTTGGGAGATGAATTCTATTTGGAATGTTTTATAAGTGGTCTCAAAGAAGCCATCCAAGCCCATGTCCGGATGCACCACCCACCTACATGGATGGACGCTTGCACAAAGGCTATCAAAGTGGAAAGTGCTTTAGCTGCCCAGTCGCCTTGTCCAAATTTCATAACCAAGGGACGAACCACCCAGGCTCAAGGAATTACCCAAACACTTAAGGTTCAAAAGGTTTCCCCAGCAAAAATGGTTGAAAGAACAAAACAAGGATTGTGCTACTACTGTGATGACAAACACTCCCTGGGGCATAAATGCAAGGAATCCAAATTATTTCAAATTGATGTTACTGATCACAACTCATCTGAGGAAGCCCCGCCCCTTGAGGGACTAGAGGAGGAAGTTGAGGACACCCAGGAGGACAATGAGTTCCCAACTACACCGGAAGAACCAGTTATCTCGCTACATTCTTTGGCAAGCATTTCTGCACCCCAAACTCTCAAAATTGGAGGTTTTATTAAACATCACCCTGTAGTAGTATTGATTGATAGTGGCAGCACTCATAACTTTATCCATAAGAGAGTCGTCGAAGCTGTTCATTGTTTTGTCAGGGCAATCTCTAATTTCCAAGTCCAGATTGTTGATGGGGAGATAATGAAATGTGAAGGCCGTTGCAAAAATATCCAACTTCAGATGGGAGACTATACCACCTAAAGACCCACATGTTTGCAATCAACAAGGGTGGTTGTGACATTTTCTTGGGTGCTGAATGGCTTTGTACACTAGGCCCGATCACAATGGATTTCCAGGAGTTATATATGAGTTTTAAGCAGAATGACCACATGCATACCCTCCATGGACTCCAGGCAAGTGCTCCTTCTATCATAGGCTCACATCGAATGGAATGTTTTTTGAAAAAGGGCCATCATGGAGTTATCACCCAATTTAATGCCATCCAGGCCATCGATCCCACTACTCTTCATATTCATCCTAAGATGCAACAGGTTGTAAACCACCACCAGTAGGTCTTTAACAAACCTAAAGAGCTTCCACCCTCTAGAGGGGAACATGATCATAGCATCACTTTGGTCCTAGGGGCACAACCACCGAATGTGCACCCATATAGATATCCTTTCACCCAAAAGAATGAAATTGAAAAAATCATCAAGGAACTCCTAGAAGCCGGTGTCATTCGTCCTAGCATCAGTCCTTATTTATCACGAGTGGTCATGGTGCTCAAGAAAGATGGGGAATGGAGCATGTTTCTAGACTTCAGGGCCCTCAACAAGCTCACGGTCAAAGAAAAATTCCCTGTCCTGATTGTTGATGATTTGCTATATGAACTACATGGTGCTCAATTCTTTACTAAGCTATATCTTCGCTCGGGCTATCACCAAATACGCATGAAATAAGTAGACATTCCCAAGACTGCTTTCCAAACTCATGAAGGAATTTATGAATTCTTGGTCATGCCATTTGGTCTCTGTAATGCCCCATCCATTTTTCAAAGCCTCATGAATCACCTGCTCAAACCATATCTCAGAAAAATTTTCCTCATTTTCTTTGATGACATTCTCAGCTACAACCTCACCTGGGAAAAACATGTTCAGCATGTAGACCTGCTCTTGCAACTACTTCAGAAGCATAAATTATTTGTCAAATTGTCTAAGTGCTCTTTTGGCATGGAAGAAGTCAAATATTTGGGTCACATTGTGGGTCATGAAGGTGTCCAGGTGGATCCCAAAAAGATACAGGCAATGTAGGATTGTCCCCAACCAAAAACCTTGAAGAGTTTGAGGGGATTCTTGGGTCTCATAGGCTACTATCGCAAATTTGTCCGCAATTATGGGCGCATTGCTAGACCCCTCACTAACCTTCTCAAGAAAAATTCATTCCTTTGCACTGATGAAGCACAACAGGCGTTTATGGCTCTCAAACAGGCCATTTGTTCCACTCCCGTATTGGCACTACCCGACTTCACCAAAACTTTTGTGATTGAATGTGATGCTTCAGGTACTGGCATTGGTGTTGTCTTAATGCAAGAAGGTCGACCCTTGGATTTCACCAGCCAACAACTAAGTGGGAAACATCTGGTACAATCTACCTATGATAAGGATATGATTGCCATCTTACATGCAGTAGATACCTGGCGACCATGCTTATTGGGGCGACGTTTCCAAATCCGCACAAACTATGAAAGCCTCAAATATTTTTTGGAGCAACGTCTATCCTCGCCCTAGAAAAATAAATGGCTAGCCAAAATGCTGGGATATTATTATTTGATAATTTACAAGAAAGGGCGCGAAAATGTAGTAGTGTATGCTTTATCACACGAATTTGAGGATGAAAGCACCCTACTATCAATCTCTCTTCCCATACCAGATTGGATTGAAGAAGCCTACAATGAGTGGTTTTCACATCCCTCTCTCTCCCAACTCAATAATAACTTGAGAGGAGATCATAATTCCACAATGGGCTACTCCTGGAAGGATAATATTCTTCGCTACAAGGATAGAGCAGTGATATCACCGACGTCCACCTAAAAACGTGCATTTTGGCAGAGTTGCACTCATCTCCCACTGCAGGCCATGCAGGCTTTCAGAAGACTTATGCTCGCACTCGTCGTTCTTTCTTTTGGATAGGCATGAAAACTGACATTCTTACTTTTGTAGCTGAATGTGATGTGTGTCAATGCCACAAAGGAGAAACAGTCAAGTCCCCAGGCACCTTACAACCATTGCCCATCCCTGCCTCAATCTGGACGGATGTTTTTATGGATTTCATTATTGGTCTTCCGAAGTCAGGAAACAAGTCAGTCATCATGGTGGTTGTGGATAGACTTTCTAAATATGCTCATTTTTGCACCCTACCCCACCCATTTACCCCCACTTTGGTGGCTCAATCTTTCATGGACCAGATCTTCAAACTGCATGGCATGCCCACTTCCATTGTGTCTGATCGTGACCCGACCTTCACCAGTAACTTTTGGAAAGAACTTTTCAATCTACAAGGCACCCAACTCCAACTAAGTACTTCCTATCATCCCCAAACTGATGGTCAAACTGAAGTAGTCAACAAATGTTTGGAGACCTACTTAAGGTGCTTCACTTCAGAAAAGCAACATCAATCGGTACAGTGGTTACCTCTAGCTGAATGGTGGTATAATACTAACTATCATGTAGTCAAAAACATGACTCCATATGAAGCAGTGTATGGTCAACTCCCACCTTCACCTACTTCTTATATCCCTGGGTGCTCTAAGGTGCACGTAGTAGATCAACTCCTATAGAATCATGCAACCATGCTATCTTATCTCAAAGATAATCTCCATCAAGATTAGAATTGCATGAAGCAACAGGCATACCAACATCGTTCAGAGCGCACATTTCAAGAAGGGGATCAGGTATTCCTGAGGCTGCAACCATACAAGCAAACATCACTGAAAGACAAGGGTTGTTAGAAATTAGCTCCAAACTTCTATGGACCTTATAAAATACTTCAGCACATTGGAACAGTAGCCTACAAGCTAGCCTTGCCACCAACTTCAAAAATCCATCCCGTCTTCCATGTATCATGCCTCAAGAAAGTGGTGGGGAACAATTGCATAATTCAAACCAGTCTACCTGAATTAGATGAGGAGGGTTCACTCTAGCTCCAACCTGAATAGGTCCTCGACATGCAAGAAAAACATCTGCATGGCCGCATATCAAGGAAGTCCTCGTCAAGTGGAAAGACACCTCTCCAGAAGATGCGACCTGGGAACTAGCCACTATTCTTCAGCAGTTTCCATAGCTTCAGCCTTGAGGAAAAGGCTACTTTTTATGGGGGAGGGCATGTTAGGGTCCAACCCTAACCCCTTTATTTATGTAATAGGGTCGAGTCATAGTAATAGTTAGTTAAATAATCAATAAATCTCGTATTAATAATTGTAAGTGGTTGAAACGGATTTAAGAAAGGGACCACCGTTACTTGCAAATGGGCCATGGTATTAGATATATGGTATTGAGAGAACCATGGTACTGACCCATGGTATTGCATGTATGAATCCTATATAAAGAATAGAGACTCCCCATTGAGGAGTGTCATGTCTTATTTTGTAATCGAGCTCTGCTCTGCTGGAGGTTGCCCCCTTGAAGAGGCAAGTGAACATTACTTTCATCTCTGAATAATAAAATACTTGTTGTTTTTCTCATTTTGTTTTGTGTTCTGGGTTCTATTTCTTTGTATATTTGGCATTCTGGCATCTTCTTGCAGGTCAAGAGCATAACATCATTTTTCTCTTTGGATCTTGGAACGAGCTCCCAGGTGTCATTCTTATTAATCTAATCTAATTCTTCATTCATTTCTTTCACCTAGGATTTATCTTCACTTTCCTAACTGAGATTTTTAGGCTCAATTTGTGACAGCAGGGTAAGGTTAGTGCAACTTCGACTACCAAGGAAATCCCTTCTATTTTGAAATTCAAGTCTTTGATCACCAATAATTTGACTTTATAAATGTTGTTTATGCACATACCTGGAAGGAGTTTTGGGCCTTGGTGTTGTACTCATTTCTTTATCTTCGTCATCTTCCTCTGCCTCATTCTGGTCTAAGAATCTGGTGGGTGAACTTCCTTATCCATTTAATCTTACATTTTCTTTGGATGGCTCTGATCATGGTAGTATTTCATCCACTACGATGTCAATGCAATATTAAACCATTTTTTTCTCTTGTTAAAGCGCTTTTAACCTTTTCTTTTGACTAAGTATCTAAGGAACATACTTTCATCAGCTCGAGAGTCAAATTTCCCAATATTTTATCATTTATTTTGATGAAGTATTTTCTCCCAAACACCTTGAAGTGTTTCACTGATGCTGGTCTCCCTTTCCATAACTCATAAGGAGTTTTATCACTATTAGGCCTGAGTTGTGCTCTGTTTTCTAAATATATTGCTACTTGTGTTGCTTCTCCCCAAAATGTTTGTAGTACATCTGCCTCATCAATTATAGCTCTAGCCATCTCTTGAATTGCTATGTTCTTTCTCTCTACTACTCCACTAAGTACTGCCTCCTTATTCCATGCTCATTACAATACTCTTCAAACTCTCTTGAAGTGAATTCTCCACCTCTATCTAATCTTAAGAATTTTATCTTTATATATTTCTCATTCTCAACTGAGCTTTGAATATCTTGAAATTTTTCAAAGCTTCTAACTTCTCTTTCAAAAGAATTATCCACATGGCTCTAGTAAAGTTATCAATAAACATAATAAAGTATCTTTCTCTTCTTGGTATTTTTGTCTTAGTTGAGCCATAGTTATCAGTGTGAATCAAATCTAGAGATTTAGAGGTTGAAAACTCCTTTGTCTTGAACTGAGTCCTTGCCAGCTTACCAAATTGACAAGGCTTGCAAATTGAGTCATGAAGCTTCGACAATCTTGGCAATTCTCTTAGTGTTTCTAGCTTGCTGACTTTTATCAACCTATCAGAATTTATATGACCAAGTATCTTATGCCACAACCAAGTATGATTTGTCTTATTCAGATAATAGCTCACTTTGGAGTCATCACACAAATATACATTATTGTGAGTCATTACTTCCTTTCCCACTAGCTTACCATTTTCTTCCTGTTGGATCTCACAATCTTTAAATAAAAAGGTCACATTGTAGCCATCATCAAACATTTGAATCACATTGAGTAGATTGTGCTTGATTCCTTACACTACAACACATTATGAGCATTGGTTTTTCTATCAAGTCTTATTATGCCCTTTCCCTTAATTATAGTTGGAGCATTATTTCCAAAAGTGACATTATTCCCTTTTTCCTTTTCCTTTAAAGACAAGAATTTACTCTTATCCCTATTCATGTGATTAGAATAACCACTATCCACATACCGTTTATTTTCTTGATCAAGTGCAAATAGAGCAAGTCCACACTCCATTGTTTTCTCATTCTTACGTTTCCAACTCTTCTTGTAGACTTTTGTAAAGGATATATGTCAAGAAAACTAAGATTTAGAAGCATAATCAAACTTGAGTTTGGACTTACTAGCCTTATGCCCAAAATTATTACATTTAAAGCATTCAACTTCATCCATCAGGGGTGGAAAGGATTCTTATTCCTGGGAAGTGAGTTTTGAGAACTAAAAATATGATAATTTTTGTATCTTAAATTTTCACCTCTTTTAACTTTGATTCTTTTGCAATTAATAGCTCTATGTCCAAAGACATGGAATTTATAGCAATAACCATAAAGCAAATTTAGGTACCTAAAATTGAAGTGTTTACGAGTGTAGGCCAGTTGCAGGTACCTTTGTTGTCTTGTTGAATGGTTCATTTTTCTCTGGTGTGAGTCCTTTGCTAAGTTAGACTTATTGTTCCAATGTTGTTTGCCTCTCAGGTTCTATTTTTGTTTTTCTTCATTGATTCTTCATTGATGCACCTTCGCATATCTCTGGGGTTCCTCAAATCTTGCAGACCTGAAGCTTATATTTATCATAGAAGACTCTTATGGTCCAGAATATCCCAGTTTTTGTCTTGTTCTCTAGAGACATTTGACTGTTAAGAATATGGTTTAAATTGCTCTCAGTGAGACAATTTATACCTCTAGACTCTGATAGTTCTCTTCCCATTCAAGAATCAAATCATTAAGAACTTCTTCCTTCCATTTTTCTTCCTCTAACTTGAATTTGAAGGACACAATCTCTCCTTTACCTATTTCAAAGTTCATTTCCTCCTTTTTCTTCATCAACTCTTGTTTTAAGAGTCCTTTCTCCTCCTCTAGATTCTCACATGTTTTTTCTTTTTATTCTAATCATAGAGCTAAGTTGTCTTTACTTTTAATGGGTTCTTCAATTTTTTCTCTTTGATAAACATATTCCTCAATGTCTGAGTTATACATACCTTCTTCAACTCACAACATCTTCTCTTTTAGTTTCTTTTTCCTTTTTCTAACCTTCTTTAACTCATCAATAGAACTGATGAGCTCCCCTTCAAGGTCCACTATTCCTTTCTCTTCTTCTTCTTCGGAGTTCGTGACATTTTGTTTCTTGGAGTTAGCTTCAAGTGCCAAAAGTAGACATTTATTTGACTCACCCTATGAAGAATCCTCGCTATCTGATTCTAGTGCAATGCCATCCTATTTGGAGTAGAGCCACTTCTTCTTGCAAAACTTCTTCTTTCGATATTTCTGAGCTTTGTCTTTGGGATTTTGATCTTTTTCCTTTTCTGAATTTTCTTTGTAAGGGAACTTGGATGAAAAATTTCCAAGTCCTCCACAATCAAAGCATTTGAAGGGAAACTTGCCTTTGTACTTCCCTGATCCATGATTTAGTTTGCTGGAAAAATGAGCTAGCTCCTAATCAAACTCACAACTGGAACATTCCTGGTGATCCTTGTGCTTCTTAGCCTTCTTAAACACCTTGAAAGTTGCCTCCTTTAGTTCAACATTATGTTTTCCTACTCTCATCGCATATGCTATTAGGGTACAAAATAATTGGTCCATTGTGATATTCTTCAAGTATTTCATTTCCTTGGTGATTGAGATCTTAGCATTGAATCTCATATGCAGAGATCTCAAAACCTTATGAGAAATTACTTATTCTTGGATAACTTCACCAAGTCCTCTAATCATATTGGTTACCTCACTAACTCTGAGGAAATACTTTGTTATACTTTCTTCTTCACTCATTCTTAAGATCTCAAACCTCATTCTAAAGGTTTGAAGTTTGACATGCTTACCTTTCTCATCTCCTTCATGACTCTGATTAAGCATGTCCCATACTTTCTTAGCTGACTTACAATGCATAACCTTTACAGTTTCAGATTGACTAAGGTCGAAGAGAATGAAATTCTTGGATTTTACATTATTTCCGTACACCTTTTTGCCATATGCAAATGTTGCAGGGATTGCAAGTACAACATAATCTACCAACACAAAGCTCCAAACATCTACCCCTAGGGACATGAGATAGGATTCAATCCTAACTTTCCAAAAGGCATAGCTTGTCCCATCAAAGACTGATATCTTACTTAAGTAAGCATAATGACTCTCTTGTCTAGACATGATTCCTTATAGATCTACCTTCCAATGGTTAAACTATTCCTGAAGGAACTTGGCTCTAATACCAATTGTTGGAATAAGAAATTACGAAGGGGGGTGGGGGGTGAATCAATAATTTATGAGGGTTTTTAATTTGAAGATGAATTTTTAATTTTACATCACTCTTGGCAATTACTTATGTGAGCATTCTCAATACAATACATATGCATCCATGTAAACCATTCACATGAACACACAATCCATCAATTGAGTAGCATACACCTATTGACATAAGTATTTTTACGTCTAAACTCAAATGAATAAAACCACAAATCTGTTTGTTATTATGATGTAATTTAAGCTCCTACTTAATTACATCAATTTGTTTGTGAGAACCTACTCACATGAGGCTCCAACCCCCTTTAAGATAGTAAGGAACTACATGCCAAGAGGAATTGAACTCTTATGAATGCAGGCTACCACCTACTCTAGCCACTTGTTCTGCTTTTAATACAATTTTCAAATGGAGAAAACAAATGCCTATACAAATGCATAGAAATATAAAAACTGGTCATTTATTACACACACCACCTTCTCTTTGCTCTGTAGTCCTTCTTTGCATTGCAAAATTTACTATTAAATCAGTTATAGTCTCAACCCTTAATCACTATGTATAACTATCAACTCTCTACCACCATTATCCTTCTTCTGACACTTGGTTACTTACAAACCCTCACACTCTTCACTCTGCACACAATAATATTTCCCCCAAGGCTCAATGCTTTTAGAGCCCTTTTGTTCACCACAAACAAAATACACAACATTCCCTATCATCTCATTAACCACCACAATCAAATCATATTGTGGCACATTGGTATTCAATTAAAAGCTTGCATATGGGACAGGTTCACTCAACCTCTGGCACGTGTATGGTCTCCATTTTGCTGACACATATGAATACTTAGCCTCTACAACATAATTAAATTTGTAAAACTTCAAAGTTTTCTTCCATACTCAGAATTAAATCTTAATCAAAATGTGTATGGGAAACATTATCACTCTACTATGTATGAATTTTCGGCCACTACAACTCTTATTAATTCAAGGAATAGGCACCTGGTCATTCCTTTCATTTAATTCTTCATGTCATGCAAGGAAGACTAGGGATGGAAAAATATGTTTGAACCAAACCTTTTAGTTTAATTCTACAATTTGTGGTCCTTTTGGCCCATAAGACCAAGTTCTGTAACCATAGCCTTTAATCTTCTATGCATGCCCTTTTACCTTTAAGCCCCGAGGGCTTACCTTTCTCTTCCCTCTTGGTCACCAACCGCACACAAAACTACATCTGGGTCACTTTGAGATACAACCCTTGATGGTTCAAACACCACGTGTTTGCCTTCCATTCCCAAGGTTACACAACAACACAAAACTGTGTCCTAGGCTTAACCTAAACCTTCTTATCTCAACACATTTTCATCGAAATAGGCCCAAAGGGCCATAGTTGTCTAACACATGAAACCTTCGTAAAGTAAGCTCTTGGGCATGCTTTTAATCATTTGATGGAATTGTCAAAATCCAGCAAAAAATCTATCTCTTGGATCTGTTATCCCGATCATATCTCCAGTGTGCCTATGTTTTCTTCTGGGGTAATCCTTATGGGCTTACGTGTCTAGTGGGGTTGCCCTTCCTCTTCTTCCATTGTCTTGTGGTTCTTCCCATACATGTTGATGTGTCCCAACAGTGTCATCCCAATGATTTCTCCCTTGCCCCCTTTTATTTCCTCTGGGGTCATGCCCGAGGGATGATGTGTCTCATGGGTCTGACCAGAGCCTTTTTCATTGGCCCTGTGCTCTACAACATTGGTCCAGTGCTAAGCTAGCCCACTGCTTCTGCCTATACTCTTTGATAAACCTTTGGGATAAAGGCTTGGAGATGATGTCATGCTTGCGTCCTTAGCCCCACATAGCGTTGCTTGAGTGGTGACACGTGTTACCCACATTTAGCCCATTAGTAAACCCAAGAATGTTGAATATTCCTGCCACATGTCCCATATATTGATGTCATGTTGACCTCATCAATGGCCATTATAATTTTACTACGTAGCTACCGTGAGGAGATAGAAAAAGGGTCACAGGCCTTATGTTTTTCGACCAACCCCTTTGTTAAAATTTCAAAGGAAAAACCAAAAGATTCGAGCTTTTGAGCCTTCACTATTCTCCATTATTGTGTTTCTGCCACGTTTCCCAACCATTCACCATCCTGGTCTTCAATTTGTGCATGCTATGAAGCTTCCGGGGTACACCCACAAGCATGACATCATCCCTAGCTTGTGTCATCCCTATAGTTCCCTTTGCACCCAACCTTGAACCTTTCGGGAAAGAGTCTGTCAAAATGATTTATGCATTGGGTCCACCTCTGGGCCAGTAAAAAGGCTTTCTTCCATTGTTCTGTCTTCCCAAGTTTCCTAGTCCTCTCCTTTAGCAACTCTGCTACCTATTCTTCTTTGTTTGGAAATACCGCCAAACAAAACTTGCTCCAAAGGGTCCTCCACTAGCATTTAGCTCTGCAACTTTGACTTTTGGAACCTAAATTTGACTGGAAATACGTTGTGATCCATGAGGCCTTTTGGGGACTTCAACACACTATTGGAAAGTTATTTCAAAGAACAATCCAATGGATTTTTACGTCCTACTTTATACTCTGCAGTAGGCCTATAATTTGATGTCCTACAAGACGTATTTTAGGTCCTTAACACAGTGGTTACAATGTCATTCTCTCTATGCATCAGCTGGTGGAGAATGCAAATGAGTGTATGGTACTAGAAAATGATGCCCTTTATGACATCTACTTCAATAATCTCAAGCTCATAACTCCTATCTGTAATTACATTTTACTATATCATCTAAAACCATAAGAATAGATCCATTTTACACATGCCTTGATACTTTGAAGTTCGAGGTGGCATATATAAAGTTTTACATATGCATCTTGAAACACGTGTCAAATCTCATTTTATAGGGTAAATGTTACGCTTTTCCTTCGTGTTTGATTAGTTCACATCTCTACCCACTTTGTATAGGCTCTGTATAAGACTCTTTAAACTAGGATGTAATCAATGAGGAGCGAGTATCAACTAAAATAGTTAATGTATATCTATTTTATGCAATAATAAATAACCTGCACCGATATGTGTTTTTTCCATGATGCTAACCAGAATGTGCAAGCGAGGAGCATCGTCCCTCCTAACCTCGCCTACCCACTCCCATGCTTTGTTTGAAGGGCCAGCCAACCCCACATAATAGATTGCCTCCTACCTGTGTATGTTGTGTATTATTGTATGATTTCAATAACTGTTGTATGTGTGTTGTGTGTGTTATGTGTGCGATGTGTCGATCTAAATGTATAAATGGGTTTTGTTGTACTCAACAAATGCCATAGTTTACGGGGAGTCGATTTTAGTGTATACATCGTTAAATGGGTTTTGTTTTTACTTTGCGACTACAGAACATCATGCTAGTTGTAATTAAAAATGGGCACAACCCATCTAGATCTAGCTTTATCCATATAAAATTTGTTTTTAGATGGGATTTTCTTATTGCCTATATTTTGTGTTCTTAACCTAGTGTTCACATTAAAACATTGTTTAAATGTGTTAAGAACATATACTTCTATGTGGTCACTATCTTCACCAGGGTTGTAGAGTGCCATAGATTTTAGATTTGCAGAGTAAACTAACCCTAATCCCTTAATCCTTTAGAAAAGCCATAAATTCATAGACATTGTTATGTAGATTTGTCTTAGTTTCTATGGTAAGCATGAAGTTTTGGATTTAATTGTCTCACATGATACCTTATGTATACAAATTGTGGATTCATCCTTCATCTATTTTGTATTTTATTACCTAGTTTAGCTAGACGAATGAAGAAATCTTACCAGTTTCATCTTTTTGGATGGTATGTTCAATAGTAACCAATGTGAAGGATATACAAACTATAATAATTGAAGTTGTGTTCCCCATTGAATGAAACTTGGTTAAGATAGGTTTCCCATCAGCTGCCCTAAAATCACTCATAGATTGTAGCTACAAGATCAAAGGTGTCATGATTGGGCTTGGGACCATGGATCTTCGACAAATAGTTACTTCCATTTAGTATTTTCATCTTGATGCGGGTTTGCCACCTATAATATGAATAGATGGATGCATAACTCCATCTCATCCAATGGTGGTTGAGGATCATCATGATCCTAATTATGTGGCTTTATTTAGTGTCTTTCACATGTTAAAATTGAAGTACATAATCAAAATTATATACCCCCAAAAACTAAAAAGCCTTATAAAAATTTTGAGGTATGGTTATATGCAGTGTTTGAATTTGGATTCCTCTTTACCCGTCATACAATTATTTTGTACGTTATGGATTTTTATACTTCCTATCAAGGAATGTTATGTTTAAAATTTTCCCTTCAAAAGTGATGTTCTGATAATAAATTAACCATGTTCACCAATAAATATTTCATTAAAAAATTGCCCTTCAATATTATAGTTATGTTAAAAAATTTCACATATTTATCACAAGGAAAAACAAAGTGACCATAACACACAAATGTCTTCTTAAATCTTGAATCTTGGTTTAAAATTGCATGGAACACTCACAATAAAATATTAGGAACTTGAAATCAAATGTCCTTGAACTAGACATGCCATAACATTTGTATCTATAAGATATGACTAAGAAGATCTTATAGGACATATAAGATGACCAACATAGTAAAACTAATGAATGTTATCAATAAAAAGTCAAAAGTATATTAAATAATATTATTTACATAGTCAAATATATACTATTAGATTTAAACATAAAGTATACATTTTACCGTATATATTTTAGTCTTTGGTTCATGGGATATACACTAATATTGACAAGATTGAATGCATAGTATCTAAACCTTTTAAAAATTAAAAGCCTAAACTTATAATAAATGGACATTGTGGATCTCTTAATATTATGTTATAGGATTATGTTATGATTTCCTCCTTCAATATTACATTCTCATAGAGAAAACACATATAAGTATTAAATGTGGTAAAAACATACTTTGATCAAATCTTTACACACACACACACCCACATATATATAACAAAACCATTGTGTATTAAAGTAACATTGAATAAAATCATAATGAACTCACTCTAATAATGCTCTATATTTATTTTTTAGCAAAACAAATTTATTGAAAATTGAAAATTAATTTGATGTAGAACTAAGAATTGTGCAATATTTACCAATATTCACTATAAAGGAGCATCGTGTTTATAGACCCAGGTTCAACTCCGAGTTACTATGTTTTTAACATGCATAGTTCCTAATTTGATAGAGCAAACTAGCAATGTATGATACAAAGCATATACCTTGTTTTTCCAACTTCTTGTCACCATTGGTTGAGATTTGACATGAGATATCTTTTTCTTTCTTCCTTACCTTTGTCCAAACTTCATTTGATGTAAGTGGATTACTTGGTAAGCCCAGAGGATCTCTAGTTAGAAATTATTCTTAAGATAAAAACTTGGAGTGGTTAAGTTGATCTTCCCAACTTGTAGCTAACCACTTAACATTGAATTCATATATATATATATATATATATATATATATATATATCTTAATTTTGAATATATTATGCTTTAAATTTGAATATTTATGAGAAAATTAAATATGAATAAATAATTACATCTTAAAAAGTTTAATCTCTTTATAGATAATAAATTTAAAATTACATTTTATCTCTTTATAAAAAATAAAAATTAATTATATAAATATTTAAAAAATCGGATCGTTAACTTGCACTTGCCCATAAGGTTTATAAGAAGTCTAAACAAGTAGCGTAAGAAATTGAAATTCAAAAGATAATGATATTGGATGATAAGAGCTTGGTCACGAGGTTTCACCAAAATCTTCCCTATGATCTACGGGAGAGTTCATCATAAGGTTTTATTATATTTTTTTAAATGACAAAGGGGTAAAATGTCAACTTTTTCAATGGTGGTCAAATTTTAAGGAGCAAAAGAATCAAACTCATAACTTTCAGCAGATTAATTTAAATGAAAGAATAAAAAGTGTTTCTTGAAACCAATTTTAAATAATTTAAATTAATCTTATTATTTACATGTTCATATATTTATTATTCTTAAAAAAAATCATTATAACCATATATTAACCATGTTTCCAATCTTCTTTGCAAAATTATAAATAGTTTATATCATAAACCATTTTTCCAATTTGTTTGCAATTATAAATAGTTTATATCATAAATGTAAATATTTATTAATTTTTTAAAATTTTAAAATTTAAATTTAAGAAATTAAATTAATTAGGCTAGTCAAAATGTTTTTTTATAAATTATTAATTAAAAATAATATGATTCTTTGTGCTTCTTGAATAATGATATCAACTTAAAAATAATAATGAGTAAGGATTATCTTCCACTATTACAAATATGCACTATTATTTCTGTTAAATATAGATGTCTATTATATTCCCTTTAATTTAATTGATTGGTGATTAAACTGAAATGCATCGCCATAGCTTTTAAAATGCATCACTATGGGTTGTGGGCATGCTACTCACACAGGTAGGATTACATAGTTTGGATAAGCTCGGTTTGTGATTATAAGGGTTATATCTCCAGGTATGGTCTATAATTTTCTCGCGGGAATACTATCTTTCTTGGCGCCTCGTTTATTAGGTCTGAGGCTATATTATGCATCAGTTTTCGAGCTGTCATGGTTTTTTATAGTCTTTCTTGTTCTCTTATTACACAAGTTTCTTAGTGCATGTGGTTGCTTTGTGTTGTTATGAGCGCTGGTTTAGGGGATTTTGGGCATTGGTTAGTGCTTTGCATCCATATCCTACACTCTATGACATAATATACATGTTTTGTTGGGTCTTCCCGAGATTCCTCATTATAGTATGCCTGCATACAATCCTGATATAATTGCTCTCCTATTCTTCTCTGAAATTATCCACATCATATTGATATTCATCACGGTTGTATACATTCTGATATGTATCTTTAGAACACACTATAAAAAGCCTTCTCGACGTCTAGATCCCAGTCTGGACTGACCTATTGTCGATTTCTTGCCCAATTCATTACCAGGGGTAGGGAAACTGCCTACACACTAATAGTTACGTTGCTCTTTGGCGTTGTTGGTGCAACACTTTCATTATTTCACGTCCATGCAAGGATTTTGGTATACATCTATGTTTTCGATGGTGGTCTTGCTGGGGTTGTTATTGCATATGCTTCTGTGAGGGTTTTTAGGTTTTTGTGATCCATCTCCCGGTACTGGTATTAACTATGTCCTACATACCCTGTTTTTTCCAGTGTATGAGTTCTCTCTGGTGATCGGTTTTTCGTATTATCCGATGTCATTTGAACTTACACTTGGCGGGTGGTTGGAACATTATACTTGATTTGAAATGGGTCTATATTCGCTCATATTAATCCCAGCTACCACCTGATGTCCTGGGCTGAGAGTATGTATGTGCTGATCTCCCAAATTGGGCACTATTTATTTTTGGATTTCGGGGGTACATCTTTCCATATTATGGCTTTGATCTGGTGGCATTTTTTGCCCTCGATTGGCGCGATCCATGTTGGTATTTGTGTAGGCACTGACATTCTTCCTGTTGGTTATGGATCCCGATAAATTCTTTTAGGATTTATGTTCTTTTTTCCGATCGTCACACCTGCCTACTCTTCCCCTTGTTAATGTGGTGGTACTCCTAAATGGACCCATTCATGTCCGACACATCGACACATCAAGCATTTATTAGAGCCACCCTGGATGCTGAGTCACTTCACCTCAGATGCCTAGGGTCTTCACCGGGGGTGGGCTTACTCCCAGTTGTGGGGAAAAATGCCTATGCAGGACGATCCTATCCACCTAAGGTGTGACAGTGCCTTAGCAACAAATAGAGACGGCTATTCTAGTATTCTTCCTTTATGAATTAAGAATGAAGAGAGATGGATGGACTAACCGGTGTCTTCCGTTTGTCCCTCGATCTGGTTTCTCTTCTCTTTGAGAGTTCCCAGCTACTTGCCTTCTCGCTCGCCTAGCTTCAACAGGTCTCTGCAAGATCAAAAGAAGAGAACACTACACAAAGACAGATTCATATTCACAACTAGTTCAGGATTATAAATAAACTAAACATACTAATGCAATCATACATCAAAGATACATCAGTATATAGGAGAAACCAAGATAGCTTTATTGATGAATAACAAGGTTCAGGAAGAGATACAACCCAGAGGGCTCCAATCCAGCATCTCCTTCCCAGCAAATGAAATTCCTATCTTCATCTTCCCTCGAAGCATTAAGCACCCAATGATTCCAACCTCAAACCAACATCAATTCTTTGCAATAACAAAATTCCAGCCTCTAGATCTCATGGAGGAGAGATCCATATATAGATGTTTGGAGAGAGGATGAGTCAGCTTGAGATCTGACTAGTGTCCTCTCCCTCTGTCAGTTCTTGCTTCTACTTGGAGGTTCTTGCTTCCACTTGGAGATTGAGAACCTCTTACTCATCACTAGTCAAATTCACTGAGGCAAGTGTCATTGAGGAAGATTCTGGAAGCTTCCAGGGTCTTGACACCTTGTTGAATGAACTTGTCATTTGTCAATTCCCGCTCAGCGCACCCTGGTAGTTCTTCTACCTGCGTTGCAGTGCAGGTAGCCAGTGCAAACTTTGCATTTCAGCGCAGACAGCTAGTGGAGCCTTTGAATTGATCCTGAATTGACTTGTTTTTGAGCAGTTTCTGGTGGAGAACTTCTGTGAATTGCTATGGTTTGTTAGCCTTGTTCCTCTAGGGGTAGGAAAAACATGTTTAGGGACTTTGGATCCCTTAGATTATGGACATTTCATGCTCAATGCTGTAAGGCACAAAAATTTCTATAACAGTTGCCCCCTAAAGTATGAGGCCGTTTATCGAGTGAAATGCTTTATCAGGAGGATCCGAAGTTCATTCATTGCTGGGAGGAGACCTGTAATAAGATACAATACAATAAATTATTTTTCATACTGCTTTCATGATCTAGCTGAGGCGGGCATTCCCATGCTCAGCTTTATAAATTCATTTTTATGTACATAGAACAGACAATCGTCTGATGGTAGACTGATAATTTTGATGAAATTATCATCCTTTGGGTAGGATGATTATCTGCTGCAATGATGTACATGTCAATGTCTTTATCTTTCCTGAATATATATCGTAGCCCGGATGGATGAAACTAGATCCGGGGTCTTCAAACTCGTTCGATCTTCACTCTAAGTACAAGTCGATCCATGTGAGAAATGTTCTGAAGTCGAACATGGAAAGACATTTCTTGATTACCAATCAATGAGGTAAATCGTTAACAAGCACGAGAGGAATCACCGGTAATGATAATGACCCTCAAGGTACTGCAGTAAAATTCACGTGGTGTGAATAAAGGACTTGGCGTCGAACACCACACAAAATCTTTCGGTCGAAGGTCATTGATGTATACCTGTCGCCGGAAGTGAGAAACTTGCGATTGAGGCATGCAAGTTTCAAAGTACTGAAGGGGTTGTTCCTAGATCAACTTCTTGGATAATGAGCTGATGTCGACAAGAAGCGATCCGTCAAAGGAGGGTCTTAATGAATCCCACATCAGTGACACGGAACAGAGCAAATGATTTTGATGGAGGTGAAAACGATCTGATGACATATGATTCAGGGTGGCGGTCATGAAAGGATGAAGGATAATGTACGGCAGTGGATGGGACACGGCTGACTTCTCTGAACGACTTCTCTTGAACATATGGCGACACTTGTGCGATGGATCGGTAGCATTACCCCAAATATGGATGGTATGGCGAGACCATGGTGATGTGACCGGTGAATGAAACAACCCAACCCGACTGTGGTACGGAGGAAAAGTGTCATGTTCAAGAGCGACTTGCTACCATCAAAGTTTTCTTGAGTTTCTCCCAATTTTTCCCCAGTCATTTATGACCAGTACCTCTTTATTTTTGTCAAGATTGAGGAGGATAACATATGCTTGTTCTATAACTTGCCCTTCGGGCAAGCCCATCGCTATGTTTTAACGAGTCTAGCGATAGTGAAAATCGTTCTCGTCTAAAGACAAGTTTGTCGCTATTTAATGCTTTTAACGAGTCTAACGACAAAGATAACTCGGTCCTTTTCATTTTTAGAGAGTCTGAAAAGGTACATAAAGTTAACTCCAAAAGTCCTTTTTCGTCATCTAATCCCTTAAGTCCGAAAAAGTATAAAACAATACAGAAGGGATGAGTTTTCGATAGTTTTAACGAGCCGAACAAAACAAGCGCTCGATCTTTTTGTGCAATAATCCCTCAGGTCCAAAAAAGATTAAAATCTAGAGGAGGGATAGCTCTTCTGGTCACTTTAACGAGCTGGAAGGCCAAAACTCGGCAATCTTTTCATATTCTACGAGTCAGATGAAAAGAGCTTAAAGAAGACTCGTCTTTTGAGGAACGAGTGATGAAACGGGTTAGCAGCTGATTCCAGTTACGGGTTGGAATTTTCCAATCACGGCAGTGTCACAAGGATGGCTAGTGAAATCACTCTTCGCAGTTGTTCCTCAAAATGGGTAAACAATCATATGGAGGTGAATGATCGGCCAATGGAAAAGTGGAGGTGACGATGCAAACATGACCAAGGCTTTAATAGTTGATGATATTACATTCACTGTGGTTATTTACTGGGTAGTTCATTTTTTAACGAGCTTAAAAGTGGATTGAAACACTTGTTCGATCTTATGTTTATTTTTTAACGAGCATGAACTATGCGCTAAAACTGCTCGGATCTTGCGTTTATTTTTTAACGAGCATGAACTGTGTGCTAAAACTGCTCGATTAATCCAGTCATATGATAAGAATGTCTCATTAAGATTCTATTTTTTATGGAGCTTCATCTCACAAAGATTTGCTCCGGATCCTTTCTTTATGCAAGTTTGGAAACGACTAATCCTACGAGTTTAAAGGGTTAGACCTATAGGTTTAAAGGGAGGATCTAAAAATTTAAAAAATAAATAGTCGCCCCTTGCTTGCACTCGAAAAGGTTTGCATGCCCCCAGGCATAAAGTACGATTTCAAGGTTACCCCTTCTTATGTCCAATAAAACATTTGTTTTACCGGGAGAGGCCTGCCTCTTTCAGGCTACCCAAAGATTGTTTTGTTATTCTTTCAACAAAACACTTCTTCGGCGATGTCTACTGAGATAAACAAAGGTGAGTGACGACGCCCGCCCTCTCACATAACTTTGACAAAATAATCTTATTCCATAACAACCCCTCTTCCAACCACGGACGGGGTACGGACTAGTCATATTCTCCCGTGGAAACCTACCCTATACCCAAAGTTTTCCTACCGAAGCAGACCAGGACGCATGCCCCCTGGGTTCCAGTCATATCCTCCCGGATTACTCGCGCTCATCAGGAGGACGGACCGTGGGTTGAGACATTTCATGAGTGAAGAGACCATTTAGGGATGGTATATGACTATTTGCGATGCGTGATCCGGGAAATGAAAGCTGATCCACGAGCTTGATCACTCTTCCTTCGTGCGGAAAACACATTACTCTAAAGAGTGAGGAGACGATGGCTCCCATGCAATATATATAGTCTCATCCAAGGAGTAGGTTATAATCTAAGGGTCCTTGAACGACCATCACGTTCATTTGAACAGTCTTCCCTTTCAATGTTATGGGCATATTGGGGAGGATCCCTAAAGGTCGATTGGTTCCTTTATCGAAGCCTATCAGATTTCTCATTTCAGGAAAAAGCGCTGGCGAACCAAGCACTTTCCAAGCAATAGAGGAAAGGATACTCACAGATGCCCCCTCATCAATGATGGTGCCAGCCATTACCATTCTGTATATTTGTACGATAATTCTGAATGGTATGCTTGCTGGCAAACGGGGTCTGCCTAGTTGGTTCCAGTCGAACGAGACAACTAGGTTGCTTGGTGGTGGGACCGAATAGACGGCCGGGTATGACTCTGACGAAGTTCCTTCCTGCAATAAAGGAATGGGCGAATTTCCCCCTTGTTCGTCAGAGTCTGTGTTGATGGAGAGAATTTGGACGGTGTCGTATTTATTCTCCTTTGTGATGGTATCATTCGAAGATAGAGCCTCTGAAGGCAAAACCGGGTCAACTGCCACCTCAACCTTTTGACTTTCGTCAAGTATGGATTCAGACGGTTCATCCTCAATGATAGGTGCTTCGGCTGACCACCTGAGCGGGCCAGCCGGGTTCTCAACTGGTGAAGGACTTGGCAGGAGTTTTTGATATCTAGGAGGAAGTTGCGCTCATAAAATCGGGCGATCTTCCAAAACTCTTTTAGCCTCGTCTAAGAAGGGACAACGGTGGATGGCATGGTCGCCTTCACACAGTTTGCAGGGAAATCTAGCTTTTCCTCTCTGTCCTGTGACTTCACTTTCACTAGTTGATGGTGAGTTGTCAACATGGCTATCAGAGGTTGACGCCACCGAATTGTCCAAACGGGGAGACCAGTCCCTTAGTATCCGAGGGATGCAGGGACAATCTCTGTGGAAGTGGTCTCCCTTGCATATGACACATGGCGATTTAGGCCTAGTCAGTGCTGTGTATGGATTTTTGTCAGACGCCACTTGTTTGCCCCCAGTCGCTTTTGGCTCCTTCTTCTTCTTCTCTTTCTTCTTCTTTTCCTTCTTCTCCTTAGGAACTTGGTTTTTTGTTTTACCAGTTCCGTCAAGCGAAGAGGAAGGAGGAGAGGGAGAATTAGATGAAGTAGAAGGCTGGTGGGTAACTCTGGTCTAGTCTAACTGTTGATTCGACTGTTTAGGAATAGTGGTGTTCTGAACGACATTGGTTGAAAAGAGCCAGACCGGCAGGCCAATTGTCAGTCCTGGAAGCGACAATGTGACCATATGGGGCGCACCAACATCTCCCCAAGAGGAGAAGGGACTAGGATTTCCACCAAGGGGAATTCCTTGGTTGGTATGCTCCATTTTCTCAACCTAAAGATCAACGCAGGAATAGGGGTGATTGTTCCGTTTAAAATAAATTTTAATGACTCTTTAGACACAACTTGCTTTTTCAATTTTAAAGAGTCGAGAAAAAGCTAAATGTGACTCTAGTCTCCTTCGATGTTTTAACGAGCCCGAAGTGACAAATGCTCGGATGGAATTTTTCCGTTATAGAGTCTGAAAAAGGCAAAAAGGAACTACTCTGGAGTTCTAGGTAGAGGGTGTGCCAAGCTTTTCGCAAAACCGCAGAATACTTTTTAAGGTACAGGCGGTCGATCTTCCTGAATGCTGTGTTCAGCGCATTGCGATCAGTAGGGCGGCCGACACGGCTTCCTAAGGATAAAGGTTTTATGCCTATAGGGGTCTCCCAATATATACGCGATGGTACGTGGGAGCACAATCCGTACTGGCGCTATCATCCCTCAGGAGGAATCACCCACCATCAGCGAGATCGACAGTCACCAGGCTTTACGACGCCGAAACACGTCTCTAGCCTAGACCTCTATGTTGTGCGTTATGTTGCAAAGCGTTGTTAAGTTCATTCAATTTATTTTAGGTTGATCTTTTTAGAAGTTTGCCTTTTGAGGTTCACCACGAGATGTATGATACAATTCCTAAATGCAGTCTAAAGATGATAAGCAAGCTTTTTATATCTTTTTAACCATGAAAATCCTAGCTACAAAGGGAAAAGAAAGACACCATCTTTTCTCAAAGAGCAATCAGCACACTCTAATGCACTTTCCCTAAATCAAGCATGCAAACTATCAAGATGCAAATGCACAATGCAGGTGTTTGTTTTCCGCTTTCTTAATATTGATGCCTAAAAAGAAAGCTTTTTGTACAACTTTGAATTTGCTTTTAAATGACAAATACAAACAAGTTTACTTTTTCGAAATCAAAAAGGGTAGAAGAGATTACAACACTTAACGATTTTCGAAATGAACACTTGTTTTGACACTTAAAAGAGACAAACGCAAACCAAAAGCAAAAGTAAATGTATAATCAATTGTGAACAGCCAATGAACTCTCTCCTAAGATCACAATCAACAGATCTGAATCAAGGGCTACAGGATGACTATTTCACTCTTGCAAAGGAAAACTGTAAATGACGCCACAAACACATAAAAACACTCACAGTCTTTTTGTACAAAAGGAGGCGGAATTTAAGCAGAGAAAAGGGGTTATCAGATAGGTACCTATGCTGGTTACAGGCTGCAAAAATCAGAGATCAAAACAAGGCAAAACAGAGCAAAGAACCCCAGCTGCACAAGGCCTAACTGGATCAGCGCACCCTCAACACAGGGGTTTTGACATTCAGCGCAGGTAGCCTTCACGGGACCTGCGTTGAAATGCAGAACCTCTTCACAGGGTCTGCGCTGAAGGAGAAACAAGAGTTTCTCACTGGGTTCTGGGTCACAGTTTGCTATTTAATCTACAGTTTCAGGCCAAATCAAAGCAACAAGCAAGGTACAATCAAAGGGATGCTTTGAGGAAGGGCTAAGATATATCACAAAGGATCATCAAATCATTTGTGAGTCCATTGTTCAGATCATAGACAAATCCAGTGATTGGATCAAAGCAACAGCTGTCTACTTTGCATCTGAGAATAGCAGATGCAGTTCGATTGTTGCTGTTGAGTCTATGAAACAAACAATGATAGAGACACAAATAAAATGACTAAACAGATCTCCCCAGCGGAGTCGCCAATTTGTTGTGGGGAAAAATGCCTATGCAGGACGACCCTATCCACCTAAGGTGTGACAGTGCCTTAGCAACAAACAGAGACGGCTATTCTAGTATTCTTCCTTTATGAATTAAGAATGAAGAGAGATGGATGGACTAACCGGTGTCTTCCGTTTGTCCCTCGATCCGGTTTCTCTTCTCTTTGAGAGTTCCCAGCTACTTGCCTTCTCGCTCGCCCAGCTTCAACAGGTCTCTGCAAGATCACAAGAAGAGAACACTACACAAAGACATAGATTCATATTCACAACTAGTTCAGGATTAGAAATAAACTAAACATACTAATGCAATCATACATCAAAGATACATCAGTATATAGGAGAAACCAAGATAGCTTTATTGATGAATATCAAGGTTCAGGAAGAGATACAACCCAGAGGGCTCCAATCCAGCATCTCCTTCCCAGCAAATGAAATTCCTATCTTCACCTTCCCTCAAAGCATTAAGCACCCAATGATTCCAACATCAAACCAACAGCAATTCTTTGCAATAACAAAATTCCAGCCTCTAGATCTCATGGAGGAGAGATCCATATATAGATGTTTGGAGAGAGGATGAGTCAGCTTGAGATCTGACTAGTGTCCTCTCCCTCTGTCAGTTCTTGCTTCCACTTGGAGGTTCTTGCTTCCACTTGGAGATTGAGAACCTCTTACTCATCACTAGTCGAATTCACTGAGGCAAGTGTCATTGAGGAAGATTCTGGAAGCTTCCAGGGTCTTGACACCTTGTTGAATGAACTTGCCATTTGTCAACTCCCGCTCAGCGCACCCTGGTAGTGCTTCTACCTGTGTTGCAGTGCAGGTAGCCAGTGCAGACTTTGCATTTCAACGCAAAAAGCTAGTGGAGCCTTTGAATTGATCCTGAATTGACTTGTTTTTGAGCAGTTTCTGGTGGAGAACTTCTGTGAATTGCTGTGATTTGTTAGCCTTGTTCCTCTAGGGGTAGGAACAACATGTTTAGGGACTTTGGATCCCTTATATTATGGACATTTCATGCTCAATGTTGTAAGGCACAAAAATTTCTATAACACTCCCCTCTCAGGTGGCACCTCTCGAGGATGGGCGATATTTTTGGACAGATGGCAGGCATGCTTCACATGATCCACACAGGGCACGTCACATGGGTGGTGCTCAACAGGGTGCCCATAAACAATGTGCCATTAAAATCTCTTCCCTGACACTTTCCTCAGTTTTGGTTACAACGTCCTTATTGATAAAGTAACCAGTTTACAGAAAAAATCCCTGAACGGGAAATGGTATTTTGTTGATGTTGATGTAGTAGCAATGAGGGACTAGGTGGCCACGAAATGGAAGTCACTACTTGGATATATGGCCTCTGTGGTTCGGCTTATGGGAGGATGGTACAGCTTTCAATTCCTATGCGAGGGGGATTTATGAAAAATATAGGCTCTCCCATGGATCAAGGGTCAGGGATTCCTTTCTCTGCACTCCTAGTATATCGTATTCAATCACTAAAGGAGACGCCAAAGAACAAGCTTATCTGGGTTAAGCTGCCTGGCTTGCCAAATTAAATTTTGGACAAAGCAAGTATTTATGGATATCAGGAATGCAATTGGTAAATTTGTTTGTGTCGACCCACAGTGTCTGGGTGCATGCGATAAAAATAGTTGCATGGATATTAATTGAGAAGGATTATTGTGGGGCATATCCAAACCATATTAAGCTGAAATGGGAGGATACTAATTTGATACAACATCTGGACTTCTGGGGTATTCCATTCCGCTACATGTTATGTCATCTTATGGCACAATGTCCTCGAGGAAAGGGTGGTTGACGATATTTTATTCGTCGTCAACATTCTGGCACAAATGACCAGGTCGGGGGTGGACCTGTATACCACAATTTGGGACGGGGGAAGAACATTCTACTAGGTGGAGCTCATATTTTATCAGGTAATCCTAAACAATCCTCACTATTTCATTCTTCTGATTCACCTCCATTGGAAAAGGACGTATCTGTTCCCATATACATTCCCTCATCTCCTCTTATGAAACCAGCTCACAAAAAGATAGAATAGATAGATCAACGCCTTAGAATTCAGCCTCCTCGAGGGGGCAACCTCCTTTACATTACATAAATGAACAATTCTTGGATCATTCAAATGACAAAACCTCCTTTCTATATATAGGAGTCTAAGGAGTCACAATATAACCGAACCGACCTAACAATAATAATACAAAGCCACAAAAATAACAATAGAGGGATTCTATGGGGCATAATAATAACAATATGGGGACAATAGGGGCACAAAAATATTAATAAGGGATACAACTACAATAGTAATGGGGTAATCACTAGTATTATAGGGACCTAACATTCCCCTCTCCTTCAAAAAAGTGTTTTCCTCAATGCTTGAGTAGTTTTGGATGCTTCTGTATAAAATTCTCATCCTCCCATGTGGAATCTTCAGCGGATAAGTTCTTCCACTTGATGAGATACTCCGAAATTGATCGATTTCGTAGTTGTCGAGTTCTTGTTTCTGTGACTACTTCCAATTCCAATATAATTTTTCCTTCCTCATCAAGTTCTGGCAATATTGTTTGAACTGGGAGCTTGTCGCCTATAACCTTCTTTAAACATGAAACATGGAAACTAGGTGCACTCGAGAAGCTGCAGGAAGCTCCAATTTGTATGCCATAGTACCAATCTTTTGCAACACCTTGTATGGACCATAATACTTTGGTGATAATTTATTATCCTTCTTAGCTTGCTTGAGGGACATTTGGTTATATGGTTGTAGCCATAGGAATACCCAATCACCTACATCAAAACTTCTTTCGTTGTGATGTTGATCTGCTTGTTGTTTCATTCTATTATGTGCCAACACAAGGTTATCCTTTAAGAGTTGGAGGACTTGTTGTTGATGTTCGATGTGATGTTCCACTGCTTGAACCTTAGAATTTTCTCTTAAATATGATGTGATGGATGGTGGCTGATATCCATAAAGTGCCATAAATGGGGTCATTTTTGTTGTTTTGTGGAAGGAAGTGTTATACCACCATTCAGCCAGAGGCAACCATTTGACCCATTGTGTCTGTTTATCAGATACAAAGCAACGAAGATATCCTTCCAAACATTTGTTTACTATCTCAGTTTTCCCATCAGATTGAGGATGATAAGATGAGCTATGAGCTAACTGAGTACCAAGACAAGAAAATAATTTTGTCCAAAAATTTCTAGTGAAAATGGGATCTCTGTCACTTACAATAATCTTTGGGTTTCCATGTAGCTTTTGAATTGTTTCCATAAATGCAGTAGAAACTGTACTGGCTTTAAATGGATGTGATAATGCACAAAAGTGTGCATACTTGGTAAGTCTGTCAACTACCACCATGATGACACTCTTTCCCTCAGACTTGGGTAAACCTGTGATAAAATCCATTGAAACCTCCTCCCAACATTGGCTTGGAATGGATAAAGGTTGTAATAGACCGGGGTCTTAATTGTTTCAACTTTATTTTGTTGGCAAACCAAACATTCCGCCACAAACTTTTGAATATCTGATTTAAGGCCATCCCAAAAAAATTCCTTCTTAACCCTGTGGTAAGTTTTTAAAAATCCTGAGTGCCCTCCTAAGGGAGAAGTGTGCAATTCCATAAGAATCTTTTGTTTGAGTTGGGAATTCTTACAGAGGTATAAGCGATCTTTGTACCATAACGAATCATTTTTCCAGCTAAATGTATCAGATGTACTGGAATCTTGTTGTAACTTTCGAATAAGTGCCCACACTTCTTCATCATTCTTCCATTCCTCCCTTGCTTCGTTTATCCAATCTGGTTGGATAATAGAAATGGCGCACAACAATGCTTCCACATCCTCATCCTTTCTTGAGAGTGCATCTGCCACCACATTTTGCTTCCCTTTTTTGTAGATGATTTCAAAGTCATAACCCAACATCTTTGTGACCCACTTTTGTTGCTCTTCAGAGGATAATCTTTGTTCTAAAAAGTATTTAAGGCTATCATGATCCGTTTTTACCTTGAAGTGTCTTCCCATTAGGTAGGGTCGCCATTTCTTAAGTGCATGTAGTATTGCCAACATTTCCTTCTCATAAATAGCTTTGTGTAAAAACTTTCCCTTGATTGGACGACTTTCAAAAGCAATGGGTCTTTCATCTTGCATTAAAACAACACCAATTCCATTTCCTGAAGCATCACATTCCACAATAAAGGTTTTTGTGAAGTCCGGTGTAGCTAAGACCGGTGCTTGGCACATTGCCTCTTTAAGATGTTCGAAGGCCTTTGTTGCTTCTGGAGTCCATGAAAATGCATCTTTCTTCAATAATGTTGTTAGAGGTGCTGTTATTCTCCCATAATTCTTAACAAACTTGCGATAATACCCTGTCAACCCAAGAAATCCTCATAGATGCTTTATGGATGTGGGGATTTTCCATTCCTTAATGGCTTTAATTTTGCTAGGGTCTACCTTAACTCCTTCATGAGATACAATATGACCCAGATATTCCACCTCTTGTACTCCAAAGAAACATTTGGATCTTTTTGCATATAATTGTTTCTCCTCCAATAGTTGTAGCACCCTGTCAACATGTTCAACATGATCCTTCCAAGACTTGCTGTAGATTAGTATATCATCAAAAAATACTAACACAAATTTTCTAAGGAAGGGTTTGAAAATGGAATTCATCAAACCTTGAAATGTTGAAGGTGCATTGGTAAGGCCAAAAGGCATGACCAAAAATTCATAATGACCCTCATGAGTTCTAAATGCTGTTTTCGAAATGTCTTCAGTCTTCATTCTGATTTGATGATATCCTGAATGAAGATCCAACTTGGTGAAGTAAATTGATCCATGCAATTCATCCAGTAATTCATCAATGACAGGAAGGGGAAACTTATCTTTAATAGTGAGCTTGTTGAGCTCCCTATAATCCGGACACATGCGCCATGATCCATCCTTCTTGTGCACCAATACTACTGGAGCAGAGAAAGAACTTTGACTATGTTGAATTATACCAGCCTCTAGCATTTCTGCAACCATACGTTCAATTTCACTCTTTTGGGCATAGGGATATCTGTACGGCCTGATGTTTGGAGGAACACTTCCTGGAATCAGATGAATAGCATGATCATGATCACGAATAGGTGGGAGACCTTTGGGAGTCTCAAATACCTTGGAATGATTGTCCAAGACTTTTTGGAGATCTGGAGAAATAGATGATTCCGATGTGGAAACATCTAGCGAACATAATTGTGCAATTACACCTCTTTGTTCCTTTTTTAGAAGCTTTGTCATACCGTTAGAGCTGATTATCTTTCTCGGTTTCCCTGCAATACCCCTTAATTCAACTTCCTTTCCTTCCACAAAAAATTTCATGAAAAGTTCTTGAAAATTAAAAGCTATTGTACCCAAGGATTGTAGCCATTGGACTCCTAGTACAACATCAGCACCTCCCATTGGAATGGAAAGCATTGGGCTAGTCAATACATATTCTCCCATGGATAGCTTGATATTATGGCACTTTCCAAAGCAATTTATTGTTCCTCCATTTGCAACCATCACTTGACACTCTGGTGCTGGATATAGGAAGCAATTCAATTCTTTTGCTATCTTACAATGAATAAAATTGTGGGTACTTCCTGAATCAATCAACACTATTACCTTTTTCTTCTTGATTTGTCCTTCTATCTTGATGGTTTTAGGAGTGGTAATTCCAGCCAATGCATTACAAGATATGGTCGAATTCATTTCTTCTTTATCTAGGCTTTGTTCCTTGAGTATATCCTCTTCTTTTGACCTTTCTTGCTCCTTTTCTTCTTCCTCTTCACAATCTATGTAGAATAATTTTTTCTCAGCACACTTATGACCTTTAGTGTATTTGCTATCACAACTGTAACAAAGCCCTTTTTCTCTTTTTTTCTTCCAATTTTTGTGGTGTCAACCTTATAGGTTGTGGAAGACTAGGGGCAACAACACTTCCATCTTTATAGTTGTGAGTGGTATGCTTCCTGGTTGCCATAATTTTGCTTTCCATTTTTCTTGCTAACCTGAATGCCTTCTCTAATGAATCAGGTTCCCAAAGGCGAACATCATGTTGGATATTATCCTTTAAATTCCCTATGAACACATCAATCCTATGCTCCTCTGGAATATTTTTTACCCTTATGTTCAATTTTTGGAACTCCTCAATGTGCTCCATTATTGAACCCTTTTGTTTGAGACTTATTAATTGGCTAAAAAATGTGTTGCTTTTTGTATCCTCATAATGTGCTGTCAATTCTTCCGTAAAAATTGCCCAAGTGATAATTTGTTTATGAGAGCAAAGCCATTGATACCATACAAACTGATTTGGTTCCAAATATAAAGTTGCAATACGTACCTTTTGTGTGTTTTGCACATTATTGAGATCGAAAAATTGCTCCATCTGTAATATCCATGTTGCAGGATCCTTGCCATCAAACTTCCTCATATTGATTTTTGGAATATGGTGGGTCTTCGATCCAAATTTGAGTCTATGAAATCATGATTAACATTTCTTTTGTTCTCATCATGAGTTTCCTTTACTACCCTTTCACCATTAGTAAGCATTTCTTGTAGAAACTTTGTCAAATTTGTCTTCAAATCTTCCATGCCTGTCTTCAAATCTTCCATGCTTGTCTTTAAACAATCCATCTTAGCTTCTACGCCTTTCTTTAAACCATCCATCTTAGCTTCTACATCTTTCTTTAAACCATCCATCTTAGATTCTGTTAATTTTTTTGCAAGTGACACTTGTTGCACTTGGTCTCATAATTTTGATATATCATGTTGCATTTCTTCCTCTTCTTCATGAGTCATGCTAGAGCTTTCAGGTTGCTTACTAGGTGTTTGCATTTTCTTTCCTCGGGGCATCAATTACCGATAATAATGCTTTATTATGCCCTTTGAATTCCTTCAAACTAATTTTTCAAACCAAGCTTATGCAGAAATTTAAAAAAACCACACACCTTTTTTCATTTTGTAGGAGCTTGATATTGAATCTGATGTATCTCTATAATTTTGAATCATCCAGTTCTGAAATTGCGACTTGAAGTAGCCCTCTGCATCCTCTTTCCAATGCCACCAGTATGATCCAAATTGGATTCTCCAAGGAAGAGTTATGCCAAATCTCCCACAGTGACCTGATTATAGACTAGTTCAGTAGAGCGAACTTGTACGATGTGCCACGTGTCACTGTTTCGACCTTTGTCTCTGAACAACATACACAAGAAACTATAGTCTGTCCTCTTTTTGAACCTTCTTACGAAATTTCAATCCGATGCTCAGAGAGAAAGTTATGATAATTTTCCCTAGGTCACCTGTTTGGAGTGTAATTCAAGAGTCTGCAAAAAAGGCCAACTTCCTCAGACCATATCTCCACAAATATAGCGTGAAAAGCTCTGAAATTTGGACCCGAGGTTCAGTGCACTTTCATCTCAAATGGGTTTTTTTTCGCTTTTGAAACGTCGCAAAAAAAAAGTTATAGCGAAAATACCACGATGACCTATTTGGAGCAGCGAAACCCCTAGAGTCCAAAGCTCTAATACCAAATGTTATGAAACCAGCTCACAAAAAGATAGTATAGATAGATCAATGCCTTAGAATTTAGCCTCTTTGAGGGGGAAACCTCCTTTACATTACATAAATGAACAATTCTTGGATCATTCAAATGACAAAACCTCCTTTCTATATATAGAAGCCTAAGGAGTCACAATATAACCCAGCCGACCTAACAACAATAATATAAAGCCACAAAAATAACAATAGAGGGATTCTATGGGGCATAGTAATAACAATATGGGGACAATAGGAGCACAACAATATTAATAAGGGATACAACTACAATAGTAATGGGGTAATCACTAGTATTATAGGGACCTAACATCTTCGTGGATGTTGGAACATTCTGGAACTCCAACTATTGATGACTCATCCCTGACAGAACTGAACCCATTGCTTTCCGTCCCTGTCACCTCTCCACCTGTTTCCGCTCCAGCTCATATGCCCCTGTTTGACGTCCCCTCCACATCACACATTACATACACTCAGGCTTACATCCCATCCACCCATTCTTATCTCCCTGCTATTACCCCTACTCGACCTATTTCTCTGAAGTCTCTGGTGATCTCACCGAATAATTCAGTGGACAGTGATTTAGACTTTCTGCGTCAAAGAAAGACACTCAACCTACATTCACTTACCATTCATAAACCCCCTGGCTCATCACTCCAGTCATTAGCCCATCCTCCGCTGGCAACATCATTATCAAAAGAAAACAAAATAGGGGTAGCTGACATTTCCGTGGTCGCTCCCGCCATACTACTTTTACCCCTACAGACTCCCCATCCCTTATTGACATCCCTATCACTTCTCCCATATCACCTCAGGCCCTTAGAGTAAAGATGCTCATATCTCATCCATCATGAACTTCATCCTATCAATGAACATATGTGGATTGGGGGCTTTATATAAATTCCTCGACCTCAAGGAGCTTTTTCTTATTACATGTCCATATATCATCCTCATACAAGAAACTATGCACCTAACTAGATGATCGATTGACTATTTTAGGCGTATGCTCCCATCTTGGCACATGGTGGCTACAAATGCTATTGGAAGATACGGGGGATTGGATGCCCTCTAGGACCTTCGATGGGTCAGAATGAAGGCTTTCTCTTGCTCTGCTGGTATCCTTCAGGAGGGACACATTAGGGGCCTCCTAGGAAGGATTCACATACTAAATGTATATGCACCATACAGCGATCAGGATATATTTTTGCGCAACATATGTTCTTCTAGTATATTGCACCTGTTTTCTCTAATTATGGCAGGTGATCTGAACTGCACTACTAGGCTGGATGAAGTATGGGGTCGGGGCCATTGTCTGGATAGTATGGCTGACATACTAAAAGAAATTATTTTTGAACATAATCTGGTTGATATATGCCAACCACATATCGCGCCTACTCGGGACAATGGTAGGGCTGGTATGGAATATATTGCAAAGCGACTGGACCGTTTTCTAATTCACGAACAAATGGTGGAGAAACTTGACATTCTTCAATCCAGTATTTTCAGTAACTATACATCGAACAATCGGCCTATTATACATACATGGCGTCATGGGGACATAATATTTGGTATGCCTTTTAAATTTAATCGGTTCTGGTTGGAAGACCCTGATTTTGAGACTCTGATCAGAGCACACTGGATTTGGGACAAAACTGCCAATATCTCACCCAAGGTTGATATTTTGCACAGACTGCCTTGAAGGATGTGGTCAAGGTATGGGAACGCAGGAAGAAGTCTCAGCAGAAAAAATAATTGTATGAGATTGTCGCAGCGCTAGAGTCTCTCCAACCTCACATGGTCACACAACTCCCATCTATTGAGGTGCGGAACCAAATTCGTGCACTAGAGCTCAAGAAAAAGGATATCCTACATAGAATTGAAATGAATTGGCGTCTTAAGAGTCGAGCTATATGGATCCAGGAGGGTGATAAGAACACTAAGTTTTTTCACCGCTATGAAAACCATAGAAGGAAGGTAAACTCTATCTAGGAGATATCAGATGTAGATGGAAACTGCTTTTAATCATAACAGGAGATCACTAATCTCACGGTTTCACATTTTGAACAAGCCTATAGGCGCAAGGTGCTTGATTGCGGGGAGGAACAAGTTTGGGGGGTAAATTCTAACCCTTTGATGTTTGATGAGGAAGAAAATTTGGATTTCTATAAGGCTGTCTCGATTGATGAGATACATCAGGTTCTTAAAACGCTGAAGGGGGACAAAATCCCAGGTCTTGATGGTTGGACTATTGAACTATTTGTCCATTTTTATGACATATTCCAAGATGATCTTCATGCCATGGTAGAGGAGTCGAGATTACGAGGGTTTATATACCAACAAAATAATTTCTACATACATTTATCTCATCCCTAAGAAGTTACCTACGATCACTTTCTCTGATTTCAACCCTATCTCACTATGCAATCTCATTTATAAAATTATCTCAAAGACCATTGCTTCTAGGATGAAGCACATATTATCAAAGTACATTTCCCCGGAACAATATGGTTTTCTACAGAACATACAAATACACGATGATGTGGATATTGCACAAAAAGTCTACACTCCATACATGTTAATAAAGTGAATGCAGCGGTCATGAAGGTCAATCTTAAAAAGGCATACGACTTCCTAGACTGTGGATATCTCCAGATGGTCCTTCACAAGAATGGGATACAGACCAGTGGTGTGGAATGGATTATGGCCTGTGTTACAAATGTTAGGTACGTAGTTGTTGTAAATGGATATCCATCCCGTTATTTTGGGGCGAGTAGGGGACTGAGACAGAGATGCTCACTCTCTCACCTTTTATTTATTCTTTCCATTGATGGACTAAGTCTACACATCAAAAAAGTTGTTGCGGAAGGAAATTTTGAAGCTTTGCACATAGGTAGACAAATTTATATATCACACAACTTTTTTGTTGATGATATTTTGATCATGGCTATGATTGACAGATTTAAATGGCCCACATTATTTCAAGTATTTAACAAATTTGGTCGAGCCATAGGCCTCATTATGAATGTTGTTAATTCTACAATTTTATATGGCACATGTAATATAAGTGACATTGCATATATCTAGAGAATATTTGGGGTGGGTGCAGATCCTCTTGATGTGGGCATGAAATATCTGGGATATCACATAAAGCCTTGTAAATACCAGAACATCGACTAGATGTGGCTGGTTGATCATTTTCACAATAAAATCTGGGGGTGGGAATTCAGGTGCCTCTCTTTGGGGGAACGCATTACTCACACTCAGTCAGTGCTCACCCAGATGGGGGTCTATTGGGCCCATCTATATCGACTTCCACAACTCATCATCAACTCATTGAACCGTATTATGGCACATTATATATGGTCTGGGGCTGCACATAATTTTAAATACCACCTAGTCAAATTGGAACATATTTCTAGACCAAAAAAGTTGGGAGGATGGGGTGTTATAAATATTCGACGATTTGGATGGGCGTTACTATTGAAGTCACTATGGTGTGGGTTATTCGGAGAGCGCATATGGAGTAATATGATAAGATTTATATATCTCAAAGACAAATACTTTGTATTCTGGATGCGTCGGGGATCCAATGGCTGTAATACGGGGTCGACAATATGGCTTAGGTTTAACAAGATTAAAAGATTTTTCTCCAAAATCTATGTTGGCAATTTAATACTGGGCACCGGATTTTGATTGGAGGGGACCGGATCCTTGGTATGTGTAGGAATACAAACATTTATGTTGACCTATCACATATTCTCAATTACAAAGGCATTTTTTTCTCGAACCAAGTAATCCGAGAACGGCTTGGTTGCATATCTATTTGGAAGAGGGAAAATGAACTGGGATTGACTGACCATTTCACTCTTGAATGGGAACACATCCGAATCATGATGAAATCACTTGGTATTTGCAAAGACGGTTGAGGAGACCAGGTCACATGGGCTGGTAAGAAGAAGATCGATGAGATAGAGGTCGCGACCACCTATTTCTACCTCTGCTCACAAGAGCTACAACACAATGTGATAAGCTGGTTCTACAGTTTTTGGCGCATGCAAGTTCCCACTAAGATCATCTTGTTCCTATGGTTGGCCTAGAATAACAAAAACTTTACCTGGGACAACCTACAAAAGAGACAGCGATAAGGACCAGGGGTCTGCTATCTATGCTAGGATGAAGGAGAAGATAATAATCATCTTTTTTTACATTGTCCATGCACGGTTCGCATATGGAGACACTTTTCCATTAATATGGGCTTTCCATATCTACATCATGTTAGTATTTTTGACTATTTAAATTGGTGGATCTCACAACGGTCCACATGGAGGATGATCCCACTGGCTATTTTCTAGGAAATATGGAAGTGGTGCAACCAAATAATTTTTGAAAATGTCAAAGTAAAAGAAGAAAAGGTTCTGGCTCGCATTACCCAATGGATCAACGTTGATAGTGATAATAACAACATGCCAAAGGAAAAGACTGATATGGGGGATGGTCCATACATTACTTACCTCGCAAGGTTTTTTGATGGGGCATCACAAAGTGGGATGTGCAGATGTGGTTTTTGGATCAAGTTTTCAGAAATGTAAGAGTATTGGGTACACTGGAATGCGAGAAGAGGCACGAACATGAAAGTTGAAGCCATGGCTTTATAGGGCTTACTGTGGTTTGAAAACTTCATGGACATTCCTCTCATGCACTTTTTTGGGATTCTCAGACCATTATTGATCATATACTAGGAAAAAACTAGATTCTACAGAGCACTCTTCAAGGTTGGCTAGGTCTGATTGAAAAGCAATGGGCTACTTTTTCAGACTCCGCTATACAACATATTAGACGGGACCATAACCAGAATGCAGATCAAATGTCCAAAAAGGGTCTACTGGACGAGCTAAACAGAATGTACATCGAGATAAAGATGGATTCACTCACCATAGATGTTGGACGCCTTATCATACCAGTGTAGTGATAATATCTTACAAGCTCAAAACAAAGACAAATGCTGCCAGATAAGATAAGTATTCATCTATATGTTTTCTTTTTACATTTCCTTTTTTGTATATGACACATATAAATGGAGGTATATAGTGCTTCAGTGCATGTAGATAATTTGGATACTCTACTCTTTTTGTTAACACATTAGTGCCACATAGTGTTAATTAACATATTGTATGATGAAAAAGAAGTTTTTTATACACGTATGCCAAATATAGATGATGGATACACAGAAAAGGTGGCCACAACTGCCCAACATTCTTATTTATGTACTGTTTTTTATATAATATAAAACAAATGTTTTTTTCTTGCTTAAAAAAATAAATAAAATAAGATAAAATATCTAAGCGAACGCCAATATCGACATAAAACTTTAAACCAAATCATGTTATGGAATTTGGAAGCAAATGGCAGACCCAACTGAAGCATTTGTTTCACGCTCCCATTGATGCTCATAGGAGGCTTCGCTTGGGCGTAACTTCATCTTTTTAAAGCTTGCCGTTGTGAGTCAATGTCAAGTATTGACAACTGCCATCCAAGGTTTGTGAGTCAATTATTCTATCTTACTATGAATGTCAAAGTATTGACCACTGCAATTCAATCTTTGTTAGTCAATTTCTTCATTCAATTTTGTTAGTCAATTTCTTCATTCAACATTGTCACTATGGATCAAAATCAAAATTTAAAATCTTTCTCAGTGAATTACTTCATTCAACATTGTCACTATGGATCAAAGTCAAAAGTTGAAAGTATCGTCATTGTGTTTGAATGTCAAGTTTATATATTACTATCAAAACACACTTTAAATGGTCCTAAGCAATCCATGTTCTTCCCAAGATATATAGCAAAGTTGACAATGTATACAAATTTGATTAGCTGCAAGAAAAGTTGACAATGTATACAAATTTGATTAGCTGCAGTTAACACCAGCCTTTGCAATCCTCGTCAACCTGAAACAGTGAATTAAATAAATGAAAGAGCACAAAAAGCCGAGTCCGTAGTGAATTTAAGAAATTAAATCAAATGACCAGGGGATGAACTTAAGGAATTGGTCAAGACTAACTGAACTTGGGAAGAAAGATTCCACGCCTTTTCGTGGTATTATCTCTCAACAATTGTTGGTCTCGTTAGCCATTCAACCTGAATATGCCTATTCACCTCCCTTTGCAATAGTAAATTTAATGAATTAGATTCAATGACTAAGCGATGAACTTGAGGAATTAGTCGAGTCTAACGAACCTTGCGATGAAAGTTTTCAGGTTTTTGAGTGGTTTGATTTCTCAGAAGTTGTTAGTTGGATAATCTATTTGACTTGATTAATGAGCCACACTTGTTGGTTCGAAATGCGTCGACCAAAAAAGTCTCTCATGTGATTTCTACGGAAAAACTTTGTTTAATTAATTATGCTTATTCACTTTTTTATAATTTTATTTGTTTTGTTTTTAATTTTCCATTATCTATATTGAAATAGTGATATTTTAAATACAAATCTAACATAAACCAAGCCACTACTTAAAAAAAGCCCATTCAATATGAAAGGTCAAAAGCAAATATTAGGATCAGAGTACTTCATTACTATAATGTTGACCGGTGGCCCCACAATGGTCATTGCACCCTGTGAACAGCAGCGAAGCGAAGCGCTGCGCTGTATTAAGATTTTCAATTATGGGTTGATGTGATACCTTTTTAGCACTATAATCAACAGATTATCGTGAACTTGAATCTTTGTTTTGTAAAATCATGTTTCAGTAGCAAATACCAGAAAGTTTGGAAGACCAAATTCGACCTGGCATACGGTGAAATGTGAAAGTTTCACCCACAAACGATTATAAAGCATAAATATGTGCAATTAATTAAACAATTATAAATCACTAATCATGTCCAATCAATTAAATTGATTTTAGCTTTTTGAGGAATCACGTGATCCATTGACATTTTATTTATTTCCACGAATAACAGTTTCATTTATTTTTTATTTAATTGTATATTTTCTTGATTTGGTATATCATTATCATATACAAAATATATACAAAATATTTATAATATGACCAATTAAACTAATTTGAATAAAATATTTAATATATGATTAATTAATTTAATTTGAATAAAATATTTAAGAGATGAAAAATTAAATTAATTTGAAGACATTTTTATAAGGTATATTAAAAATTATTAAAATTTGGATTTTTTTAATATTAAAAAATAATTATTTAAATAAATTAGTGTATTTCTGAAATAAGGGTTGGGAACACTGAAGAGGAAGAAGTTAATTTTTTGTTACGGTTAAATTTTTAAATATAAGTAAATGTATTGAATGCAAAATAAAAATTTTATTTAAAACAAGAATGCAATTTAAAGTTAGAAATTAATGCTCTAGAAAATATTGCATAAAACATTATAATTTGTATTGGTCAATGTTAAATTAATAGGCAAATCGAATCCTATAGTCTTGATTTGAAAGGAACTAATAAATTGGGATGTCTACACATTTACAATTTCACTCCTACATAAATAATGGTGAGAAGTAAGTATATTTATTTACATCTTATTCTTATATATATATATATATATGCAAAGTCTTGCTTAAGTTATGGTGGGAAGTAATTGATGAATTAAGTTACCCCCCACAAAATGCCAATGAATCATAGATCTACCAATTTCCTTGTAAAAAACAATTGGAGGGCAAATTTTTTGTCTAGAAATGGAATTTGTTGAACACTTATAGATACAGCACTATGCAACTATGCAACTATGTTTTCTATTGCAATATAAAATTTGGACCATGCCTTGTCATAAAAATTCAGTGCAAGTCCACCTAATTTTGCAAATACAAAGTATAGTAACTTGGACAATCATTTCTCATGCCATATTGCAAAATAGTTGTTTATATAAAATAGCAATATGCTCTAAAGACGAACTATAATTAAATGATGTTATATCTCCATACATAGTTTGGATCATGAAGGTATTCTTGGCATTTCCCATTTTCATTTGCTAGCACTTCAACACCTCGACCACTTTTCCCTCTTTTTATATAAGATGTACTACATTAAACAAAAAAGTATGCACATGGTCATATCATATTCTTTCAACATCTTTGTCTCTTCCACCATCATTATTATTTATATTACTATGATGATCTAAGCATATATTTTACATGTCATCCATGGACTTTCATAGAAAGAAAGTATCCTTGAATCTTTGCGATGACCATTTGTGGTTGTTTACATGATTCATTAACGATTAATGTAGGTGCTAAAAGATTTAGACCACTATATCTTTTATATAAATAATAATAATTAAATGTATTTTGTGTTTGATTCAATCAATTAGATTTAGGTGAAATTTCATGAGAGTTATTGGATTTTTAAGGTTTTATTTTGTAAGTTGGTGAAGTTTATAAATTTATGATAGAAAAACCCAAAAAATTTGCATTGTTAAGGGTTCGTGTGAGCCAGAATGAGTGTGATTCCTAGTACAATTAAGTCATACTTTTTAAATCATGGATTAGTCTCACAAATCACAAATACTTCAACAAATAAAAATAACTAAATTATTTTAATCTTAAAATTAAAATATTTAATATAAATAAAAAATCAAATTGTTAAGATAGATGTTAAATGGGTATCTAAATGAAAAATCATTCAAAATTATGTATTTAAGTTGAAAAAATCATTCAAAATTATGTATTTAAGTTGAAAAATAATAATCAACCTAGTACATAAAACATTTAATTTATTTGAATTTGAATTTTATAATAAAATTTAAAAAACCAAATATTAAAATATAAAATATTAAAATATTAATATATTTAAAAATACTACTTCACCTATAAATTTTAAAATTTAATAGATGTTTCACATATCAAATCAAATCAAAATTTTTGCATGAATAACATTAATATTTTATGGTACCCTGATGGGGTGTTAACTAAGACACTATGGTTGCATAGAAGGATGTGCCAACCTCACAATTGTCTCTTCCTTGTGATGGTGTGGCAGAAGGCAGTTAAGAAGTGCATGTTATCTTACTAGTGGAGTTATTGTTTTATAGCTTCAGGTAGGGTGATGGATGAGCATTGGTACAAGTTTAGTGTGAGAGGAGGTGAGGACAACTCCTCAACCTCCACTATTAGTTTTTTCCTGTTGAATTTTCATTTTAATTTTCACTTTCAATGGCAATCTTTTATGGACAATCTATTTTCTGGAATGTGTTGGGCTCCTTGTTGTTCTAATGAATTTTAGGCTTTCAATCACAAACTTGCTCCTATTGTTGGTTTTAAGACATGAATTTGTTATGCTTACTCTTGTAATTTGTTTGTTTGTGTGTTTAAAGGTAATTTCTCAGTTTTCTTGTTTAATTGAGTCTTTAGGAAATATTCTCAATCTTTGTGGGATATTACTGTTATTTGGGAGCGTTGTCCATATTTTATGTCTCTGAAGAATTTAACATTTCTAATTGTAGCTTTAGAATTCAATTTATTTAGTCAATTGCATTTTGGTCAATGTACCATGAATCATGCACTTACTGGTAGTTTTTAGGGTTTAGGGCTTGTCATAGTTTCTTTGTGTCAAGTATTTGTATAAAGGAGTTTCACGGGTTGTTTCTAGGTTTTGTAATGACCCTGAGATATGGTGAATTTGAAAACATTTTGGGTTATTCTCATGTACTTTGGAAATTAGGTGATTATTTAATTGTCTTTAGCTCAAGAGTTTAGGGTTCTCTGTATTCTTGCTTTATAGGTAGAAGTTATGTCATTGTTTTTCCTCGGTGTTCATTTTCAAATGTACTCATGCCTCTTAGACAACAAATGAGTAATAAGAGGGGTGGTGGAGATAGAATTGGGCATAAAAGGGTTCGTACTTTTTCCTATGACTTTGTTGCTACCTCCTTTGATGTTGTTCCTTGGGAAGAGAGAAAGGAAATTTTATTGCTAGAGAATAAAGAGGCAGAGGATTGTCCTTATCACTAGACTCTAAGTTGGTGGGGGAAGATATGAAATGGATCCTGTTAGATTTAGGAAAAGGCGACTTGATTTTATGAATTCACTGGAATTATATCAACAAATGGCTACCTTGTTGCGTCTTATTTTAAAGATAAAAAAGTGAAAAAATACAATGGTTCCTCTTCTTTAGAGGACTTTAAACGTATGCTCGGTAATAAAAGATTCTACCTAGATAATCTAGACTCTCGCTTGGTTCGTGTAGAAATCTTATTCGTGGGTGATTCTTCCTATGGTGATCTCAGTGATCCTTCAACTAATAATGTTGAGACACCTACTCTAATTTCCTCTTAACATGACTAAAAAAGTGATCTCGGGTATTTTGTCATCAATTTTGCATGTGTCCTTCAGGTCTGGTTTCTTCTCGGTGGTCCTTTTCTTATTTTGGTCTGAAGTATATAACCAAGGACTATTTTTCTTATTGTCCTATGGATATCACAGAGGCGAAGTGGGTCTTGTGGTTGTTTTGTTATTCTCTTGGAGAGCCTTGAGCCTTTATTATTATTATTATCTTTCTAGTAATTCAGGTACATGGATATCTAGTTTTGGGAAACATTCTCATGATGGAGATATAATTTCTATATCTTTCGATACAATGGTTTTTATCGTCCATACTATGGATGAAACATATTTAGTGTTTTCTGGTGAGACTACACATCTTCTCTTGGGTCTCATTCATGCATACTATGGCACATTTCTGGTTGTTTATGGCTCTCTTATGCTTGGTGTACTTACATATCATTGTTCATTGGCGTCTCTCTTGAAGGAAACTACCATGTTCATGTTTTTGGAGGACATTGTTGTGTATTGTCTACTCTTAGCTCCACAACTCTAGAGCTTCTTGCATTCTGAATGGCATGTTGCTTCCTTTTTGGTTTTGTGCACATAATGGATGCTTTCTAGTCTCTATGGAGGAAATTACAATTGTGTTTTTAGAAGAAATGGTTACAAAGGTTTGGAGTTAACAATGAACAATGTTTTCAAACTCGTGTTGTGCATCTACTTTGTTATTCATAGCTCTTAGATAAATACTTGGTGGTTATAGTTATCTTGCTCTTATGCCTTATTGATTCAATGTTTAAAGGTATATATGAGCTTTAATTCACCTATAGCTTTGTTTCACTACACAAATGAGCATATTTTGCTATGATCTCTATTTGATATGGGAGATATTGGTTTTATGGGTATGCGAGCATGGAAATGATAGCGATGTAATGTTTGGTTTTTGATATTGAACAAAAAGTGTTGAAATTTACCAAAAACAAAAAAATAAACTACAAACATTCATATTTTATGGTTAACATTATGTGTTCATAAGCATATCATTTTTATGTAATATCTATATTTAAACCAACATTCATATTTTGATTTCTATAAACATACACCATCTACTAGTGAAATGAATGTGTTGATTTTTATTTTGAAAAATATCTTATTAAAAAACCAAAAAAATATTTTGAAAATTCAAACCACACATTTTCATAACAAACTAACCAAATACCCAACAAAAATAATTATAAATTCATTCAAATTATAAAATAGAAATATATATAATTTTAACAATATATTTTACTTATATAATTAAATAATAAATTAATTTCAATCCTTTTAAATATTTTTTTAAAATAATTTTTTAATTTTAATATATTGAACTTAAACGCTCACTTCGTCATCTTTACAAATTTCTAAAAAAAATTTAACATTTAAAAAATAAATAATAAATAATAAATTAATTCATCCTAATCTCAACATTCATATATTTGGAAATTTTATTTTTTCTAAACCAATATAAATCAAAGCCTTTATATTTTGTCCCACGAATTTAGCATGCTATGCCATAAATGACAAGTTAATCTCAGCATATTCATAATTTTCAAATTTAAATATAAAATAGAAAAATTTAATATAATAAATAAATTATGAATTTAAATATAAACTAGAAATAATTAACCTAATAAAATGAGTTATTTTTTTAATATTATTTATTTACATTAATTAACATTTAATTTTATAACAAGGAAAATCATACTACTTAAAATTACTTATTAATAGTAAGTAACAAAACAGGGTCTCACTATTACCAAATGCTTAAATCTTGAATTCAAAAGAGGCTCTCACTATTACTACATGCTTAAATCTTGATTTATTAATCTATTTCCTATTACATCTCCCAACGCAACTGGTTATGAAAGAGAAATATATTTTATTTTATTTTCCTAACAAATTTTGGTTTAATTCTCTTATAAAATTTATATTACACATTCATGGGCCCGCCCTTAAAGTTTTTCAAATTTATATTACACATTCATTAGCGCAACAACGATGCAACTATGGAATAATTGTTTGCCTTACGATGTTTATATAAGGCAACAACATTAATATGTGTTTCGACAACTATAACATACGTCCTCATATAACATAGTTCTTAGCTACTTCACTTCGGGTGCATTATATACACGTCTATTTTTTTACCGGACGCCGGTATATATCTTTCCAATGTTTGCACTATGTAAGGTATATGGGATTATCTTGGGGTTTGCATGATTATATTTGGATAGCTTATTGGTCACATCATAGTTGTGTGAGTAGTGATTAAATTCAAAGAATTGGTTTTAATTTTAATTAGAAAGATATATATTAATATTTTTTTATTATGAAAAGTTTAAAAAAAATATTTTTCAACTGATAACGTTATATAAATTCAACATTTCATTTTCAATTAAAACTAGATTGAGTAGAAAATATCACATTATGATAATATAGTCAAATATGAAAATGCACTTTCATATAATAACAAATTTTATAAATTATATTAATTTTTTTCAAAATGAAATAGTACATTCCATCCCAAAACAAAGAGGCATTTAGTGTTTTTTCCTATTATGTTTCTTGTATCTCCAATTGTTGTCCTTAAACCATCTATCCTGAATCTATATTAAATAACAAATGTGTCCCAAAAACTTAAATGACTACTTAATCAGTAAATGTGATCTTCTCTATCAAGGTAAACACTTTTGACTTCTACCTTTTGGTTTTAATGTCCTTTTGAGACCTACTTGGCTTATAAGACCTTTTCTCACATAATCAGAACTGAACATCCTATTTAATCAAAGATTTGGTTGAAAACTTTGACGTTTTTCTTTTTTTTTCAAAGATGTAGATTTAATATCTCAAGGGCTTGCTTATGAAACCTTCTGGCTTCATTTTAATTTAATGGGAAATAAAATGTCCCGCGAAAATATTAACCATTTATGTCTCTAATTTTATTTCTAATGGGTTATAACTTGGAGACTCTATGAGGAAGTGTCTTTCTTCTTTGGTAGCTTGTATTGCACTTAGCCAGCTTATGGTATCCATTAAATCTTTGCCTACCCCATGTGCTTGGTATTTCTAAAATCAATTTTGAATGGATTATGACTATTGATATTAGACTTGATTCTTAATATTTATTCACTCTTCTATATATTTCAAATATGAATGTTAGATTTCCTTTACAACTATCGAATGTTGAGCATGACTATCTTGAAATTGATATCAAATATTGGGCACTATTATTTTGAAATTGATGCCTTTCCATTTGAAAGGGTATTAACATGGAGCTAAATCTTGACGGGAAGATGTTGAAAAAATAAGATTATATGTTTCATATTAAAAAAAGAGGTAAAATCCAATTTTCAAATTTCAAGTTTTATTCGTAACTTTTTGCCATGGTATAAAGGCTAACTAAAAAGACCCACATAAAGATCGGTTTTTCTACTTTCCAGGGACCTTTTTTTTCCTATCATTTTTCTATTGAAATTCAACCTTGTAATTTGACCACAACATTATTGTAGTTTCATCCATTATGAGGTATGACTATAGATGATCCGAATTGGATCCATAAAGAATAATCAAAAGAACCATGGTTGTACCAGGTTGGGATAGACTTCAAAGAATTGAGAGCAGTAATCAAAAACACCTCTAAAACAGTGGTAGTTGGTAGCCAGCGTGGAACGACGAGGACCTCGGTCAAAGCGTGTTGACCAAGGCCCATGGAGACTATGCAGGAGGTGAAATTAGCCCCTGGGAAGCCCAGATCGAGAAACAGAGGGAGTTTTTGATGTGCGATTAGCGCTTCGCTAGGCAAAAACCCTCGAAAATGAGGGCCCTGAGTGCTCGATCGCATGGGAGCCGGGAGAACCATGGGGAAAAGGCTAAAGGCTAAGGCGGGACCCGCGCTATAAAAACCGGTGGTATTCATCGAGGGCATCCTTGGGCGGTAAGAATATTTGGTGAAAACAAAGCGATTCCACTCAGTGCCCGACGTGTGGCAAGCGGAGGAGAGAGAAAACTGCCGCTCATCGCGCGCTAACGGTCGAGCAAGTCAACCGCGCGAAATGAGCAGATGGCATTGGATCTAGGGGATCCAGATCTAATGGTTGTTATTGCGCTCGATGGTAAGACCGGATGTAATGAGGGATTAAGCCATAATTTAAAAGAATTTGAGGTCCGCTTTGATCGCCAAGGTGGCGGATGACTCACCCCATGACGTAACTGAAGAACCGAAGCAACGAAGTAAGCTAGCGCAGTTCGCAGGAGGACAAGTGGCCACTCCCTGTGAGTCTGATGATGACGTCGAGACAGGGAACTCCAAGCGAAGCTGTAGTAGGCGATCTGACGGAGTTGGAAGAGGAATCAAACAACCATGAGCTAGAGTGGCTTTAAAGCCATGCACAGACTAGCAGAAGGGACACACACATGGAAGAACAAAGAAAACAGACAGAGAGAGCAAAAAACAGTAAGAAGACAGAGGGCCGAGCTGACCAAAGGCAGCGTCGAGCACCAGAGGGCTTGAGAAATTCGAGCCATCCCTGAAGGGGATCTATCAGGACCGAGCACCACATTGGGCTCCTTCAATTGTAGACCCGAGAGGTCAAAAAGCTGGTAAGGCCAAGAGTCTGTGTACTCTAGTAGCTTGGGAAATCCAAGAACCACCCTACCAAGCTATCCTGTGACAGGAGACTCATATTGAGCTCCTTCTTTGTAATTCTCTACTTTAAGACACAATAAAAGAAGGCCACCACTAAAAGCTGGACCAGAGATGTAGCCCTGGAGGATAATTTCTTGTGTTCTTATATTTTCTTACTGTGTTTCTCTGCTGTCTTCCATTTTCAAGTGTCTATGTATTTGCAATCTGATCGATCCGTCGCTTAAATAACCTAGACACACACCAACACATGAGTCTGTAATTCCTCCATTTAATAATTCTTAACTGAGATCACTCATAGGGTGATTATCAGATCAAGTGGTATCAGAGCTTTAGGCTGTAAGGTTAGACAAGCTTGTGTTGGTTTAGTTGTTGAATGCTCACTAGATCAAAGCTCAAATTAGGAGAAGGAAAGTTGGTCGAAACTAATCCTGAGATTGGGAGAGTCCATCCTCGGAAGACCATGTCAGAGGAAGGTGCTGTGGGGCCAGTCCCTCAATTCATAGAAAGTTTCCTAGCTATAAAGTCTATGGTAGAAGAAATGTATAGGGACTTTAGAAAGCATAAGGATGAAGATTCATCGGGTTCTAAACAAGACAAAGAAGAAGATCAGTCTCATTCCCATGACCACTCAAAAGGGAAAGAGGAAAACTTTCTCACACCTCCTAATAGCCCTGTGCATAATAAGAAAGCATCTTTGATCAAGCTAGATGTTAAATTCGACTTGCCTATATATGATGGAGAGCTAAATGCTGCAAAGTTGGACAATTGGATTAGACAAATTGATGTGTATTGCAGAGTGCAGAACATCGACTCATACAAGAGCAAAATTTAGCTGGAAAGCCTATGCCTAGGAGGCACTGCCTTGGTTTGGTGGGAAGGCAGAACCCAAGCTGACATGAAAAGACATGGCAAGACTATCTCTGTCAGGAGTGAATTTGTTTCTACCATCAAGAAGCAATTCTATCCATTGGCCTACATGCAACAAGCCATGATGAGTTGGCAAAATCTTCGACAGTTGAAAGGGAAAAGTGTGCAAGGGTACACTCAAGAATTTAGAAAGAGATCATTGATTCTAGGGATCTCATTAGACTCACCAGAGACTCTTTTGAAGTACATCGGTGGTCTACACAACTACATGAGGCATACCATCCTCATGTTTAATCCCACTAGTATAGATGAGGTATCTGTACAAGCTACTCATCTAGAGGCTAGAGGAAAGAATGGAAATCCAGAAGTTGGGGGACCATCCCAACCCACTGCAAGCAAGAGCAAGGAGAAAAGAAAGCAGAAGTGGAAAGCAAGGAAGGATAACACTACACAGAAAAGCAAAGCTTCATGTACTCACTATAAAAAGGATGGGCATGATGATGAGCACTGTTGGATTCTGCATCCAGAGCTGAGACCTAAGAAGTCCGAGGGAAAGAAGAAGAAGATTGCTGCAGCTATTCAAAAATATTTGGGGTCAGACTTTGGAGATGAAACAACCATTGCAGCCACATGTATAAAAGGTAAGAGTTCTAAAGCATCTACTAGTAATTCTGCTCAATCTATTATTGATGAAGAACATGAGATAAAAAGACATGAGCTTTTCCATATTCAAGTTGTTTCCAAACATTAAAAGATTGATACTTTGTTTGATAGTGGTTCACAAGTAAACTTGATTTCTGAAGCAATTGTAAAGAAATTGGGATTAGCAACTATACCTCACAAGAAACCATACCCATTAGGATGGTTGAATGATAAAGCACAACTACAAGTGACTAGACAATGTAAACTCAAGTTTTTTTTTGGATCAACATTTGTAGATGAGGTTGAGTTAGACATAATTCCTTTGGATATATGTGGAAATGTTTTAGGGAGTCCTTACTTGTATGATAGAAAAGCCATTTTCTATAGAGCTGAGAACAAGTAACTACCTGTTAAAGATGGAATTGAATACTTTGTAAGAGCTCATAAGCTCAAGAATAATTATACTCTCATAAACTCGGGGAAGATGAAAAGAGTGATAAATTCATGCAAACAATTCTTACTTATGGTTGTAAAGGAAAAGAAACCTGATAAAACCAATATATTTGAGGGCTGTAATGCTAAGCAGCAAGTTGAAATAGAAAATATTGTTTCAGAGTATGATGTCCTGTTCCAAGAACCTAAATGTCTACCACCCAAAAAGGAAATAGTACATGATATTATTTTGCAGCAAGATGTTCCATTGCCTAACATTTGAATGTACAGGTTGTTTGCTTTAGAGAATGCTGAAATCAAGAAGCAGGTGCAGGAGTTGCTCGAGAATGGGTTTATCAGGCCTAGCACATCACCATGTGGGTCACCAATCGTTTTGGTGAGAATGAAAGATGGCTCGTGGAGAATGTGCATTGACTACCGAGCACTGAATAAGATAACAATAAAAAATTGTTATCCCCTTCCTCGCATAGATGATCTTTTAGATCAATTGAAGGAAGTTGTTTATTTCACCAAGCTGGACTTGCACAGTGGATACCATCAGGCCAGAGTTGCAGAGCAAGATGCATGGAAGACTGCTTTCAAAACAAAGCAGGGATTGTATGAGTGGCTGGTTATGCCTTTTGTCTTAACCAATGCCCCTGCTACTTTCATGATATTAATGAATGATGTACTCAGGCATTTTCTTGATGATTTTGTTATTGTGTATCTGGATGACATTCTGATTTTTAGTAAAACGTGGGAGGAACACTTAAATCATCTTAAGCAGACATTAGATGTTTTGAAAAGAGAAAAACTTTATGTTAAACTCTCCAAATGTGAATTTGGAAAAACATCTCTAAATTATTTGGGTCATATAGTAGGAGGTGGTGAATTGAAAATAGATCCCTCTAAAGTGGCAGTCATTGTAAACTGGCCTAAATCCAAGTCTGCTACAGAAGTGAGAAGCTTCTTAGGAGCAGCACAATATTGGAGGAAGTTCATCTCTAACTTTTCATCAATTGCAGCTCCCTTACATGCTTTGACAGGATTGAACAAGGTGTTTCAGTGGGGAGGCAAACATCTATAAGCCTTCGACACCTTGAAAGAAAAGATTAGTACAACACCTATACTAGCACTACCTGATCTACAAAGACCATTTGAGATCCAAACAGATGCCAGTGACTATGCCATGGGAGAAGTGTTGACACAACACAGTAAACCCATATGTTATCATTTTGAGACTTTTAATCCTACAGTAGTTAACTATCCTACATATGATAAAGAATTGTATGCATTAGTTCAGAGTGTGAAAAAGTGGAAACATTACTTAATGGGAAAAGAGACAGTAATACATACTGATCATCAACCAGTTCAATATCTACACTCCCAAACTAAATTGCAGCAATCAAGGTACTATAGATGGATGGGTTTTCTAAAACAGTTTCATTTGGTCATCAGATATAAAAAGGGCATACATAACAAAGTTGCAGACATGTTATCTAGACCCATTATAAATGCATCTACTATACTTAAGCATAATTCTGTACTACATGAAAGCTACATTGAACAATATGCTCAAGATATAGATTTTAAAGATGTATATGCAACTATCAGTCAAGGCAAAAGGGTAGAAGAATTGGATTATCATGTGAAGGACCAACTCTTATATCATTGTGGGAAACTCTGCATTCCACAAACAGAGAGAGTAAAGATAATCAGAGGCGCACACACTTCTCTGATATCAGGTCACTTTGGGGTAAGTAAAATGGTTGCACAGCTGTAAAGATTTTGTTATTGGCCAAAAATGAATGAGACAGTTTCTAGATATGTGAGAGGGTGTACTATGTGTGCCAAAAGCAAGCCCAACAATAGAAAACTAGGCCTATACACTCCATTACCAGTTCCTTCTCACCCTTGGGAAAGTGTTTCCATGGATTTTGTTGGGGGAATGCCTAAGTCTAGAAAAGGTCATGATTATCTGTATGTGGTTGTGGATAGGTTCAACAAAATGTGCATTTTGATAGCTTGTAATAAGCAGATTACAGCTGAACAAACTGAAAAACTATTCTTTGAACATGTATGGGTTCATTTTGGGTTACCCATTTCTATTGTATCTGATCAAGACACCCGATTTGTGGGGAAGTTTGGGTCAACTCTGTGGGAGCTGATGGACACCCAATTGAAGAAAAGCACAGCTTTTCATCCACAAACCGATGTCTAGACAGAAGTAGTTAACAGGATAGTGATCCAGCTACTCAGAGGATGTTGCAGCAAACATCCTAAGCTTTGGGATGAACACTTGTGTTATATGCAGCATGCTTACAACAAAGCAAAACATTCTTCTAACAGAGATATCCTTTTGAAACCTGTTTTGCTTTCACACCAAGGTCTCCTTTGGATTTTGTCTTTGGTAAAGATACCACCGTTGACGGACACAGTGATGTGTACAAGGAAACTAGGTTCATTGAACAGATCCAGTAGATCCACCAAGCAGTACAGGAACAACTGGAAAGGAGCCAAGCCAAATACAAGGCAAGACATGACATGCATCGGGTGGAGCATAGTTTCCAAGTTGGTGACTAGCTCTGGCTATAGATCAGCAAGGACAAGATGCAAGGTGAAGGTAAAAAGCTAAAGCCTATAAGGTATGGACCCTTCTAGATACTTGAGACGATCAGTGAAAATGCTTTTCACCTTGATCTACTAGCTTACATGCACATCTACTCAGTCATAAATGTAGATTGCTTGAGATTGTTTGAACCTTCAATGGTTGAGGATCCTGAAGAGCAAAGTCAATTGCCTTCTATTGATGACTTGCTACCTGAATATCTGAATGAATTGCAGGAAGACAAAGTCTTGGACAGGAAGGTGAGGACAACGCGCAGAGGAGATGTTGAGTACCTCAGAATTGGACTCAAAGGTTCGAATCCTATCAGTGCAAAGTGGATTGAGATTGGGCAAGTGAGATAGCAGTACCCTCACTTAGTCGATGCTTGAAAAAAAAACAACTTTTGGTTGTCCAAAAGCTTTTCAGTGGGAAGGCCGTGATCCGAATTGGATCCATAAAGAATAATCAAAAGAACCATGGCTGTACCAAGTCGGGAAAAAATTCAAATAATTGAGAGCAACAATCAAAAACACCTCTAAAACAGTGGCAGTTGGCAACCAGCGTGGAACGACGAGGACCTCGATCAAAGCGCGTTGACCGAGGCCCATGGAGACTGCGCAGGAGGTGAAATTAGCCCCTAGGAAGCCCGAATCGAGAAACAGAGGGAGTTTTTGATGCTCAATTAGCTGGGCAAAACCCTCGAAAAGGAGGGGCCCCGAGCGCTCGGTCGCATGGGAGCCGGGAGAACTATGGGGAAAAAGGCTAAAGGCTAAGGTAGGACCCGTTCTCTAAAAACCGGTGGTATTCATCGGGGGCATCCTTGGGTGGTAAGAAAATTTGTTGAAAATGGAGCGATTCCACTCAGCGCTAGACACGTGGCAAGCGGAGGAGAGAGAAAACTGCCGCTCATCGCACGCTAACAGCCGAGCAAGTCAACCGCACGAAATGAGCCGATGGCATTGGGCCTGGGGGATCCAGATCTAACGGTTGTTATCGCGCCCGATGATAAGACCGGATGTAATGATGGATTAAGCCACGATTTAAAAGTATTTGAGGTCTACTTTGACCGTCAATGTGGCGGATGACTCACCCCATGACGTAACTGAAGAACCAAATCGAGGAAGTAAGCTAGCGCAGTTCGCAGGAGGACAAGTGGCCACTCCCTGTGAGTCTGATGATGACGCCGAGACAGGGAACTCCAAGTGATGCTGTAGCAGGTGATCCAACGGAGTCGGAAGAGGAATCGAATAGCCATGAGCTCGATTGGCTTTAAAGCCATGCACAGACCAGCATAAGGGACACACACACGGAAGAATAGAGAAAACAGACAGAGAGAGCAAAAAGAAGTAAGAAGACAGAGGGCTGAGTTGACCAAAGGTAGCGTCGAGCACCAAAGGGCTTGAGAAATTCGAGCCATCCCTGAAGGGGATCTGTCAAGGCCGAGCGCCACATTAGGCTCCTTCCATTGTAGACCCAAGAGGTCAAAAAGATGGTAAGGCCAAGAGTCTGTGTACTCTAGTGGCTTGGGAAATCTAAGAACCACCCTGTTAAGCTATCATGTGACAGGAGACTCATATTGAGCTCCTTCTTTGTAATTCTCTGCTTTAAGACACAATAAAAGAAGGCCACCACTGAGAGCTGGACCAGAGATGTAGCCCTGGAGGATAGGGTGAACTCCTTATTAGTTTCTTGTGTTCTTATATTTGCTTACTGTGTTTCTCTGCTGTCTTCCATTTTCAAGTGTCTATGTATTTGCAATCTGATTGATTCGTTGCTTAAATAACCTAGACACACACCAACACATGAGTCTGTAATACCTCCATTTAATAATTCTTAACTGAGATAACTCATAGGGTGATTATCAGATCAATAGAGATTTTTCTGGCCTCCAAGTTAATCTAGAATATCAAAATTACAACCTCAATAACTAATTGTTCAAATTGCATGTTTTTTATTGGTCAAATTCAGACAAGGATAGGGCATTTTAACTAGCATGTTGACGACACCCTTTTAGAGACTATGTTAATGCTTCCAATATTTTGGACCCTTTCGTTACCTATTTCATGCAGTTTCTGATCACTGATTTCTATTAACAAGATAGATTGGGATAGATTGTGATGATAAAAACATTCATATACATCCAATAGAGACCTCAGAATCTGCAATGAGAAAGTGGATATCAATTAAGCATGAAGTTATATTTGAGCACTGAGCTTTGTTGATTCAAAATAAAAGCAAAATAAAATAAAATTTAGATGATTCCGGCTTAGAAATCACATGCACAATTTATAAGGAAATATTTCATAACAAGCCACATTAGCAGACAATGCATTCAAGTATTCCCATAAAGGAATCCATGTAATTGAATAAACAAACCCTCCTGGCACAACCTCCGAGAAAAACCAACATGTGTGATAGAAAAATGAATAATAAACACTTATTATAGGTCAAATGATTAGGATTTAAACACTTGAGATTTACATGGACAATGATTGGCGTCAAATGTAGTAACGATGAAGGGCTTGTCTGGAGCATCAATTAGTCGTGACTCTCCTATTTCCAATTTGACAAACATTCCCTCGTCCAACTATGAAACAAAGAAATACAATCTCTGTTAAGTAATATATATATATATATATATATATATATATATCTATAGATATAGATATAGATATAGTTATAGATATAGATATAGATATAGATATCAACATCAATTCCCACACTATGTATGTCTGTTGCTCGACCTTTAATAACAACATTTCAATTCAATTCCCAATTCAGTTCATTGTCTAGTTTTGAATTTTTAGGCTCATTCTGCAAGGCCTTTGCTCTATTACAACAAACTGCTCATCTCATCCTTCCTAGGCCTTGCCTTGCATTTAAGAAATTGGAAAGTTGAACATGGTTGTTTGTGATTCTGATACTGATGATTGTAATGGTAAGGGGATTTATAGAGGCTAAAGAAATGATATATGATGTACTGAAGAAGAATGGCCTTCTCGAGGGGCTACTCCCTATGAGGGTGAAATCCTATGCCTTGAATGATGGCGGTCAACTAGAGGTTTACTTGGAGAAGACCTGTTATTCCATGTTCGAGAATTAGGTCTACTTTGAGAAAATGATAAGAGGGAATCTTAGCTACGAGCAGGAGAATCATTGGTGTTGCTAGTGTGGAGTAGTAGGAGCTCTTCCTCTAGTTCCACTTTTATATGTATATCATAGCTAAAATTATAGATATTGGGAATCAATGGCGATGAAGAAGGATCTGTTTAGTGAGGGAGGTATAGTAGACTGGGTACAAAGCATGTAATGTCATGCCCCATGTTACAACCCTCTTCAACTTTTCTGCATCAGTAAAGTTGTCTTTAACCTGTCTTCATAGTAATTGTTGCCTTTAACATGTCTTCAAAGTAATTGCTAAAAAAATGACGGTTAAATTGTTGGTTGTGTACTCTATACATCTCTAAAACAAGGGAACCAGGGGTTAAACAACCAGGATATACGACAATTTATCCCAACTGCCAGCCCTTCCTAAGACATTTTGTTATATATATATATATATATATATATATATATATATATATATATATATATATATAAACCTTTACGAATAAAAATCTACATTTTTTTATGCTCAATTTTAATTTTTCACTTCTGGGACATGTAGAGCCCTCTTGATGGGCTCTGACGTGTTCAAATTTGATCCCTGGTTGTGAGTGATTCACACACATGTAATGTTCCATGCAGCTAGCAGTTCAACAATCTCGACCTCCAGTTTTTCACCACTTCAATGCTATTGAGGATACAAAAACCCTAAAATTTACTTTGATCTTGACGGTTTGATCTCTACACTTGGTTTAATTTGGATCCAATGATGAAGGTTCATTTGGTCATTTCTTGGGGTAACCACCTTCAGGCTTTGCCACTGTGTTATTCATTTTCTTCCTACGCTAATAGAGAAAGAGAGGCTCTACACGTACATTTATTTTTTCATAGGGTTTTGGACTTTACCTCAATTTGGATGGCCTTAATCCAATTGTTTTAGTGTGACTTTGAGATTTACTAGTCCAATGTGTTGATGAAGGGTTTCATTAGTTGTTTTTCTTTGAAGGTACAATTATTTTTTATTTACCAGTTAGATGGTTACTCTTAGCATTATCGTCTTAAGTCTTATCATAACTCTTCCTCTTTTTGTTTGCATGGTCTCTGATTGTCGTTATAAGAATTTGAGTGGAGAGGCACTTCCGGATGGGATTGTTCTCACTCCTTCCTCTCATGGTGGCACCTTTTGTTGGAAAGAAATTATATTATATGGCCTATTCTATAATTTTATCTTACATGATTAATATATATGGTAGGTTTCCTTTGTGCTACCTTGACAGATGAAGCACGAGCTTAGCTTATTAGGTATCCGTTATTGTGGCTCCATATAAGTGGTTATTATCATTTTAATTAAATTTATGTTTTTTCTTGGCATAGGGTTTATTTCTACCAAAAGAGTCTATTGGAAATTTCTCATAATTTTTCTTTTCTTATCTACACAACCCCCCATCAACTTTGTTATGAAGTCTCCCTCAACCCCATTTCTTTCCCGCACTGATGCAATTTTGCACGATCCATTCCAGGTTCTAAAATCTTGCTTTGTTTTTATTTTTATTTTAATGTCTCCAGGACCATTCCAACTATCGACCCAGATTTGGGTTTTCAAGGATGCTCATTGTTCTTATATATATTTGAAATGAAGTTTACCCTATAAGGGTTACTATTTTTAGTTCATCCTTTTTAGCTTGCTGCGATTAGGTCATTTGTTTGGCTGTAAAAGTTATATATATATATATATATATATATATATATATATATATATAATTGTTAAACAATATTTCTTGTAATTTGGCTGGTCGGTCGTTCTTTCACAACATTTGAATTTTTAGTCAGTGATACAATTATTAAGCTTTTGATTTCATTATTTTCTCCTTACGAAAGTATAAATATTTATATGGCCTTCCAATCTATCGACCCGACAGTTGGGTGTTGTAGATATTATAGATATATTTTTTCTATTTCTTTGATAAATGTAATCGATTTTGTGTTTTTAATGGCCTATGGAAGATAGTGGTATAGTGTTGGGTAAAACTATTTTTGTTTATTTATTTATATTTTACATCAATTGCTCCAAACTGATTCTCTAATGATATTTTGTATTTCCATGTTTTAAAAACGAATATTGTGTAGAGATAAGGTTTAAGCTATTCTCATGGATATTTATTACTTCACTGTTATGGTCATTATATTTTATCTTTCAATTGGTTATACATGAGATATCATATATCTTTCTTGTAAATATAAATGTTTTAATTACTTTTGACCTAGAAACCCTCATGGGACCTGTCATGGGACTCATTAGGGTTCTACTTTTTTTTTGCTCTTGAACTGGGAACTATATCATATAGTTGAATAATTTTTTATCTGATAGTCTAGAGTACTAACCCCAATTTCCTAATAAACATATATATTACAAAATATTCATTTCTCTTCTAGGAAACATATATATTTGAAAATATCAATTTCTTCCTTGCATATGTCTTATGTTATTTCTATTCTAGCAGAATTAACATTGTTTTCCAAGTTCAGCCTTACTGAGGTTTGCACAAGGCCACTGCATAATATATTATGAAACCTATTGGCCTAACTTACCAACCCTGTGTCACCCATCACCTGAAAGATAATATTTTAGTCATTATCTTGTTGGTACTTTCTTTTATTTTTCATAATTTGTCACCTACACCTGCACACCCACAATATACTCACACACACACATTGTTCTAGACATAAACATCCATACGTAACTTTTACTTCCATATTAGACATTCACTAAAAATATAACTCATTCAGAGTTTTCATATTCTCTTACAGAAACAAAAGCCTTTGTCAAGGAACTTATCTAAATATTCTAGGGAATATGCAAAGGTCTTTCCCTGTCCACCCAACCGTAAGCTAGTTGCTTGCCTAGCTACCCCCAAGCTTCTTCCCTCCCAAGAGAGTCAGTATTTTTCTAAGCAATCATAGGTGATTTCTCTATAACCCCAAGCAATTTCCTACTTTCATTTAAGGGTTTTCACTAGTATTTATCTCTCACTGGTGTTATCAAGAAATTATTCTCTCTCTCCCACAATAACCCCCTTAGAGAATACCAAAATCATGCTATATATCTCCAACTATCTTTCTTTCTGGTCTCTTATTTAGTTTTCCAAAGAAATGGAATTTCTCTCCAGCCATATTTCTTTTCTGCATTACCCTTTCTCTTCTCTTTTCCTCAGAGAGTGAATGAGAAATAATGAGGAACTTTTCCTTTTTTTGGTTTCCCTTTTTGGCATATAACTAACTTCCAAAATACTCTCACTATTAGGAAATTAATCTCATCGGATATCCCTTTTCATATTCTCAAGAATATTAATGTCATACAATTTTGTTGCCTTTTTCTTTCAAACATACAACACATATATTTATATAAGATATTTCTGGGTAATAATCAAAACATACAAATTCTATAATTCTAAGTATCCAATTTAATTGTAATTCGACTTAACCATAGAGTTTTTGAATCACATCACCAAAGATATTACATCTAGACATGTTTAATGAAATGCAATTTTATAATATATTACAAACTCTATATCTTTACTTTTAAAATACTAATAATTTAATATCTTTACTTTTAAAATATAATAATTTAATATCTTTATAGTTTTTTTTTTCCTCGATCAAACTGACTAGTTTTCTGCGAGCCCACATGTGGCCTTATAGGTGCACATGTTATAACGAGAAAGCCCACTTTGGCAGTCCTATTAATGCATTCATATTATTTTATGAATGGGAGAATTGTATTTCTATATCATGGTACTTAATAATTGCTATTTTGTATCGTTACATCGTTGTTTATGACTTTTCTAAATTGAATTGATGTGGCAGTGTTTTTTAATGATAATTAAAATAATATAATCAAGAAAATGTGATTACCATCATCAATAGTAATATAATCATAGAGAAGGAATCCAAGAGATTATATCTCATCATAACCTTATGGTCACACGAAATAGATGTTATGATAATTTAAAAAACGAAGCTCTCTGTTAGGCCCCTATACTACTAATGTAACCCCTTATTGTTATTAGTACAACCCACTTATTATATTGATGTACCCATGTAGTGCCCATATTGTTACTATTGTGCCCCATAGAAGCCCACTATTGTTATTATTGTGCCCTTACATTATTATTGTTATTTCGGCTCTGATTATGTTATGACCCCTTAGACTCCTATATATAGAAAGGAGGTCTTTTCATTTGTATCATCCAAGAATTGTTCATTTATGTAATGTAAAGGAGGTTTCCCCCTCGAAGAGGCTAAATTCTAAGGCGTTGATCTATCTTTTCTTGAGCTGGTTTCATAACATTTGGTATTAGAGCTTTGGATTCTAGGGTTTTGCTGCTCCAAACAGGTCATCGTGGAATTTTCGCTATAACTTTTTTTCTGTGATGTTTCAGAAGCTAAAAAAAAAAACCATTTTAGACGAAATCACACGGAACCACAGGTAGAGATTTTTGCACTATATTTGCGGAGATATGATCTGAGGAAGTTGGTCTTTTTGCAGACTCCTGAATTACATTCCAAACAAGTGACCTGGGGAAAATCATAATAACTTTCTCTCTGAGCATCAGATTGAAATTTCGTAAGAAGGTACAGAAAGAGGACGGACTGTAGTTTCCTGTTTATATTTTTCAGAGCCAAAGGTCAAAATAGTGACACGTGGCATGTCGTACAAGTTTGCTCTAGTGAACTAGTCTATAATCACGTCACTGTGGGAGATTTGGCATAACTCTTCCTGGGAGAATCCAATTTGGATAAGACTATTGGCATTGGAAAGAGGATGCAGAGGGCTACTACAGATCACAATTTCAGAAATTAAAGATCCAAAAATACAAAGTTACAGTCGTTTCAAGACCAAGCTCCTAAAATCAAGAAAAAGCAAGATGAGGAAGTTTGATGGCAAGGATCCGGTAAGTTGGATACTTCAGATGGAGCAATATTTTGATCTACATGGTGTACCACTGTTACAAAAGGTATGTATTGCATCTTCATATTTAGAACTGGATCAATTTTTATGGTATAAAGGGCCTTGTTCTCGTAAACAACTTGTTACGTGGTCAGTTTTCATGGAGGAAATGATAACACATTATGAGGATACAAAGAGCAACACCTTCTTTAGAGCAACACCACAACAATTGGAAAGAATAAAAGAGCTTTGTTACATAGTGGAAAGTAAAATTATGGCAACAAGGAAGTCTACCCCTCACAACTATAAAGATGGAAGTGTTGTTTCTTCTAGCCTTCCACAACCTACAAGGGTTACACCACAACAATTGGAAGAAAAAAGAGAAAAAGGGCTTTGTTACAATTGTGATAGCAAATGCACTAAAGGTCATAAGTGTGCTGAGAAGAAATTATTTTACATAGAGTATGAATAGGAGGAAGAAAAGGATTAAGAAATATCAAAAGAAGAGGATATACGCCAGGACCCAACCCCAGAGAAAGAAGAAATGAATCAGACCATATCTTTTAAAGCATTGGAAAGAATTACCACTCAGCAAACTCTAAAGATAGAAGGACATATCAAGAAGAAAAAGGTGCAAGAAGTGAATGATCACATCAAGAAAAAAGAAATGAATTCAACCATATCTTGTAATTCATTGGTTGGAATTACCACTCCTCAAACTATCAAGATAGAAGGATATATCAAGAAGAAAAATGTTGAAGAAGTAAAAGATCGCATCAAGCATCAAGAAATGAATCCAACCATATCTTGTAAAGGATTGGAAGAAATTACCACTCCTCAAACTCTAAATATAGAAGGACATATCAAGAAAAAAAAGGTTCAAGCAGTGAAAGATCACATCGAGCATCAACAACAAGTTCTCTAACTTTAAAGGATAATGCCACTTTGGTGCAAAATCGAATGAAACAACAAGTAGGTCAACATCGTAGTGAAAAATGTTTTTATGTAGGTGATTGGGTATTTTTACTGCTAAATCTCAAGCAAGCTATTTATGAGAAGGAAATGTTGGCAATACTACATGCACTTAAAAAATGGCAGCCTTACCGAATGGGAAGACAATTCAAGGTAAAATTGGATCATGATAGTCTTAAATACTTTTTAGAACAACTATTATCTTTAGAAGAACAGAAAAAATGTGTCACAAATATGTTGGGTTATGACTTTGACATCATCTATAGAAAATGGAAGCAAAATTTTGTTGCAGATGCACTCTCAAGAAAGGATGAGGATGTGGAATCATTGTTTTGTGCTATTTCTATTATCCAACTAGATTGGATAAACAAAGCAAGGGATGAATGGAAGAAGGACGAAGAAGTATGGCTACTTATTCAAAAGTTGCAAAAGATCCCAATTCAAATAATATTGCCAAAAATTGAAGAGGAAGGAAAAATCATATTGGAACCTGGAGCAGTCACAGAAACAAGAACCCAACAGCTACGAAATCTATCAATTTCAAAGTATCTCATCAAGTGGAAGAACTTACTTGCTGAAGATTCCACATGGGAGGACAAGAATTTTATACAGAAGCATCAAGAACTACTCAAGCATTGAGGACAACACTTTTTGAAGGAGAGGGGCATGTTAGGCCCCTATACTACTAGTGTAACCCCTTATTGTTATTAGTACAACCCCCTTATTATATTGATGTACCCATGCAGTGCCCGTATTGTTATTATTGTGCCTCATAGAAGCCCACTATTATTATTATTGTGCCCTTACATTATTATTGTTATGTCGGCTCTGATTATATTATGACCCCTTGGACTCCTATATATAGAAAGGAGGTCTTTTCATTTGTATCATCCAAGAATTATTCATTTGTGTAATGTAAAGGAGGTTTCCCCCTCGAAGAGGCTGAATTCTAAGGTGTTCAACTATCTTTTCTATCTTTTTGTGAGCTCGTTTCATAACAAAAACCGTGGTCAAGGCAATACTGCACGACCCACTACTAGGACTCCTACACCAAACTATCTGAGGTCTAGTTGGGACTTCTTACTAGGGAGATCCCCTGACATGTTGGCGGGTCCAGCACCATCAACAAATTGATTAAGGAAGTGAAGTGAGTCATCGAAGTCATCACTACAATAATGTTTTAGGGTGTATAATCGGTAGTACTCAACATCCTAAGGTGACATAAAATCAAACAAGTGTGAAACACAAGCATATAGTTAAGTGAGTTAGTATAACCAAGGATGAAAAATGAGCATGAGAAAAATGGGTAAAGCAAGAAATCATTTACAAAACACTTCCTAGGAAAACAAGGATTTGCAAGAGCACAACCATGAATTGAAAAACCAAACTAAGCCACTTGAGTGAACTTACATAAGAAACAAAACATAATTAATGACATGGTTGATACACTACAATCAACAAGTGATCTTCAAAGTCAAATTAACAGCAAGGATCAATTAATTAATTCACTTTAAATAAAATTAAGAGAAAATAAAGATCAAATTAATGGCATGTTTTATGCAACATCTACAACTATGGTTAATCAAATTTGTGACATAGAGGGTCTCAAACAAAATACTAATGCAAATTGCGATACAACTGAACTGATCCAAAAAATTTATGTATGTTCTGACATAGAAGAGCTAATAGAGAATATTTATGCAACAAGTAATATAAAGAACTGTATCCAAATGTGTGATGAAACATGTAACACATATGAGATCATTCAAAAATTGTATGCTCAACGTGATATACAAGATCTAATGAATATGGAATAATTCAATCTATTAAGGGAGGAAAAAATGATTGAATATGAGTCACATACACCTAATGACATCAAGAACAACATCAAAATATTTCCAAGATGTTTTCCATATCTCAGAAAGAGTCATCGTACAATAAAAATTGGAATGGGTGGGGATATGGAAAAGAGAAAAACTTGAATGTTCTATATTACTCAAAGTTAATTCAATTTGTTAGTGCAATATTTCTTGAATATGTTCGAAATCTTGATAATAGGTTCCAAAATCATCAAACAATTGGTCACATGGATAGTTAGTGTTTTGATCTCTACCTTTTTTGTCCTTGTGAGAAGAAATATTACCTATCAGAAAAATGTCGAAACTAGAAGCAAGTTAAGAATATAGTTCATTATGGATGGATAAATTCTTGGAAGCTAAATCTACAAGTAAATAATTTGACTATGTATCATTACCCAGTCAAGAAATAGGTGTAAATACAAAACAAAGAAGAATTGGAATAAGTAGAAACATATCAAGAAATTATTCCTGATGACTTTAGGCATGACCTAGATATAATTTTATATGTTCTCTGAAGTCAAAGATGGTACTCTCCACACCTCAATGGTGGAGCACATTCTTGGAAAGACACTCTCTTACACCTTCAAGTGGGGGAGTAACTTCATGACGTGAAAATTTTTAGTGGTAAACCGAAAGCCACCACATTATTCAAATCAAATTAGTTAGTAGTAATCCAAAACCACCACATTGTTTAAATAAAATTAATTATTGGTCATCCAAAACCACCACATTGTTCAAGTCAAGTTGGTTAGTGGTAAACCATAAACCACCAATATCAAAGGAATATAGTTAGTGGTCAACCGAAAAAACCACCAAATGAAATCAATATTGTTAGTGGTCAACAAAAGAAACCACCACACAAAAAATACAAATCTCTAACTTAGATTATTTCAATAATGAATTATTAAAAATAAAAGAATCCAAAGTCGAAGCTTTAATCCCTTAAAGAAAATTTCTCTCCTTGCACCCAATGGGGGGGAACATCAAATGTAAAAGATGACAATTAGGATTAAAGATTCAAAGTCTTATTTTTCAATTATAATGTAGCATGTTGTCTGCTCAAAATCAATGATAATAAAAAATAATGAGAATTTTCACACATGGAAGTGGTTCACTTTTAGAGGAATTGGTGGTTTTTCAAGAATATCTTTGTTGAATCTCAATTGAATAGTTTCATATTGAAGATGATACAAGTTAGTGGTATAATTATGCAAACAAGTGATTGAGGGAGAGAAAGTTACACCATGAGTCCCTAAACAATCACAAAGTCGAAGACCACATTGATATGAATTGTAAACAATATCTTTTATGACATGTTTTCATGATCGACTGATGAGTTGTCATTGTTATCTAAATCTATAATTTTCAAACTAATGTACTACAAATTCATATCTTGAGATCAATACAATGTATTGGAGAATAACATTAAACAATTTCTGCCACTTATTCATGCTATGCTAACTTGGGCCAATTATTAACATACATTGGTCACAAAAATAAAATTCAGTGGAAAGTCATTCAATCCATTAATAAGATTTTTATTTTCCAAGGATCGTAGGATCGTCTCACCTATATGGCCCAATCTATTGTTTCATAACATTATCTTTTCTATAGTAATTCGATTTCTAAGTCAAGATATTTTTCAAGAGGTTTCGAGTGTGAAGGATTAGATTTTATAGATCCCTCTACTACAAAAAAAATAAAAAAATAAAAAAACACTCTTATAGACAATGTTGAATGAATCAAGTTGATTGTGAAGGATTAGATCTTATAGATCTCTATGATGCAAAAATAAAAATAAAAACTTTTATATTTAATATTGCATGCATCAAGTTGGAACAAGGTACCTATACGACACCCTTAGTGAGTACCATAACTCCATGAAACATATTTCAGCCTTTGTCAAAGAAAACAACTTGCACACTTGCATCATTAAGCGTGTTTATGATAGTAGATTTCATGCTAAACCTATAATGTGAAAATTTTGATCCCATTTACTCTTCCACCAGGGAATCTAATCAAGGCTCTACCTTGTACATCTATGTTGAGAGGAGAGTCATTTCTAAGGTATACAAACCCGTCATTGTGTTTATCATACATTGAAAACCAATTCCGATGAGAAGTCATATGGAAGGAAGCTCCAAAATCTATTAGCCATGCACTCTAGCTTGCACATGTTTCCAAATCTGCAAGGAAGACATCTCCATCATCTTCTTAAGAATATTTTCCTAACTCGTCATCACAACCATTATTTTATTTCTTCTTATTCTTGTTCTCTTCCTTGTAGTCCCTTTTGAATTGTTCAACCTTGCTACAGTTCCAACATTTTTCCTTCAATTTTCAGGAGACTTTTGTCTCCATCGAGATTTGGATGTACTCTTTTCTCTCATCTTGCGTTAATTCATTGATATTCAAAAAATGGTCAAAGCCTCATTAGTTTACGAAGCTCTTTTCCTCACCTACTCTAATAATAAGCCAACTGCAACCTCAACAAGGCACTAATATTTTGAAATTTCTTCCAATGGCCATTACCAAGTTATCTAATGAATTTGGTAAAAAGCATAAAATACTTATATAATGATCATATTCATACAAATTCACTCTAACTGAAACCATCTGGGTCACAATAATATTAAATACATTTATGTGCTCAACTATAGAATCACAATCACTCGTTGTCAAGGAAAACAAATCTTTTCCATAGGAAAAAAATATAATTATGGATTTATCTTAATACAAATCCCCCAACTTATTGAACAAATTAGTTGTAGCTTTTCTTTAGAAAAAAATTCTTTAATATTGAATTGACCAAGTAAAGCTTGATAAGGCTTCTTTCTTTCTCTCCAATTCCATCCACTTTTTATCTGTCATACAATTGACTTGGGTTCCTAATATTACAATCCATATATATCTATCTACAAGAACATCCTCCACCCTGAGCTAGTAAGGCTCAAATTTACTGCCATTAAACCTCACCATTTATATTCTAGAATTGCTCATCATTTCCCTACAAAAATACTTCATTCTAGACAAGCTCCAAATCAATAAAATATTAGTCTTTTTCTCCATAGAAAAAACCGTAAATTTATTTTGAAAAGGAAATAAAATTACATTTTGCATGTTCTTATAAGCATTCCTAAAGATCAACCAAAATGGCTTTGAAGAAAAATAAAAAAGTAAAAAAAGAAAATAAAAATACATTACAATGGGGAAGATCAAGTAATGTAGAATTCACTTACCTTCCCCTTCTTCTCTTACTTTTTCTAGACCTGTTTCCATTCTCTAGATTTTGGGTCCACTGGTCTCATAGCCATATCACTCACAGATGTCTCTAGAGGATGCTCTTTATTTGAATTTGAGCTTTATGATACATCGACATAATTTATTCCCACAATTCCATCCTCCTTGTGTGTCATAGTTGTTTGTTGTTCTAATTCCTGGATTATTGCTGAAACTCTCCTACTCTAATTGAGTGTAGATTCATTTTTATCCTCAAATCCCCCTTCTTCTTTGTGTGGATTCTCCATCATTTATTCTTCTCCTTATTCAGAGAATTTTCGGTTTGTAAACTACCATGATTTTGTCTTATGTGCCTTTTTTGGGGGGTTCTTTTTTACATGTGGACATGTGTTCTGCAAGTGTCCTATTTGAAAACAAATTCAACATATGAATGCCATGTTCTCATGTTCTTTCAATATAATGTGATATTGTAGATCTTTGCTAAGGTCTATCCCAGTGAATATTTTGGCAAAAGTAAAATAACCTATCCCTATTCTTTCAAAGTCCATCTTCTTGAACTTACCTAGTGTATTTCTAATATCCTCTTGGACCTGATGGTTAAAAAGGAAAAGGCAAGTTTGGTAGTATTACCCATACTGGCATAGTTGAGACTACCATATTTGTTGCATCAAAATATAGAAACCATGGAGTAATAAAGATCCCAACTCTACTCCAAAACCATGACCCTTCATTTAGAAAATATTCCAAATCTTTTTATGTATCATATTGAATAATGATTAAACCTTTGGAACATAAATAAATGTCATAGTTGGATGTCAAAGAGAAAAAAAACCGACTGGCATAATTCTTTTGATTTAGGCCAAAATTCATTAAACCTATAGATAATTACCTTGGATTAAAAGGATATGAAGATAGAGTTTACCTGTGGATGATTAACTTCCATGGCTGGTGGTTGCTAAATTTCATCTACAATCTAGGGTCTTGTATTGGTTTGAATTTGATTTGTAGGGGTACAATACTTCCCTTTCACTACAACTTTGAAAGAGGTAGATGTTTTATTTGGTATATTGGGCCCTAGAGCTCCACCACATAGCCTCAAGTTTAGGACTATTGTAGAGTTCCTTTGGATGTTATAGTATTTGATTTGGGAGGAGTCTTGAAGCATCCTCCCCTCATATAGTAGACTTTGAAATTTTCTAATAATGTCCCATTTTACATCTATGCTCTATTTCAGAAAGATAACAAAGTATGAACTACTTGTCAAAAGGATAGAAGTATTCATATTTATATGTTTGATAAAAATATTTAATGTTCTTTGTTCCGACTCAACTTGAGTAACATTTAGCTCTTCCTCTGGTTTCTTTTGCTCAAATATAATGGTTAACTTGAGCACATTTTGTAGAAATTTCTCCCATTTTCAAATAGGAGGCAAGACCCCCACAAACCACGAAAACCAGAGGGAAACATCTAGATGAGGGACATGGGTTCAATAAAAGGAAAATACCCTCTAGCAGAGGTTTTTGCGGAAACCCTTATAAAAATAGCCCGAAAATTCGTTTGTAGAGGAGGTCGCTAGTGGAGACGGGTGGGCAGATGTTTTAGTGGATGTTTTAATGGTGCGTCTATAATACCAAAAATTCACCAGTGCATTATATAATCACACACACTAGTTTTGAACAACATATGGTGCACGATGACAATGTTTTTTATATAAAAAAATGTAACAGTGTGTTGAGTACATACTGCACACCAATGCGTATATGATCCGAATTTAAACAGGAATGCAACAAATTATAGATATAACGATAAATAAAAAGATGAAGTAGAAATAATACTTCATTTCATTAATATCAAATATTGAAATATGCTTACAAATAGAATGGAAATAAGACTAGCTCGAGCGATGGTAGCTTATCTTTGAGAAGAGATGTGGCAGCTACATGCCTCCAAACTGTGTTACAATGAGGCTCAAATGCCTATTTATTATTGAGAAACAATGGAAAACTCTAAACATCCAAAAACCTAACCCTAGGAGATGAAGCACCAAAACTGTGGGCCCCGTTTGTGTAAATTGGTACATCAACTTCTCGGGGTCATAAGTTTGGCATACGATCTCCGTTTAGCTATCATAATACCTCATTTCGAAGATCTCGAAGAGATGGACCAAAATAAACTAGAAAGCCATTTTGGGACGTTTTCAATCTCTCCGTTTTCCCTAAAAACACCGTTTAGGGCCTCAAAACGGCTCTGGAAGTTCAGGACCCAAAAAACTGCCAAAAATAGTAAACTGTGCTACAATTAAGGAAACTGAAAAACTGAAAGGGACAGTGTTGGGGGTCCAAGTGGAATAGGCAGGTGGCCACCAATATCCACCTGGATCAGTATAATACTCGATAACACTGGAAAGGGTTGAATTTTAAAAAATGTCGATCATAAAATTCATTTTTCCGTATCCAGTGCTATACTCTCACCATGCCGTGATGATAAACAAGTACAGAATGCCCCAATGTTTAACTAACATAGAGCATCGATGCTTAGTAGCGAGTGGTGCATCGTTGCAGGGTTATTTTTATAAAACTAAAAAACAACTGTGTTATCTATATAAAGCACACTAGTGCCTATACTACTCAATAGCACTTGACAAAGATTAAATTTACCAGAGAAAATTCCTGAGCTTAGATAATCATGCATGGTGTAAGAAAATATGTCGTACAATGTAAAAATCATCTCTGTTGCGATGGGTCTTGATAGATCGTATACATGTATCCCTTCCCATAATTCCTTCAATTCATATTCCAATGGATGTAAGTAGACATCCATATTACTCACTTGTCTTCTACCAGGAACTATGAGAACCAACATAAGATGTTCATTCTCACGGACAACCATGGTGAGATATTGTTATTGATCACTAGAGTTGTTGTTTTGGAGGGAATATGGTTTGACGCCATCCATGGCTATGCTAAGCCATAGAATTCGTACTTCATCCTTGAATCTTTTGAGCCATGTATCCTCTATATGCTTCATGTTTATTTAATCTATTGGGACTTACATAACTCCCAACTCACTTTTGTGTGAGGAATGCCTTCCCTGCAACATAGCTAATCCTTTGCAACGAAAGAGCCTTTGAATCATTGGGATTATAGGTATGTGCCTCGATATATTATGAGGAGGAACATGTGATTTACCCTTTTTATTTATTTATTGTACCTGCCATGTCCACATTTCAAACATATCTCTTTGTCTGCATATTCTCCTCTATATAGAATACACTAATTTAGACATGCATCATATGATATTTGCTCAACACCCAACATTTTCAACAAATGATTTACGTCTTTGCAACTACCAGGAAAGACATTATCACTCAGAGAAACCTCAACACCCAACATTTTCAACAACTGCTTTGCATCTTTGCAACTACCAGGAAAGACATTATCACTCAAAAAAACCTTATCTTTGAATAACCTAAAATTGGTGGGAAATATAAATGTACAATGTCAATATTTAACGTTCATAAAATTGACCATTTTTAATGTTGATTGTGTGACAAGATTTGATCTCAAAATATAAGTCACTTGATCATGGTCAATTACCTTAATATTAATGAGAAACATGCATTTGACATGCCAAAATTTGTTTTCAAGTTGTACAATAATATCATTGTCCCCAGCTAGGTAGAATTTGGCTGCCTGCTAGGTCTAATGAAAGTGATGGTTGAAGAATATTTTAGGCTTTCGAATGACATATCAGTGATATGAGCATAATCCCTTAGCTCACCGTTCTACATATCATCCAACAACATTGCCTCCATGGCAATTGTATCCCGTAAGTAATCATCCATACCTATAACCTCTATTTGATTTCTTCCATTGTCAACTTGTGATGAAGAACTACTATTGTTGTAGTCATTCCTAATTAGTGAATCTGGACATAGTGGGAATTGAATAGGTGGTTGATTCAACCATTATTTGTATGCTTCATCTCCGATTTTTTCTCTTAATATAGCCTTCTCTCGATTTGACATTGTAGTGGGGTACTCTAGAAGATGGTAGGTGGGTTTCTCATCATCACTTGAATATTAATTTCAAAAAATATTGAACATTAGTACATTAATGATATTAGTAAGCACAATGCAAATGATTTGTTGAAATTACATTATACTAAACAATTATTACCATTGCTAACCCATGATTGTGGCTGGAAGATGCCATGTTCCAGTTGGCAGGGTGAAGCAGCTATCCATTTTCATCTACCAACTGCTTGCGGTATGTTGCTAATGATAAGAGCTTCCGATGTTTTTAAAAAGGGGGAATATTTTTTACATTTGAACTCGATTCTAAATCAGGATCTTGCAAATTTGGATACATTTTTATTCAAATCGACATGGATTAAAAAAATTAATTAGATAATCGAAATATAAAAAAATTGAACTTACTGAAGATGGAAAGGGAGAACTCCACGAAGGACTTTGAGAAATATGGAACGAGTTGGAATCTGAAGAATTGACCATTCGATATTATAAAATGTTCTCCCTGCATTTGAGGAAAATCAACAATAAATTTTTGTGTACATACTTTAAAATAATTTCAAGAACAATATAACCACAAACTGAATTTCCATATAATTTTCAAACCATTTTTCAAGAATAAGGCGACTCTAACTGAAAATGTGTATTGTGAATTATTGCAAGTCATGTGGATGCATCCTAAAAGATAATTTGAGATGAATATGACATTTTTGGGAAAATAAAAATTTGGATAACTTTTAAAGCACAACGGTGCTCTTGTAAACTTCAACGCACCGATGCATTCAATAATAAAAACACCAATACGTTAACATAATAACCACACTGGTTTCTAGGATTTCTAAATTAAAAAGAAATTCCATCATATGGTGCTCTTCTAACACTAATCACACTGAAGTGTTTCTATAAAAACGACACCAATGCGTTAAAATAATAAGTGCATTGGTTTGTGGAATTTCAAAAATAAAAAAGGAATTCTATCATATTAGTGCTCTTGTAAAACTCATCGTACCGATGTATTTCACTAAAAACCACACCGGGGCGTAAAAATAATAAGTGCATTGGTTTTCAAGATTTCAAAAATAAAGAAAAAAATTCTATCATATCAATGCTTTATAAAAATTTAGTGCACTGATAATTTATCTTAACTGGTGTGTGTTACACAAAAAGCATCGGTGCATTTCCCTCTGAAACGCACCAATGTTCATAAAAAAGTGAAACCAAAAAAAAAAGCAAAAAAAAATGTGCATTTGTTTTTTTCAAATTGAAAAGTGAGCAGTAAATGATTTTTCAAAATCTAATTTCATAAATTCTTTTAAATAGTAAAAAGTTATTCACCATTTCTTATTTTCCCCAAAAATTTCAAGGGAGAGATTTGCAAGAAAGACAAACTAGGAGCACTATGGAGAAACAAAATAACTTTGAACAACAGAACTATTTAGAAGATCAGAAGTGGAAAAATATGGTGATTCACTCAAACCCCTACATAGTAAGATTTTAAAATTTTATTTTTTATTTTACTAATAAAAAGTTTACAAATTCTGTTAGATTTCATTAAAAGAGAGATTTGAAAGAGAGACATATTGGTTGAACTATGGAGTAAAACAATACTTTGGAACAATAGCTCAACTATTTAGAAGATCAGAATTTGAAAGGTATGGTGATTCACTTGCATAGTAAAAATTTTAAATTTTAAATTTTACAATCTATTTTATTAAAAAAATATTTTACAATTTCTGTTAGATTTAATTAAAATTTAGAAAATAATAAAAACTCTTCATAATAAACATTTTACTATTGATTTTACTAATAATTTTTTTTATAATCATTGTTCTTATTGAGATTTAATTAAAATTTAGAAAAGAACAAAAAAAAATCAATACTTACCTTAAACCCTTGCTTATTCTTGCTTATGTGACCACAAAATTTCACCTTAGGATTTAACTCCCTCTACCACTTCACAATTAGGGCTTATATTTTAGGGTTTTTAGATTTAATGGGTTTGTGTATTACTATATATAAGGTGTTTCAAATGTAAATCATGGGGACCAGTTGTTGAATAGGATCCAAACCCTCTCAGCCTTTTCCATTTTTTTTAAAAACAACTTTCAGTTACTAGTGCGTTATGTTTTAAAAAATGCATTGGTGCTTCATGTTTGGTATAATGCACCATGTTTGGTATAATGCACCAGGGCACCTATGACAAATAGCAATGTTAAGTCAAAAAAACATGTTATATTTATTCATTTATTTTCATTTAAAAAAATAAATTTTAGCTGTCGGCTCTCGATAATTAAACACCCAGTTCATATAGTAAAGTACAACACACTGGTGCCCCATGTTATATATAATGCACCAAAATACTTATGATAAATAACACTATTAAGTCAAAAAACATGTGTTTACTTTTTTGTTTTCATTTTTTTACCATGATGGAGGTGCTTCTATCGTTACATATCACACCGTTATAATTTGAAGGTAAAAAAAATAAAATCATTTTTGACGCTTAATAATTAAATTCCTGGCGTGCTAACTAAATTAAACGCACCGATATGTTTTGTTCACATAAGCGCACCTGTTTGTAGAGCTCTTTTAGACTGAAAATTTATGTGATTTATTTATAAATATATTTAATGGCTTCTGTATTTAATGGCACATGTTTTATATTCATAAAAAAATGTCTGAAAAGTTGTCAAGTAGAAAAAACACAGATCGACATAATGATAACACATCCAAAAAAGTAGAAAATGTAGGTTCTTTGTAATTTTTTTAGAAAATTAATATGTTTGAACTATATGTAAGTTTAACTAATATGTATTGGTTTGTGTGTGTCATGCAGAGCCACAAAATGAGGAAGCTCGATAAGTTTGTTTATGATCTAAGTGTAGAATAACGTAAAAGTATGATGAAAAAATTGCAGAAGGATGAATGAGGTGAATGAAAAAATATTATTCAATATGTGTCTTTTTTTCTTTGGAATGTTCATTAATAATATACTTAAGAATATTGGATAACATATTTCAAAGAATCTATTAATTCACATATGTTTAATGTTCTACAGGAACCAACAATAAAGGAAAATAATTTCGTTCTAAGAATATTTTTTTATAGAATATGTAAATGACAATGAATTGGTCCTTAGCTCATCTAGAGTGGTGCTGGAGGTCAATGAGAGGGCATATTTTTTTTATAGAACTATGAGGAATATAGTGGAATGAACGTATAAACATACTTTCTACTTACAATACAAAAATCAATTCAATGATTCCAAGAACCAAGCTATATTAAAACTATAGAAAACATTTCAAGAGAAATGGTCAATTAGACTTGTCAGACTTGCAATAGAAAAAATATACTGCAGCAAAAAAATTCATTCAAAAAGTAATATTCCTAATTATAATTCTTTTTTAGAACTATATCTATACGTTACTACAAAACATTCATTTGTTAATAACAATTTTGTTATATTTAGTTTTCATATATCAATATAAAAATAGTTTATTACCTTTGTAGGAAGATTATGAAAATTCTAAAGGATCAATGAGATGATACCTGAAACATGCCAGTAGGAATTTCCAAAAGAGTGTACAAGGAGATGGTTAAAGAAATGGACATAATTGCATCATAGGAGGAGCCATCTCAACAACAACATGCTTCAAATATATGTAACCGTATATTTTTTCTATTAGGTACATATATATAAAGAATTTAACATTAAATATTAATTTTCAAGTATTTGCTTGCAGAAAAGAAAACAAAATGAAACTCATTCAACACATAAAATAATACAACAAGGAAGAAATGGTTCATATCAAAGTTTGTGAGTAACTGTTAATATTTTCTTATAAGAACTTAATATTTCACTTTTGTGTATTTTAATTTTTTTTACGACAACCATCTTTGAATATCTTCAAATAGGTCCTAACATACAAAGAAGAGTGATCAGAAGAATTGATTGACATTGAGTTAAATATGGGTTGTGAGTATATGTTTTCATATCAAAAATTAATTGTGGATTTTGTAGGTATCTATATTGTTTCACTTCTCCAAGTTTATAATTAATAGAACAAAAATATCCTTTATATTAAATCTATGATTTATTATGAGGTATAAAACTTGTAGGAAACAAAGTATGAAACTATGCCGATAGAATAGTTGTTACAACACAGAACCAAACTTGGTTTTGAAACCATGTATATAGTTCATGAGTCACTTATTACTATGGTACATTTTTATTTGATTTGCATTGATGTATATTATGTATTTCAATTTCCATTATTATCACCAACGTAGATACACTCATTACACTTTATTTTTATGTTTGCAGATGGAACAAGAAGAAGACAAAAACAATCGATGCAATAAAAAAACATCTGTCGAAATAACCAAAGTCATAGAAATAGATCGAGCACTACTAATAGCAACTCTAGTGAAGAATGATGATCTATTTGGATATCAATGCAAGTTGTATTTTTTGAAATAATTGTCTATGAAAATTAGACATTTTGTTTATGGCAATGGATATAGTGTCCCAATTGAAATACGAGGGGTTACCAATAACTATCCCATTGTAATTTATTCTATTGCATTGTCCAATGTCGTTGCGAAAAGTTACACCACTGATTAAATATATGGATTATTAAATATTATAATGAAGAGATGCAAAATCTGATGATATAACAAATTAATCTAAACATCATATACAAATGCACTAAATAAAAATAATTTATATGAATATTGTTATAATATATATGTTGATTTTTCGATGAGTAATGGATTTAAAAAATCACAATAATTGCATTGTCATAGGTCGATGTTTCTAAAAAAGAGAAATGGTTACCGAGACATCGTATATTAAAGCACACATCTCCGAATACGAATTTTTTAGCAACGATATTTATAATAATAAAAATTGTATCGTCTATAAAAAATTGCATAATAAAAAAAAATCTTGGTGTGTCTCTAAAAAAATATGCACCAGTGCATTATACTATGTAAAAGCACTGGTCGGGAAAGGTTTTTCTTCACGGCCTGGTGCCTTTCCTGAACATTACAACACTTGGGCATTCAAAAACAAATGAGCAACGGGGCATTATACTCTTCAAGCACTGACATTGTTTGCATTTAACACCCCATTGCTTTATAATTCTTAAAGCATTGGTGCTTTCATAGCACCAATGCCCCGCTGCTCCAAAATAATTTTTCCACCCTCGGTACATTATTCAAATTAACAACACCATTTCTTTTATATTAGTAGCACACTGGTGCATTTGTATAATACATAAGCACTGACATTGTAAATTTAAATAAGATCACAGGGTCTGCAATGTTCTTTTCCTGCACTAGTGCGGTTATTGAAAGATATTCTCAGGGCATTTGTTCAATACATAAGTGTGAAAATTCCATAAACTAAAATCCTATTGCAGCAACTAGTATTATTTCTTCCAACTAGTAAATTAATTATTCAGTTTATTGCTATGACAACGAAATAAACACACTACAACCTTCACAAATAAAACTACGGAAAATAAATAGTGTTGGAATCAATAAATACTAGTGCACACACATAAAAAATAATATCATTATTTTTGGAAAAAATTCCTTAGAAAAACCCAACGTGGGAAAACTGGCGCAACAGATGAGGGTTTTATTTTATTATACAACAACAAATCTAACTACAATCTATGGATGCCAAACTAGAAATCCAAACAACAAGAATATTTGGCCAAAATTATCGAAGGGAATTTCCCTTCTTCTGCAAGAAATCCCGGCACAACTTCCCTTTAAAAAATTGGTCGTCCAAAGCCTAGCGTGAGCCCTTCTATGTTGTCTCCGACACATGTGGCTTGAATCTACCTCTGATGAAGTCGTTCTGTCTACCTTTGCTGAATAAATCATCTCTTTGACACTTTGGACCCTCTTCTCGACCTCTGGAACTAAGAACGAAATTCTCTCTAGAAAACCTGAGTTGCTCATGAAGAAAATGTGCAGTATTCTACACTGCCTCACTGGGAATAACTCAGTTTCCTTGCGATTTCCACTTCGAATTTGGAAAAATTCCTCTTGATCATTGTCTTTGCCCCTCACTCACTGTGCTTCGATATCTGGCTCTCCGATAATTAGTGCTTCTCTCTGGAAATCGATTTACCAAGAAAATCGAACTACAAAAGTATCTTCTCCAAGTGCTCATCAAATTCCTCTTATAATTCACTCTTGGAGCTCCAACGAACAAGATTAAAACTTAATTGATTGCTAGGACCATCTTGGATTAGATCCATGTGAGTTTCTAGATGATTCTCACCTTGACATAATTAATACTGATTAATTAACCCTATGTTTAGGCTTAGGAAATATTAAAAAATTGATTAATAATCTAGTTAAGTCACTTCTAGGTGGAATTTCCAAAAACAATTTCTAGGTCTTGGAGATCTCATGATTCTAGACTCTCCACCAAATTTTATCGCTAGAACACATCCGATTCTATAAAAAATAACAATTCATCTTAGCGAGGAATATGCTATAATGTTTCACACTCTGCCACAATGCTTTATCTCTGTATCATCTCTGTTATGTTGTTGATGTCTAGAGGTTGCTTGTTATGAAACCAGCTCACAAAAAGATAGAAAAGATAGATCAATGCCTTAGAATTCAGCCTCTTCAAGGGGGAAACCTCCTTTACATTACATAAATGAACAATTCTTGGATGATTCAAATGACAAAACCTCCTTTCTATATATAGGAGTCTAAGGAGTCACAATATAACCAAGCCAACCTAACAATAATAATATAAAGGCACAAAAATAACAATAGAGGGATTCTATGGGGCACAGTAATAACAATATGGGGACAATAGGGGCACAACAATATTAATAAGGGATACAACTACAATGGTAATGGGGGCATCATTAGTATTATAAGGACCTAACATGCCCCTCTCCTTTAAAAAAGTGTTGTCCTCAATGCTTGAGTAGTTCTGGATGCTTTTGTATAAAATTCTCATCCTCCCATGTGGAATCTTCAGCGGATAAGTTCTTCCCCTTGATGATATACTTCGAAATGGATCGATTTCGTAGCTGTCGAGTTCTTGTTTCTATGACTGCTTCCGGTTCCAATATAATTTTTCCTTCCTTGTCAAGTTCTAGCAATATTATTTGAATTGGGAGCTTGTCGCCTATAAACTTCTTTAAACATGAAACATGGAAAACTGGGTGCACTCGAGAAGCTGCAGGAAGCTCCAATTTATATGCCATAGTACCAATCTTTTGCAACACCTTGTACAGACCATAATACTTTGGTGATAATTTATTATCATTCTTAGCTTGCTTGAGGGACATTTGTTTATATGGTTGTAGCTGTAGGAATACCCTGTCACTTACATCAAAACTTATTTTGCTACAATGTTGATCTGCTTGTTGTTTCATTCTATTCTGTGCCAACACAAGGTTATCCTTTAAGAGTTGGAGAACTTATTGTTGATGCTCGATGTGATGTTCCACTGCTTGAACCTTAGAATTTTCTCTTAAATATGATGTGATGGATGGTGGCTAATGTCCATAAAGTGCCATAAATGGGGTCATTTTTGTGGCAGTATGGAAGGAAGTGTTATACCACCATTCAGCCAGAGGCAACCATTTGACCCATTGTGTCTGTTTATCAGATACAAAGCAACAAAGATATCCTTCCAAACATTTATTTACTATCTCGGTTGGCCCATCAGATTGAGGATGATAAGATGAGCTATGAGCTAACTGAGTACCAAGACAAGAAAATAATTATATCCAAAAATTTCCAGTAAAAATGGGATCTCTGTCACTTACAATAATCTTTGGGTTTGCATGTAGCTTTTGAATTGTTTCCATAAATGCAGTAGAAATTGTACTGGCTTTAAATGGATGTGATAATGCACAAAAGTGTGCATACTTGATAAGTCTGTCAACTACCACCATGATGACACTCTTTCCCTCAGAGTTGGGTAAACCTGCGATAAAATCCATTGCAACCTCCTCCTAACATTGGCTTGGAATGGATAAAGGTTGTAATAGACCTGGTGTCTTAATTGTTTCAGTTTTATTTTTGTTGGCAAACCAAACATTCTGCCACAAACTTTTGAATATCTGATTGAAGGCCATCCCAAAAAAATTCCTTCTTAACCCTGTGGTAAGTTTTTAAAAATCCTGAGTGCCCTCCTAAGGGAGAAGCATGCAATTCCAAAAGAATCTTTTGTTTGAGTTGGGAATTCTTACAGAGGTATAAGCGATCTTTGTACCATAACGAATCATTTTTCCAGCTAAATGTATCAGATTTACTGGAATCTTGTTGTAACTGTCGAATAAGTGCCCACACTTCTTCGTCATTCTTCCATTCCCACCTTGCTTCATTTATCCAATCTGGTTGGATAATAGAAATGGCGCACAACAATGCTTCCACATCCACATCCTTTCTTGAGAGTGCATCTGCCACAACATTTTGCTTCCCTTTTTTGTAGATGATTTCAAAGTCATAACCCAACATCTTTCTGACCCAATTTTGTTGTTCTTCAAAGGATAATCTTTGTTCTAAAAAGTAATTAAGGCTATCATGATCCGTTTTTACCTTGAAGTGTCTTCCCATTAGGTAGGGTCACCATTTCTTAAGTGCATGTAGTATTGCCAACATTTCCTTCTCATAAATAGCTTTGTGTAAATTCTTTCCCTTTATTGGACGACTTTCGAAATCAATGGGTCTTTCATCTTGTGTTAAAACATCACCAATTCCATTTCCTGAAGCATCACATTCCACAATAAAGGTTTTTGTGAAGTCTGGTGTAGCTAAGACCGGTGCTTGGCACATTGCTCTTTAAGATGTTTGCTGATCCAGGTGGATATTGGTGGCCACCCACTAATTCCACTTGGATCCCCTCTAATGCTTCTTACAGTTTTGTTCAGTTTCCTTAATTATAGCACAGTTTACTATTTTTAGCAGTTTTTCGGGTCCTAAACTTCCAGAGCCATTTTGAGGCCCTAAACGACGTTTTTCTGATAAAAATCATCTTTTCCATCGTATTCCTCGGAGAGATCTTTCCAACGGGCTATCATGCACGTCAAACGGAGATAGTACGACCAATTCGCGACCCCGGGAAGTTGATGTACCAACTTACCCAAAAACGGGGCCCACAATTTGGCATTTCATCTTCTAGGGTTAGGTTTTGGAATGTGAAGGGTTTTCCATTGTTTCTCAACAATAAATAGGCCTTCGAGCCTCATTGTAAGACAATTCTGAGGCATGTAGCCACCACATCTCTTCTCAGAGATAAGCTACCATCGCCCTAGCTGGTTTATTTCCATTTCTGTTTGTAAGCATATTTTAGTATTTTACAGTAATGAATTGAGGTATTATTTCCGCTGCATATCTGTCTTTATGGTTATCTCTGTATTTTATTGCGTTCCTGTTTAAATCCGGATCAGTGGTATCAGAGCGGTCTGCTTTTCTTCTCTGTTTTTCTTTGCATGTCCCCAACGAGGTCGGGATATAAGGAGTTAGGGCTTGAACTGGTCGAACCTTTTGCAAGACCAGCCTCGCAAATCCCGACGGCCTCCCATGGCGGATGAAAAGAAAGACGAGGGGGCAGGAGATCCTATCAAAATCTTGCTCGAAGAAGCCCTCGAGCGACAAAGGAACGCGATGATGGACAACTTTGCCCAAATCCTTCAGCGGCTACCCAGGGGCAACGCATCGGCTTCCAACAGCAACTCTGGAAACGCCACACCATTTAAGGTACAAGTTAATTTTGAAATCCCCATATTCGAGGGTCAGATAGACGCAGATGCCGTCGATAAATGGTTAAATGTGTTAGAGGGTTATTTTTCTGTTCATGATTTTTCCAGTCGGGAAAAGATTATTTTCGCTCTTCTCAAAGCAGCCCCCCACGTCAAGGATTGGTGGGAAACCTACTGCGAACAGAAAGATGAAAGTACAGGCTCACTATTTTCAGTCGCACCGACTTGGGATTCATTCCGAGATGCCATCAAGGAGCAGTACTACCCTGTCGGAAGCTATGAGGATCAATACATAAAGTGGACCACGCTACGACAGGGAAGGGACCAAGATGTACCAGAGTTTACCAATATTTTCCATACCCTTCGCACAAAGTTGGGTATCAAGGATACAGAGCAGCATTTGGTACTAAAATACCGTGGCTGCCTGCACAAGTACATCCAAGAAGAAATAGAATTTCTGAACATCTCTTCGCTCGGCATGGCATACCGATATGCCGTCAAGGTCGAGCAAAAGTTTAAACAGAAGAAGCGAGACTTTGGGTCTGCGAATCCGAAACAAGGGAAAGGTGCCCCCAAACCGCAGAACAAAGGACAAAGCCAAGGCGGTGCAGCCCAAGACAACCCGCCAAAGCTACAAGCAAAGAACAGCGCCGCGAAGCCAAAAAAGGACACCGGAAAGTGGTGTGAGTTCCATAAGAGCTCCACTCACAACACAAGTGAGTGCCGAGCCAAGCAGTCACTGGTGGCCGAGCTAAAGGTTTCAGAATCAGATGCATGTTCTGACTCTGAGTCAGAACTCGATAAGGGGAATGACAAAGGGAAGCAGATTATTGATGCGGAGCCCAACGCCACTGTTGCCACCACGAAGATCCAGGAGGAGGAACCTGAAGATCCAGAGGAGGAGGAGCGTCTCTTCCACTCCCAGATGTGGGTAAAGGGCTCCCCGCTACAGTTCATTGTCGACAGCGGGAGCCAAAAGAACCTCATTTCGGCAGAGGTCGTGAAACGGCTGGGCTTACCGACCACAGCGCATCCACAACCATACACCATTGGGTGGTTGCACCAAGGATGGGATCTTCGCGTGAGCCAACAGTGTCGCCTTCCATACAACATCAAGCCCTTCACGGATGAGGTATTGTGTGACATTGCACCCCTTGAAGTTTGTGATGTGTTATTAGGACAACCATACTTGTGGAAGCGACATGCTGTGTATGAGTCAAGGCCCCGTGCTGTTATTGTTACTTTGGGAAATAAGTTGTACAGGATACCAGAGGTAGCACCGCCTACCACCATCTCTTTGGTTACTGCAAAACAATGCAGTAAGCTCATTTCCAAAACCAGGAAGTTTGTTTTCCTGATGATACGCCCTCAAGAAAAGAAGAAGACGGTGGCCACGACCTCTAGACAGGGCCCCTCCGCACGACAACTACAGATGGACAAGGTCGTGGAGGAGTATGAGGACATCTTCACCTCCCCCGCAGGGGTTCCTCTGCACTGTCAGGTCAAGCACTCCATTGATCTAACCCCAGGTTCGCCGCTGCCCAATGGACCAATCTATCGGCACTCTGTTCTGGAGAACGATGAAATCAAGAGGCAGATTCAGGAGCTGCTGCAAAAAGGTCACATCCGTCCGAGTTCATCGCCCTGTGGGAGCCCGATCGTGCTGGTACAAAAGAAGGATGGGACTTGGAGACTCTGTATTGACTATCGGGCACTGAACAAGATCACTGTCCGTAATAGGTACCCAATCCCATGGATTGATGACCTCCTGGACCAACTAAAGGGGGAAAAATATTTCAGCAAGATCGATTTGAAGTCAGGATATCACCAGGTACCAATCGAACCCTCCGATGTGTGGAAGACTGCCTTCAAAGCCAAGGAGGGCCTTTTCGAATGGTTGGTTATGCCTTTCGGATTGACGAATGCTCCTGCAACCTTCATGAGGCTAATGGACGACATATTGCGGCCATTCACTAACTCATTTGTAGTGGTATACTTGGATGACATCTTGATCTTTAGCAAGACTTGGGAAGAGCACCTCCACCACATCCGACAGGTTCTCCAAACACTGCGACAACACAAGTTATGTGCCAATTTGTAGAAATGCACTTTTGGCATGACCCAGGTTTAGTATCTGGGATACATTATTGATGAACGGGGGGTGCATGTGGATCCAGCCAAGATCCAAGTCATTCGGGATTGGCCATCTCCAACAACTCTGACAGAGCTTCGCAGCTTTCTAGGCCTTGCCAACTTCTACCGCAGGTTCGTGTTGGGATTTTCTCATATCACTTGGCCCTTGAGTCAGGTCACCAAGGGAGGAGCGAAAGCAAAAATTTTTTGGTCCGAATCTCAACAGAAGGCATTCACAGAGTTGAAAGATCGACTCTGCACAGCACCAGTTCTTGCATTACCAGACTTGCAACAACCATTTGAGGTCGAGACAGATGCCTCTGACTATGCTATTGGGGCAGTCCTTACTCAACACGGGCATCCAGTGGCATATCACAGTGAGACACTTTCAGACACAGTCCGGAAGTATCCCACTTATGACAAAGAGATGTATTCCATTGTGCAGGCCTGTCGACAATGGAAGCATTACATTTTGGGGAAGGAAACGGTCATCCACACAAACCACCGACCCCTGCAGTTCATACAAACCCAAGGGAAATTGCAGAATGATCGCCATCAGAAGTGGTCCACATACCTGCAACAGTTCCATTTGAATATCAAGTATAAGAAGGGCAGCACCAATAATGTCGCAGATTGCCTCAGTCGACCACCGATCATGGCATTAACCACCGTGCTCAACTCTTGTGGGCACGAGACTTCTGATTGGCCACTGCTCTACAAAAGCGACCCGGAATTCGGCCACGCATACCAGACACTCTTGGAGGGTCAACATGTTCAAGATTTTTACCTCCAGGACGACCTGTTATGCCACCTGGGTCACCTTTGTGTTCCTTCAAGCGAGCGTGCCAAGATGATCTGGGAAGCACACTACAGTCGGGCCGTTGGGCATTTTGGGGTTGAAAAAACGGTGGCTGTACTGCAGAAATATTTCTATTGGCCGAATCTTCGACAGGATGTCGGGAAGTACATCAGATCATGCACTGCTTGCGCCATTGCCAAACCGACCATCAAGAAGCAAGGCCTCTATACCCCGCTGCCTACCCCTAGTCGACCTTGGGAATCCATCTCCATGGATTACATGTTAGGCCTCCCTTCCACTAGGCATGGAAATGACTGTGTTTTTGTGGTCGTCAACAGGTTCTCGAAGATGGCCATTATGGCGGCCTGCAAGAAGAATATCACAGCAGAAGCCACTGCTAAACTCTTCTTTGAACGAGTATGGGTACACTTTGGGATCCCACAGTCTATCATTTCGGATCGGGATAGCAGGTTCCTCAGTACATTTTGGTCTAGCCTCTGGTCGATGCTGGACACCAAACTCACTAAGTCCACAGCCTTTCATCCTCAAACTGATGGCCAGACTGAGGTCGTCAACAGGATGATTGTACACATTCTTCGCATGTACAACTCAAAGCATCCACGCACATGGGACGAGAGCCTCCCCTATGTTCAGCACAGCTACAACCGGGCTCTCCACAGCTCGACTGGCCACAGCCCTTTTCAGGTGGGATTGGGATTCCAGCCACTATGTCCCATCGATGTGGCCATGCCATTTGCAGCTACTCACGCAGATTCTGCTCATGTCCAGTCTGAAACAGATAAGGCAAACAGCTTCATTGAGCACATCCAACATATTCGCCAGCAGGTCCATGACATTCTGGAGAAATCAAATGCCAAGTACAAGCAGCGACATGATCAACATCGGGTGCTACACAAGTTTCGAGTGGGCGACAAAGTCTGGTTGCATTTGCAAAAGGAACGCCTTACCGGAGCCTATCAGAAACTCAGACCACTCCGATATGGCCCTTACACTATTACCAAGGCTGTGGGAGAGAATGCATTTGAGCTCAACATTCCCCCATTCCTTGGCCTGCACCCGGTGTTCAATGTCGACGGCCTTCGGCCATACTTTCCACCATTACTAGACACGTCCGACATTGCAGAACAACTCACACCCACAGAGTTAAATCCAGTTTGCATGGAACAAGCTTGCAACTGATAGGATCATGGACACACAGATCAAGAACACTCGCGAGCAGAATATCCAACTGTATCGAGTTGTTAAAGCAGGACAACTCCTTCACCAGGGAAAGTGGCTCACCAAGGACCAAGTGCAGCAGAAGTTCCCTCATCTCATGGAGGATCTCAACGCAATGGGGACCATTGCTTCCTAAGGGGGGAGGAATGATCCAGGTGGATATTGGTGGCCACCCACTAATTCCACTTGGATCCCCTCTAATTCTTCTTACAGTTTTGTTCAGTTTCCTTAATTATAGCACAATTTACTATTTTTAGCAGTTTTTCGGGTCCTAAACTTCCGGAGCCGTTTTGAGGCCCTAAACGACGTTTTTTGGGAAATCCACCGCCAGCGACTTTTCTGTTAAAAATCATCTTTTCCATCGTAGTCCTCGGAGAGATCTTTCCAACGGGCTATCATGCACGTCAAACGGAGATAGTACGACCAATTCGCGACCCCGGGAAGTTGATGTACCAACTTACCCAAAAACGGGGCCCACAATTTGGCGTTTCATCTTCTAGGGTTAGGTTTTGGAATGTGAAGGGTTTTCCATTGTTTCTCAACAATAAATAGGCCTTCGAGCCTCATTGTAAGACAGTTCTGAGGCATGTAGCCACCACATCTCTTCTCAGAGATAAGCTACCATCGCCCTAGCTGGTTTATTTCCATTTCTGTTTGTAAGCATATTTTAGTATTTTACAGTAATGAGTTGAGGTATTATTTCCGCTGCATATCTGTCTTTATGGTTATCTCTGTATTTTATTGCATTCCTGTTTAAATCCGGATCATTTGCAGGCCTTTGTTGCTTCTGGAGTCCATGAAAATGCATCTTTCTTCAATAATGTTGTTAGAGGTGCTGCTATTTTCCCATAATTCTTAACGAACTTGCGATAATACCCTGTCAACCCGAGAAATCCTCGCAAATGCTTTATGGATGTAGGGATTTTCCATTCCTTAATGGCTTTAATTTTGCTAGGGTCTACCTTAACTCCTTCATGAGATACAATATGACCTAGATATTCCACCTCTTGTACTCCAAAGAAACATTTGGATCTTTTTGCATATAATTGTTTCTCCTCCAATAGTTGTAACACCCTATCAACATGTTCAACATGATCCTTCCAAGGCTTGTTGTAGATTAGTATATCATCAAAAAATACTAACACAAATTTTCTAAGGAAGGGTTTGAAAATGGAATTCATCAAACCTTGAAATGTAGACGGTGCATTGGTAAGGCATGACCAAAAATTCATAGTGACCCTCATGAGTTCTAAATGTTGTTTTTAGAATGTCTTTAGTCTTCATTCTGATTTGATAATATCCTGAACGAAGATCCAACTTGGTGAAGTAAATTGATCCATGCAATTCATCCAATAATTCATCAATGATAGGAATGGGAAACTTATCTTTAATAGTGAGCTTGTTGAGCTCCCTATAATCCAGATACATGCGCCATGATCCATCCTTCTTGTGCACCAATACTACTGGAGCAGAGAATGAACTTTGGCTAGGTTGAATTATACCAGCCTCTAGCATTTCAGCGACCATACGTTCAATTTCACTCTTTTGGGAATAGGGATATCTGTACAGCCTAATGTTTGGAGGAACACTTCCTGGAATCAAATGAATAGCATGATTGTGATTACGAATAAGAGGGAGACCTTTGGGAGTCTCAAATACCTTGGAATGATTGTCCAAGAATTTTTGGAGATCTAGAGAAATAGATTATTTCGATGTGGAAACATCTAGCGAACATAATTGTGCAATTACACCTCGTTGTTCCTTTTTTAGATGCTTTGTCATACCGTTAGAGCTGATTATCTTTCCCAGTTTCCTTGCAATGCCCCTTAATTCAATTTCTTTCCTTCCGCATAAAATTTCATGAAAAGTTCTTGAAAGTTAAAAGCTATTGTACCCAAGGGTTGTAGCCATTGAACTCCTAGTACAACATGAGCACCTCCCATTGGAATGGAAAGCATTGGGCTATTCAATACATATTCTCCCATGGATAACTTGATATTATGGCACTTTTCAGAGAAATTTATCGTTCCTCCACTTGCAACCATCACTTGACACTTTGGTGCTGGATATAGGAAGCAATTCAATTCTTTCGCTATCTTACAATGAATAAAATTGTGGGTACTTCCTGAATCAATCAACACTATTACCTTTTTCTTCTTAATATGTCCTTCTATCTTGATGGTTTGAGGAGTGGTAATTCCAGCCAATGCATTACAAGATATGGTTGGATTCATTTTTTCTCTATCTAGGCTTTGTTCCTGGAGTATATCCTCTTCTTTTGACCTTTCTTGTTCCTTTTCTTCTTCCTCTTCACAATCTATGTAGAATAATTTCTTCTCAGCACACTTATGACCTTTAGTGTATTTGCTATCACAACTGTAACAAAGCCCTTTTGCTCTTTTTTCTTCCAATTTTTGTGGTGTCAACCTTATAGGTTGTGGAAGGCTAGGGGCAACAACACTTCCATATTTATATTTTTGAGTGGTAGGCTTCCTGGTTCCCATAATTTTGCTTTCCATTTTTCTTGCTAGCCTAAATGCCTTCTCCAATGAATCAGGTTCCCAAAGGCGAACATCATGTTGGATATTCTCCTTTAGAGTCCCTATGAACACATCAATCCTATGCTCCTCTAGAATATTTTTTACCCTTATGTTCAATTTTTGGAACTCCTCAATGTGCTCCATCATTGAACCCTTTTGTTTGAGACTTATCAATTGGCTAAAAAAGGTGTTGCTTTTTGTATCCTCATAATGTGCTGTCATTTCTTCTGTAAAAATTTCCCAAGTGATAATTTGTTTACGAGAGCAAAGCGATTGATACCATACAAACTGATTTGGTTCCAAATATAAAATTGCAATACGTACCTTTTGTGTGTTTTGCACATTATTGAGATCGAAAAATTGCTCTATCTGTAGTATCCATGTTGCGGGATCCTTGCCATCAAACTTCCTCATATCAATTTTTGGAATATGGTGGGTCTTCGATCCAACATTAGAGTCTATGAAATCATGATTAACATTTCTTTTGTTCTCATCATGAGTTTCCTTTACTACCCTTTCACCATTAGTGACCATTTCTTATAGCAACTTATTGAAATTTATCTTCAATTCTTCCATCTTATCATCCATGGCATCCATCTTAGCGTTCATGCCATTCATCTTAGCTTCCATGCCATTGATCTTAGTTTCCACGCCATTCATCTTAGCTTCCATGCCATTTATCTTAGCTGCACTTGGTCTTGTAATTTTGATATATCATGTAGCATTTCTTCCTCTTCTTCATGAGTCATGCTAGAGCTTTCAGGTTGTTTACTAGGTGTTTCCATTTTCTTTCTTCGGGTCATCAATTACCGATAATAATTCTTCACTATTCCCTTTGAATTCCTTCAAACTAATTTTTCAAACCAAGCTTATGCAAATATTAAAAAAAATACACACCTTTTTTCACTTTGTAGGCACTCGATATTAAATATGATGTATCTCTATAATTTCGGATCTTTTAGTTCTGAAATTGCAACCTGCAGTGGCGCTTTATGTCCTCTCTCCAATGCCACCAGTCTGATCGAATTTAGATTCTCCAAGAAAGAGTTATGCACAATCTCCCAAGATGACCTGATTATATACCTTTTCAAAAGAGCGACCTTGTATGAGGTGCCACGTGTCACTGTTTTGACCTTCGGGTCTAAAAACTATAAATAGGAAACTAAAGTCCGTCCTCTTTTTGTAACTTCTTAGGAAATTGCAATCTGATGCTCAAAACAAAAGTTATGACGATTTTCCCAAGGTCACCTGTTTGGAATGTAATTCAGGAGTCTGCAAAAAGACCAACTTCCTCAGATCATATCTCTGCAAATATAGAGCAAAAAGCTCTAAAATCCGGACCCAAGGTTCAACGCAATTTTGTCTCAAATGGGTTTTTTTGTTTGCTTCTGAAACGTCGCAGAAAAAGAGTTATAGTGAAAATGCCACGATGACCTATTTGGAGCAGCGAAACCCTAGAATCCAAAGCTCTGATACCAAATGTTATGAAACCAGCTCACAAAAAGATAGAAAAGATAGATCAACGCCTTAGAATTCAGCCTCTTCGAGGGGGAAACCTCCTTACATTACATAAATGAACAATTCTTGGATGATTCTTGGGAGTGACAGACTGTATAAAACCAAAATACTGAATCAACTGTGTTCAATATGATGCATCTGTCTCCCAAGTCTCTGACTGCTACTAGCATTTGCACTGTCACTGAAGAATCTGTGTTGCTACCAACTCTGCACTGAACCACCTGCTCTTCTGTCAACACTAAACTGTGCTCCTCAATATCTGATTGCTACTAGTCTACAACTGTCACTCTGGTACTGACTGAATCAAATGCCACTGATCCATCTTGCTACTGAATATTGTGGGCCCCTATGGCAAGGTATTGATCCATGATGTTGAATCCTCAAGTTCCTTGCCCAATATCTATAGTTCTTTTGGACTACATTACCAGATCTCCCCACCTCACTCCTCGAGGTATATCTACGAACAACGTGAAGTCTTCCTCCAACCTGGAGGTAAACTTGTCGATCTCTGCTGATGGTGCTTGTTGGTCCTGCTTCTCTGACTTATCCTTCTTCCTGAGAGGACATTATGTGATGTAGTGACTGACCTCACCACACCTAAAGTACTTTACCTTTGATAAGTATTTCTTCCTTCTATGTTCCCCCTACCCCTAACTAAGACCCTTTGATGTGAGGGACACAATGTCTGTGAAATTAGAATCATCTTCTTTTTAATAAAATATTTGGTTGAATATAAATGTGTCACAGTTTTAATGATCTATGAATATATTTTTTCCACTTAGTTGAATTTAAATTAGTTTCACTTGGTTTTGCTATTTCTAGTGATTTGGTTGTTTTAATTATAATTTGGAGATACAATTTTCAATGAGGAATTTAAATGCATAAATGAATTTAGTGTCTTGAAAAACTTTTAAAGCATTAGGATTGCATAGAATGAATAACTCAAATATGAAATTCTAACAATTTCTAGTCACAAAAGTTAATGAAAAAGTATATTAGAAAAAAAAACAAACAAAACATTTAGATTATGTTATACGAATAAATATGTGGAGTCTAGACCCTCTACCTTTTGGTCATTTTAGCTAAGGAATCTTCTATCAGTAGAAGAACTTGTGATCTAATATATGGTATGGTGTATTATCAGATCTCTCCAAGGGGAGCAATAAACACCTAACTATAAAGCGTTAAACCCTCTACATGCTTGAAATGTTTTGATTTTTGCCAATTTTTCATTAAAAATAAATGATATAATTTTTAGTGACATCATAATTTTTCATTTTTTAATTTGTAAATTTAAGTGTATAAATATATTTATTAGTATATTAATATTTTTCATATTCAATATCTCAAATTTACAATTTAAACCATTTCTATTTCCAATTTAAATAAAATTAATTAAAAAAAATCAAATAAATAAATAAACAAATTCTAAACCTTGGACTTTCTGATCTTTTTAATTAAAATTTTTATTATTAAAATTAATAAAAAATAAATAAGCGAATTCTAAACATTTTACTTTCGAATCCTTTTAGCTAAAAAGCTAAAAATAAAAACAATCTATTAGGAAAATTTCCATAAAACTAGACATGTGATCAACTCTCCATCCTCCAGCCTAGCCTGCTGTGTGGTGATCAGTTCGTTTCGTGGGAGCAATAAGCACCCTATTGCAGATCATTCAAGGAGCTTGCAAGCTCAAGAAAAAAGGGTCTAGCAGTAATGTATTAAGTCTATAATTACGCAGAAGACGTTCTTTCAGGGGAAGGATCCCCGCCCACCTTCCTTCGTCGCCTGTGGAAAGCCACTCACAAATAACCATGTGTCTTGATAGAAGTTGGCGCAGAACTTGAAGATGTCAAATCTAATATCTCGCGGCTTGCGCTTTCGTGCGTGGGTTAACCAAAGTCAAATGTCAGCCGGATGGATGGACAATGCTTTATTTCCCTATCCTCAATGGATAAAACTCAAGGAAAAAAATTAGATATATTTTTTTCCATTTGTAAAATTTTTTTGGATGATAGTGATTATAATGTTGGAAGATATTGAAATCCAAGATTATTAGAGTGAAATTTAAATAAAGAAGCTTATTTTTTGTGGTTCACCACAAAGGTTAATATGTACATATTTATTCTTGAATAAATCTTGATAGAAATACTATTTCACATATAAATTTCTTGATATGGGAAATTATTTGAAATCTAATTTTAATATACAATATTTTATAATTTACATTAAATTTAAGCATTGAGTTTTTGTTATTCTTTTTTTCAGATGAAAAAAGTTATATATATATATATATTCATTTGAAGTACATATCAACAAATTTATCAGTTGCCAATATTTGACAAAATGACAAAAATGTGGAGTTCTTAAACTCAATAGCAAACGTTGTGACTCTAAGTTATATCAGGACAAAATGAGGACACACTGTGCATGTTACAGGTCAGTAGCAATTAACAAAAATAGCCTACTTCCTCAAATAGAAACAGTATATTCCTGTTGTGAATGATGGTCCTGCCGATATATATTTGTCTGTAGCATCAGAAGGCCAATGACTCATCAGCCATGGTGATATGTGCTGAATCTAATGTTGTGTGTACAACGAGCCTTTTTCTTTTGCAAGAACTCCGGAGTTAGATAGAAAAAAGGAGTGTATATATTATGACTGAAACACCATTTACCCAAGAGATAACATTGTGTTGTATTTTACAGGTTTAAAGCTGTCACTCCTGGGAGAGGACAATGAAAGTTCAGTGGCCAAGCCTATGACTCCTGTTTTTGCAATTTTTGCAGAAGTACCAAAATTTTGTCTGGATAGCGCGATCAATTTTAAAACAAAAAGTGTGTTGCAGAACCAGTTTCCTGAGGAAGTATGTAGTTGTTAGTTAGGAAAATTTTAGCGATTGATAGATCTAAGAACTAACATGGGATTGGGAAGTTTCCAACATCTAGCCAAGTCTCCTTCAATTTGATAGATACATGCAAACCATCCAGCTCCAAACCCAGTGCATTCTTGGATAGAGTGTCTGCCTCAGAATTTAATATTCTGCTGATATGCTGGATTGTAGGATTTTTGAGGGAACTCCAAATATTTTTTATTTGCAATAGCCAGCCTTGTAGAGAAGATTTTTGAATATGAGCCTGTAAACAAACATAATCAATGACAACCTTTGAGTCGCCAAATATATGTAAATTTTGAATGTCTGGAAAGTTTGTGAACCAAAGTAATCCCCAGAGGGCCACTACTTCCACCTTAGTGTTTGTTCCAGTGCCAGCTCCCCAGAAGACATGATATGATAGTTCTGAGTGAAAGTTGATTATGAAACCACAACCACATTTGTGATCTCTAGAAGCCTCGTCAAAGAAACCAGAAGGATATACCAATTCCATTTTTTGCAGAGTTCGAGATGGCCTCTGTTTTGGAGAGAAATGTAGAACATCCTCTGTTTTTTGTGCAATTCTCTCCAAAACGCTTGATGCCAGCTCCCTGTGATTGTTGAATATGATATTGTTGGGCAATTTCCATATTTCCCATATAAATATGGCAGGAATGAGCCTTCTTGGGTTGGTTTGGTTGCTCCACCAGGGCAGCTAGAGTTCAATGCCACACATGTATGGCCCCAGGTTCCTATTTTGTGCTCTAATTGTTGCCATATTATGGAAACTGATCTACAAGTTTTTAAGAGGTGTGAGTTGTTCTCTGCATCATTTTCACATAGAACACAGAATCCGGGGCCAGACCAGTTCCGCACTTGTAGATTTTCCCATGTCAAATTCTTATTCTTCCATACCAACCAAAGGAAAATAGTGATTTTAATGGGAAGAAGTGGACTCCAAAATTTTGTGAACCACCCATTCCCTGGGTGGTCAGATTGAAGTAAACACAACTAATAGTATGTATCAGCAACTACAATATTGTTTCCCGCTAATTTACCAGACCATGTAATAGTATCCACATGTTCATTTCTGTAAAGGCCAGCCAGATTCAAATGTGAGAAAATGAGCTTCCACTCTACAACAACAGCGCCAGAGAGGTTTAGCTGAGCAGCCTCTTTCCAAATCGGTCTGTCGTTTGTCCAAGTAGTAATCACTTGTTGCCAAAAGAAGATGCCATTGCGATGTAGAGTCTCGATGAAGAGGTCTGGAAGGAGGATGTGATCTGACAGGCCTTTTATGTGGTCACGACCCATAATTATATGGTGCCCAGCCAACATATCAATAAAAAAAAATTGTATTTTGATGAAACTTCGCTAGATAGCAGAGCCAAAAATTCTCCCAATATGTCCACATGGCATCCAGACTTTAAAGTCAATATTGCTCAGGTATTTTATATTAATGATTTCACTCCAGATACCAATCCCAAAAATCCCCCGCCAATAGGATTTAAGGAGGGCCTGTCCAAAGCGTCTAAAGTCAAGGATATCCCATCCATCCATAGATTGTGGGAAGGTGACGTGTCGCAGTTTAGTTAAGTGATACTTCTGTCGATGCTTCATGGCAGACCAAATAAAGATGGCAGTGATTCTATCCAGTCTTTTAATTATGGCAATCGGAGGATGAAACAAGTGTGCCCAGTACACACTGATTTGTGTTGTAACTACTTGGACCAAAGTGAAGCGTCCACCCAATGAAAGACATTTATTCTCCCATGCAGATATTTTCAAGAAATATCTGTCTACAAGCCAATTCCAATCCGAATTCCTGTACTTACATGGTTTCAAATGGAATCCAAGATATTTCAGACCAGAAGAGAAGCATTTTGTAATAATACCAAATAAATTAGCAATATAAGTGATGGTTTCAGTTATTTCCAAATTAAACATTATAACTGATTTGGAATGCTTCATTTTGACTCCCAATACATTTCCAAATCTATGAAAAATTTGAAATAAATGATGCCAAGCAAACTTGTTTAGAAGCCCAAGAATGAGAACGTCGTCCACAAAAAAACTATGTAAACTTGTTTAGAAGCCCAAGAATGAGAACGTCGTCCACAAAAAAACTATGTAAAATTTGTATATTTCTGCCAAGTTTCAGGGGAGAGAAAAGCCCCTAGGTCACAGCGTCAGATATCAGTTAAAAAAAATTGTAATTTCTTTTTGTATAAATTTTAATTTACTTTTAAAATAGAATTATAATTTATTTCAACTTTTCTAAATTAAAAAAATAAATAAACAAATAAATAAATTTACCAGATATATATTTTCTAATTTTATCTGTACTGAATTTTACACCATTAATTTGTTTCCCATATTAAATTGAATTCAAACCATATTAAATTGAATTCAAAGTAAAATGCGTCTTCGAATTTGAATGTGGTAACTAGTGTAATTGATACTACGTACGCGATAACTGCCGAAATAGTGTATTCATTGGCTATGCCTGAATACTCTTCACGGTCTACACAGGTACCAGGTAGTTGGCAATTTTTAGTTAATTTTTTTTTTTAATAACTTTTTCAATTTAGAAATTATAGAGTTTTTATTAATCAGAAAATTGGGTATCGTATTAGAATCGACCCAGAGAATTTCTAAATTCTTTTTGCCCAATACAGCCAAATTTGGTAACTATGAATTATACTCGGAATGTGCCTGAAATGTTTTTTATTTGATTGTACTCTGAGTTTGTTTAAAAATCTATAACTCCGGGGGACTATGCTAAATAATTACATAAATGTTTTATTAAATATAAAGCACTAAAATCTGTCCCATCACTGTTTCTCCTTCAACGGAGAACTATAAAGTAACAGCTACGTGATTCACCATATTAAATATAAATCAGCAAAGTGTGTCCCATACATGCAAAACTATTCTTTGGAAAAGAATATATAACATCTACATGGTTCTCCATATTAAATACGGACCACCCAATTGTATCACATCAAATTTTCTCATAATATAAAGAGATATATAAATACAACAGTTAGGAGATTGTTCACGAATATACCATTGTAAATATGAGTGTGGATTCATTAATGCACCAGTGTAAGGTTAACTTATACACCAATAAACATCATCAAAGGAAACCTAAAGAGATTTAGATTTGCTCAACCGCTATGTTATAATTTGATATAACAAATTTGTACCATCCCTAAGTTATAATTGACATAACAATCTATTCGTGTAACCATTTTCAATATTTGGGTAACTTTTTTCCATTATCTTATAACAAAGCCATTAAACTATATAAATATATTAATTTCTAATATATATATGTATATATATATATATATATTTAATTAATAATAAGTTGTTTTTTTTTATAATTAATAAAATATGTTGGTAAAAATTCTTATTAGTAATTATTAAAAAAAAATTAATGGTAAATTTTTAATTTTAAGTTTTAAAAATATATTTTTGAATAATTATGATGATGATTAATGTCTATTAAGACCAATGTGGTCTATCATACTTTAAAAAAAGAGATCTTAATTATCATTCTTCAAAATCTTGTTTTTGTGATCAAAGAGTAAGGAAAGAAGTGTTCCAAGATCGCTATAGTTGGGTTGGCTTAATAAGTCAAGAAGATTGGAGGTGTGGTTGATGATAGGGAATTGAGAGTGGATGTGGGCAAGAGCCGGGCAGTCTAAAAGGAAGTGTTTTTCATCTTCCACCTTCTTAGTATCACAAATCTGACAAATTCTATCATCCCAGGAGTCTTGGGAGTAGACCACCGCCTGGTCTCACTCCGAAGCTCATGAGAGTTAGTTCTAATCCTAGCGATGTTCATTTTCTTCTTAGTGCTAGTCAACATAGAGAGATAATTCTGGTTATCGAGGGTGGGGTTGATCACCTCCTTATAGTACCTTAGCTTCCTTTTACCCTCCAGCTCCTTAGCATCCCACATCTTGTCCTTAAAACTAGAGGTAATAGTATATTTGATACTGTCCTTGCTTCCCATGATGATCTCCTCCTTAATCCCCCAAAGGTTGAGCCAAGATTGAGCATCCTAATGCCACTCGCGCCTGAGGTGCAGGTGGGGGTTTTGACTAAAGTTAGAAGCAATTTTTGGAAGCCTCTTGGAATCCATATTGTGAAGTTTCTACTTATACATAAGATATCTAAGCATAGTCGCACTTTCAATGGGGGCCAACCCAGCTTCAGTCAAGAGGATAGGATAGGGAGTATTACCCTTAATATTGAGGTTATAGGTTATGAATTGCTTTTGGATCATCTCAATCTTTCTCCACGACTGCCTAGATATACTACACCCCCAAACTTCACATATGTATAAGATAACACGGGTGACGAGAGTCTCAAAAAGGAACCTTTTTTTACTCTAAATGTGAAGGTCGATTGACTTGCAATTGTTTTCAAGCTCATAATAAGATTTCCAACCTCCGATAATTCTTTATTCGATGCTATAATTCCAGTTGAGCTGATGAGGACAGTCAATATACCCAAATATTTATAAGAAGAAATCTGCTCAAGACACTGGTTGGCATAGAAGAAACTACGATGGGTGATCTTTTTGAATTTAATGATCATAACTTTAGTATTGTCGATATTAACTATCATACCCATCTTGGAGCAGTAGACATGAAGAGTCTTAAGCTACTTGTCTAGTTCATCATGGCTCCTTGCAAGAAGAATGCTATCATCGGCATAAAGGAGAAGAGTAATGATAATACCAACGAGCTTGATGCCTTTGCAGCGGCAGTTTTTAGACACTCCTCTAGTTTATCGATGTAAATACAAAAAAGAGTAGGGGAAAGGGGACAACCTCGCTTAACGCTGATATTAGATTTAATATCTTTAGACAACCCTTCATTGGTCTTAAGCTTGGCAAAGATAGTCTCGTAGAGGCGGATCACAACAATCCTCATTTCAGGAGGAACCACACTCTCTTCAAGCCTCTCCCATAGATTATATCGGGGGACAATGTCGAAAGCTTTTATAAAGTCAACAAAACAATAGAAGAGATCAGTTTTACTATTGCGACATTCCTCTGCGATGATCCTAAGGGTGACAAGGTGGTCGTTTTTCGAATGATGTCTCCTAAAACCAGCTTTCCCTTTAGCTCTTTTACCCTAGTTCTCAAGCCAAATGCTAAGCTTTTTTTCCAGAATGAGCCCATAAAGCTTGGCTAGGACGTGGCTAATCATAATGGTCTTGTAGTTGGAGGGAACACATTTGTCCCCATTTTTGAAGATAGGCACAATAAGGCTTTGCGTCCAAATCTTAGGGAATCCATGCTTTACATCCAAATTGAGAATCTTGTGGAGATGAGGAATGAGGATAGATTTTCCCATTTTAAAGATCTCAACTTAGTAACTTCAATATCTTTGGCTTTCTCATTAGCGAGCTTATTAATCCCAAACTCAATGTCTTCCAGAGAAAAAATATCATCTTTAATAAGAGTGTTTAAGATGGTGCCCATGGTGTCCGGAGAGTTATACAACTTCTTAAGATAGTTATCCCAATTTTCTAGGGCGGTAGAATGATTATATTTAGTTTTAGAAACAAGCACATGCTGCCAAAACTTTATGGGCACAATTTTAGAAAGGTGAAGGAGATGCTCTTGTCTCTTATTAATATATGACCTCTTCTTCCTCTTAATAAGATATTTGTATATACTTATGTTCTAGAGCTTAATGCTTTCATTAGGGGTGTCTCTAATTGCTTTCCTGACAATTTTACAGTCTTTATCATACCAAGGATTGGAAGTTTTATTATTCTTATTGTACGAAGTCCTATTAGAGAATTTTCTAATGGTGGTGGAAAGGGTAGTACTAAAATGGTAATAGATTTGATCAATATTGTTATTATAAGTTAGGGAGCCTAAATTCCTTTCCAAATCCCTTAGGAAAAAATTGACATTACTTTTATCGAAGTGAATGTGACTTTTGCTTTCACTGTTCTCCTGCATGTGGGTGGTATGCATAACAAGATTGAGGGATAAGAGTGTGCGTTACTCTTATCACCTCTTTTGCACCATTTTAATTGCTCTTGAAACATTTCCAATCTCTTTTATCATTGTGGTAAATTGTTTTCAAAATATTTTATACATATTTTATTTTATTTTTAAAATATTTTTAAAATTAAATTAAAAAGTAAAAATGACAAAATTACTTTTGAAATAAATTTCAATCTTCTATCATAACTATCACTAGCTCAGCCATATAAATTAAATGGCTTATATACGCTTATAAACATATCTATAATAGGCAAAAAAAAAATACTTACTTCGTCATACATGTCAAGTTGTTAAATAAATTTAAAAACCACAAGAATTAACTAGTTATAACTTTGTGTAGAGTTTTCTTCCAGAATCATTACATCCATAATTGTTCGAACCAATGTTTTGAGCCATCCATCGTGGCTCATCATCATCACTTATTGATCTATCCTGATGATGAGCCACGATGGATGGCTTGAAATGTCGATTCGAACAATTATGGATGCGATGGTTCTGGAAGAAAACTCTACACAAGGTACAAATCACAGAAGCCTCAAAACATAATTATAACTTCATTATTTATTATTATTAAAAATAATTAATAAATTATTTAAACAAATATATACATTTTTAAAAAATATGTAGCACGATTTTTAACCATACAAATTCGCCCCACTTTATTATGGATATTCTTAATCTATAAATATACTTTGTTATAATATTATGAGCCAATGCCATGGCTTATTAATATCAAATGCCCATAAAACCATAACTCATTTCAGATGAAAATTGTTTATATAATAATTTTTCAATTAATAAATTTAATTATAAAAGGTAAAACAATACATAACTATAGTGGGTTGATCATCATAAGATTAATTTATTTATGTATTGAATGAAAATATTTTATTCACAAATTCTTGTGGAAATAGGATGATCGATAAAAGGGTGTAAGTTTGTTAAAACTACCCAAGAATATAATCATTAATATGGTAGAATTTTTCTACATTTAAAAAAATAATTTATTATGATTTAATTATTATTTATTTTATTGAAAATATACATTATATTTATGTTGAATGTGTTTTTAAGAGATGGATCGTTACTGGCCTGGAGTATGCCGTAAAACTGCTTCTGCTTGGCTAAGAGCTCGTCTTCCTCGGACGTAAGGAAACAGGTTAACGGCCCAAGACCCAGAGGCATCTGGCAGGAGTGAAAGCCTGCTCCCTTACGGACCACCAGCGGGTTATTACAGGTGGCGTGGTTTTCCTTGATAACAGTGATGAGTCAAACCAACATTCGCAGATAGCAGCCAGAGATGGCTGTCCTCACTGTTGGTTTGACACCTGAGTTTGATAGGTTTTGCCACCTTCGGAAAAAAAAAGAGATGGATCGTTACTGATTTTCATTTCGAAGGCCACTCACAAGCGGCCATGTATCTTTTAAGCAGGTCAACCTTTCACTACTAGTTGCCCATTTTGGTAGGCCTTAACAATATGAAGAAGGAATTCATTGTGAATATGAAATAAGATCCACATCATCGCAAAAGTAGAGTTTCTTATGTGACGGGTTCCATGTTTTCATCTCCCAAGGCATGGCATGGATGGACGATGCGATGGTGCAATCTAGAGATAAGGCCTCTAGAATTCATGCTAAGTAGGAGCGGAAAATGTAGGGACAATGAAGATGGAAATGGTGAAGCTAAGGCTAAAGTTGCATTTAATAAATTCAAAGCAATAGATCATGTGCCTGCCCATGCATTGAAGGAACTATATGGTTATATTTATGATATCTTAACATTATTACATCTCGTAAACTGAAGACTCAAAGGGTCGTTAATATATAACCTCATTGACCTTACTACACAACATTCTCATGAGCTCTTATGTTTGCATTCCTTCAACTGGCCACATCCATCCACAAAATTTGAACATTTAGTGAGGAAATTTGCAGATGCCTATGCAATTTGTTTTTTACCTTTAAAGGTGATTAGGGCCCTTCTTAATGGATAAAACACATCTTACTAGGAAGACCAATTCAATAAACTTAGAAGCGTAGCACTTCCTGATGAAATAAAATAAAAACTTCATATTAGTTATTACACACCATATAGGGAGGAAAAATAAATATTTTTAGATATTGCCCATTTTTATTGAATTGAGAAGACATGGATATGGCATTACAAATTGGGTGGATTAGGATGGAATGGTTTATCTGGATTTCGAAATATGCAGAGAAAATGTCTTGTTGAGGTGAATAATGGAACAAAAATAAAAATCCATGATCACCTTCAAAACTTCGGAAGAGAGATCGCTAGCACTTCATTGTCACGTTGTTGTTGGTGATCGATAGAAAAAATTGATGGTTTGTTGTAGCAAACATCGATAAGTACTCAATCATTCATAGCTCTAGGGAAATAAAATTATGCCCTAGAATCAATAATATTATGCCCTAGAATCATCTTATTAATGATCCAAAAAATGAATATTATGTTTTAAATTCAATGAATTATTGTTATAGAATAAATTCCCTTTTTTTTATCTTTTAATGTATATGTGAATGAAGATTGAATGTTTATAAATTTTATTATATCTTTGTATTAATAAGAAATTGTTTTATATATATATATATATATATATATATATATATATATATATATATATATATATATTATTAATGAATGTGAATATTAAAATAGTAATTATGAAAACTATTTATTCATGATGAATTTTTATGGTACCGGTCTAATGAATGTGTTGATTGAGATTGTTGAATTAAAGTTATTAAATTCAAATTGGACTCATAAATGCTTCCTTTCTATGCCTCATCATATTTATAAATGAATCCGTGGTTGGCCCAGGATTCTCGTAAACATCAACAAATGAGCTTAGAGAGTGCGTAATTATTTCTAAGCTTTCTGTACTCTTTGCAGGGAACTCGAAAATCACAAGATCTTTCCTCAATTTAGAATCATGAGTTTTGCACTTTTGTAATGTGCATTGTTAGAGGTTTGTCTCCCAAGGAAGCTCATTCGGAATATCATATGGATAAAAAGTAGTTGGTGTCTGACCTCCTTCTTGAACCGTCCAGCTTCGCTTACGTCTACTTGGACCAACATTTTCACCCTTTGGATCAATATATAAAATTACATAAACATAAAAACATGTGAACAAATGTATTCATAAATGTATGAAATATAGACACGTATAATTTACCTAAATGATGTTGACCACTCAAAGAATTTTGACCACCTTGAGATTCATGACCACTCGAGAATATTGACCACTGCCATGTGATGACATTATGAGCGAAGCACCTAAAAAAATAGAAAATCAATTTTCAATATTTATGTGTACATACATGTGATTCTACTTATTTATAATTTAATTAAATGCATATATATATATATATATATATATATACACACCACGAAGTGAGTGATGGACCTCCTCTCCCTCCCGATTCATTTGATATTCTCTTTGATCCATGACCTCAACCTCCTACTCTAGTAGATGCATGAGGCTCTATCGATGTTCGCCTGGAAGAATCATGTGAAAAATGTTTATCCATGATATGGATATCTATAGATATATAGACATGCATGGTATTTAAAAAGTTACCTCGTTTATTTACAATTCTTTTTAAAAATTCTATTTTAAAAGATCAAGAATTCAGAAAATTGTAATAGCCCTTGAAATTACAACATGCATTTAAAAATATTGAAATTCCTATTTAAAAAGATTAAAAATTTAGAAAATTGAGATAACCCTTGAATTTACCTTGTGCATTTACTTGATTTAACCCTTGAAATTACATCATGCATTTTAAGATCTTAAAATTGTTATTTAAAAAAATTGAAATAATTTAGAAAATTAATGTAACAATCTGAAGCTCTTCATTTAAAATATACTTAAGACTAAAAACACAAATGTTGAATCACGCACATTTTGAAAATTAAATACAATTTTTTCTAAAACATTTCAAGTTCATCAAGTTGTGCTTACATAGTTGGGACACACTTGGTACACATTGAAAAAAACACATCGTCATTAAAAATTGCACATTGATAAGTAAAAAACACACACATATCAAAGATATCTTACAACGTCTATCAATAAATATTGATGGAGAACTTCTTAACAATAATTCATCTTTCACACACAAATCTTGAAACGGAATTTTGCCATACAATAGATCACTAGACATCCTATTAACATTTGCACAATGTTTTATGCTAAATGATTGAAATTGACTCACAATATTGTTTGCTTCTCCATGCAGTTGTTTTAACCTCTCCTTTTTAAATTGGTACATGTCTTTCATCTGGTTGCACACAAGTTCAAAATTGGTGAAGACTACAATTCCATTGGATTCATACTCCCTAGCTTTTCCTAAGCCTTCTATCAATGCGATATAATATGCTTCATTATTTTTTGTTCTTCCTGGTACATTCCTTTTCCTTTGGAGGAATTTGTTCGTCACTATATTGCATAGCACATAATTAATCATTGCTTGCCCTAGATTGGGATAACAAGAAAATTCTATGCATAATGTCCATTTTTCAACCATGTTTAATGAGCTTTCTAATGCCCGTAAAATAATGAATTCAATAAAATGAATTTAATATATTTATACAAGTATTGTTAGGTTGTGCAAAAGATTATTGTTTAGACAAATCTACCGGAAGGCTAGATAGCAAGAAAGGTTGTTTCTACTTGGTTGGATGATTGGAGAATTGTAAGAAGAAAACAACTAGAGATCTCTAATTCAACTCAACTACAAATCTCTAATTCATTCAAGTTAGCTTCAACTCAACTGAAGGTTTAAAGTATTTACTAATTTATTTTTATGTTCATTCCACAGTTACAAATCTTTCTGATTCAACTCAGCTTCAAATCATCCAAATTTGAAAATATTTCTTAGGAAGCTAATAGATCCATATTCTAAGAAAATAGGGAAGCAACGTGAATTACACATAATGAAAAAGGAAACATAAATGAACATATAACAACAAAATAAGGAATGTAGGTTACCAAGAAGCATCAAGGTTGTTCTACAAGATAAATCAAGGTAAAACAAGTCAACCCAATAAAATTAAAATTAAAGCACCAAAAATAGATGACAAAGCAATGCCAACACTCTAATTAGCTTTAATCTCATGCACTCAATAAAATAGAAATGAAAAAGATGTATCTAAAAGAGAAACTACTACTTGAAAATAGCAAGTACAAGAACCTTCAAATAAGTGTATTCTGTGACATTTTAGGAAGATGATAAGACCCATGTTCCAAGAAAATAGGGAAACAAAGTGAATACACATAATGAAAAATAAAGCATAAATGAACATATAACAACAAAAGCAAGAAAAGTATGTTACCAAGAAGCATCAAGGTTTTTATAGAAGATAAATCAAGGTAGAACAATTCAACCCAATTAACATTAAAATTAAAACACCAAAAATGGATGACAAAGCTATGCCAACACTCTAATTAGCAAGCCAATAACATTAAAGTTAAAACACAAAAAAAATAGATGACAAAGCAATTCCAACACTCTAATTAGTTTCAATCTCATGTACTCAACAAAATAGAAATGAAAAAGATGTATCTCAAAAATAAACCACTACTTGAAAAGAGTAAGTACAAAAACATTCAATTAATTGTATTATGCCTCATCTTAGGAGGCTAATAAGACCCATGTTCCAAGAAAATAGGGAAGCAAAGTGAATTAAACATAATGAAAAAGGAAACATAAATGGACATATAACAATAAAGACAAAGAAAGTATGTTACCAAGAAGCATCAAGGTTGAACTCTACGACATAAATCAAGATAGAAAAATGTAATGCAATAACATTAAAATTAAAACACCCAAAATATATGACAAAGCAATGGAAACACTCTAATTAGCAACCCAATAACATTAAAATTAAAACACCAAAATAGATGACAAAGCAATGCCAACACTCTAATTAGCGACCCAATAACATTAAAATTAAAACACCAAAAACAAATGACAACGCAATACCAACACTCTAATTAGCTTCAATCTCATGCACCCAACAAAATAGAAATGAAAAAGATGCATCTCAAAAAGAAGTTACTACTTGAAAAGAGAAAGTACAAGAAATTTCAATTAGGTGTGTTCTGCCTCCTCTTAAGAAGCTAATAAAGCCCATGGTCCAAGCAAATAGGGAAGCAAAGTGAATTACACATAATTAAAAAGGAAACATAAATGAACATATAACAACATAAGCAAGGAAAGTATGTTACCGAAAAGCATCAAGGTTGTTCTACGAGATAAATCAAGGTAGAACAAGTCAACTCAATAACATTAAAATTAAAACACCAAAAATGGATGACAAAGCAATGTCGGCACTCTAATTAGAAATCCAATAATATTAAAATCAAAACTTAACAAATAGATGACAAAGAAATGCCAACATTCTAATTATCTTCAAACTCATTCATCTAACAAAATATAAGCTTAAAATATGTATCTCAAAAAGAAACTACTACTTGAAAAGAGAAAGTACAAGAACCTTCAATTAAGTGTATTTTGTCTCATCTTAGGAAGCTAATAAGACACATGTTCCAAGCAAATAGGGAAGCAATGTGAATTACACATAATGAAAAAGGAAACATAAATGAACATATAACAACATAATCATGGAAAATATGTTACCAAGAAGCATCAAGGTTGTTCAATGGCCATGATATCACCTTCTTTTTCATTGACTTCATTTTTCGTCGATCAATTTTTTCATTTTGTCAATTAAAATGTTATGTGCTGAGAAGAGGGGGAAATGATACTAGCATTAATGATAGGTGCATCATTTCTAGTTCTTTGGTATTGCATCATATGCCCATATTATCAGCATAGAACTTTTTGATCTAGTAGGGGCTCTTAATAATCGTAAGGATTCTCTTCGGAGCGTTTTGGAGCATTTATATTGGACCATTGTTCTATGTGATAGATCAAGGTAGAACAAGTCAACCACTAACGTTAAAATTAAAACACCAAAAATAGATGACGAAACAACGCCAACACTCTAATTAGAAACCCAATAAAATTAAAATTAACACACCAAAAATAGATGACGAAGTAATGTCAACACTCTAATTAGCTTCAGTCTCATGCATCCAACAAAATAGAAATGAAAAATATGTATCACAAAAAGAAACTACTACTTAAAAAGAGAAAGTACAAGAAGCTTCAATTAAGTGTATTTTGCCTCATTTTAGAAATCTAATAAGGCCCATGCTTTAAGAAAATAGGAAAGCCTGAAGTGAATTACACATAATGAAAAAGGAAACATAAATGAACATACAACAACAAAAGTAAGGAAAATATGTTACCAAGAAGCATCAGGGTTGTTATACAAGATAAATCAAGGTAGACAAAGTCAACCCAATTAACATTAAAATTAAACACCAAAAATGGATGAAAACATAGTGACAACGCTCTAATTAGAAACCCAATAACATTAAAATTAAAACACAAAAAGTAGATGACAAAGCAATGCCAACACTCTAATTAGCTTCAATCTCATGCTCCCAACAATATAGAAATGAAAAAGATGTATCTCAAAAAGAAACTACCGCTTGAAAAGCGAAAGTACAAGAACCTTCAATTAAGTGTTCTTCCTCGTCTTAGAAATCTAATAAGACCCATGTTCCAATAAAATAGAGAATCTTGAAGTGAATTACACATAATGAAAAAAGAAACGTAATTGAACATATAACAACAAAAGCAAGGAAGTATGTTACCAAGAAACATCGAGGTTGTTTTATGAGATAAATCAATGTAGAAGAAGGAAACCCAATAACATTAAAATTAAAATACCAAAAATAGATGAGAAAGTAATACCAACACTCTAATTACCTTCAATCTCATACACCCAACAAAATAGAAATGAAAAAGATGTATTTCAAAAAGAAACTACTACTTGAAAAGAGCAAGTACAAGAACCTTCATTTAAATGTATTATGCCTCATATTAGAAAGCTAATAAGACCCATGTTCCAAGAAAATAGGGAAGCTTGAAGTGAATTACACATAATGAAAAAGGAAACATAAATGAATATATAACAACATAATCATGGAAAATATGTTACCAAGAAGCATCAAGGTTGTTCAATGCCCATGATATTGTTAGGATATTCCGACACATAGGATATAGTTAAGTTCAACTTGGTCTAGTATAGTGTTAGGTAAAGTGTCTTTCTTTACCGTTGTACATTTTGTAACTTACAATCCGACGGTCACGATATGTAGTGATCCGACGGTTCACTCTCACTTCGGTATTACCGACACTTGATCCGTGGCTTGACACCCGATTGGTCCATGAGTTCTATTTAAAGCGCATGGAGGGTCATTGTTCGGGTAATCCGTGCATGAGAGAAGCTTATGTAAATTTTCATTCTTTGATTAATAAATTGCCTGTAGTACCCACGTTGGGACAGGCCGTGGACTATTTCCCTCCTTGCACTTTGAGGGTTTTAACCACGTCAAAAATACTGGTGTATTGATTTGAGATCTGGTTGTGAGCGGTGTCCTTTTGGTGTTCTTTCTGAGGAACTTACCCTGTAAATTCCTACATGGTATCAGAGCCATGCCCCGAAGTTAGCCAAGTGGATGAATTCTCGGAATGCCGAACGAAGGTGGTGGGCCCCGGTAATATCACGATGGGATCCGTGGATGAGCTCGGTTAGACAGGCGGTGTGCTCCGGATTCTTCATGGACGTGTCCTGGTCCCAACATGGTGAAGAGGAGTTGACCTGGGAAGAGCAAGCTCTCGAGGCAGGTGGTGCTTCCATGTAAGGCGTGTGCTTCCAACGCATTGGAGCGGAGAATCCTGGTTGGTAGAGAGTGGACGGATGGATAATCGTTTGAGGGGAGGCTCGATGGTCCTTTGTTCGAGGGGAGGATTGTTGGGTATACGACCAAAGTCCCACATTGACTAGAAGTGGGGAGGATCATGGGTATATAAGGATGGACAAATATCTCCATTGGTATGAGGCCTTTTGGGGTAAGTCCAAAAGCAAATCCATGAGGGCTTAGGCCCAAAGTGGACAATATCATACCATTGTGGAGATATGTGGTGTCCAGAGTACTAACAAGATCTGGTTGTGAGCGGTGTCCTTTTGGTGTTCTTTCTGAGGAACTTACCCTGTAAATTCCTACAGATATCACCTTCTTTTACATTGGCTTCATTTTTCGTCAATCAATTTTTTCATTTTGTCGATTAAAATGTTATGCGCTGAGAAGAGGGGGATATAATACTAACATTAATGATAGGTGCACCATTTCTAGTTCTTTGGCACTGCATCATATGCCCATATTTTCAGCATACAACTTTTTGATCGAGTAGGGGCTCCTAATAATCGTAAGGATTCTCTTTGGATAGTTTTGGAACATTTGTATTGGACCATAGTTCTATGAGATAAATTAAGGTAGAACAAGTCAACCACTAACATTAAAATTAAAACACCAAAAGTAGATGACGAAACAATGCCAACACTCTAATTAGCAACCCAATAAAATAAAAATTAAAACACCAAAAATAGATGACGAAGCAATGTCAACACTCTAATTAGCTTCAGTCTCATGCACCCAACAAAATAGAAATGAAAAATATGTATCTCAGAAAGAAATTACTACTTAAAAAGAGAAAGTACAAGAACCTTCAATTAAGTGTATTTTGACTCATTTTAGAAATCTAATAAGGCACATGCTTCAAGAAAATAGGAAAGCCTGAAGTGAATTATACATAATGAAAAAGGAAACATAAATGAACATATAACAAGATAGGTAAGGAAAATATGTTACCAAGAAGCATTAAGGTTGTTCTACAAGATAAATCAAGATGGACAAAGTCAACCCAATTAACATTAAAATTAAACACCAAAAATGGATGAAAATGTAATGCCAACGTTCTAATTAGAAACCCAATAACATTAAAATTAAAACACAAAAAATAGATGATAAAGCAATGCCAACACTCTAATTAGCTTCAATCTCATACTCCCAACAAAATAGAAATGAAAAAGATGTATCTCAAAAAGAAACTACCACTTGAAAAGAGAAAGCACAAGAACTTTCAATTAAGTGTTCTTCCTCGTCTTAGAAATCTAATAAAACCCATGTTCCAAGAAAATAGAGAATCTTGAAGTGAATTACACATAATGAAAAAAGAAACGTAATTGAACATATAACAACAAAAGCAAGGAAGTATGTTACCAAGAAACATTGAGGTTGTTTTACGAGATAAATCAATGTAGAACAAGGAAACCCAATAACATTAAAATTAAAATATCAAAAATAGATGAGAAAGTAATACCAGCACTCTAATTAGCTTCAATCTAATTCACCCAACAAAATAGAAATGAAAAAGATGTATTTCGAAAAGAAACTACCACTTGAAAAGAGCAAGTACAAGAACCTTCAATTAAATGTATTATGCCTCATATTAGAAAGCTAATAAGACCCATGTTACAAGAAAATATGGAAGCTTGAAGTGAATTACACATAATAAAAAAAGAAACATAAATGAACATATAAAAACATAAGCAATGAAAGTATGTTACCAAGAAGAATCAAGGTTGTTCTATAAGATAAATCAAGGAAGAACAAGTCAACCCAACTAACATTAAAATTAAAACACCAAAAAAATGATGAAAAAGAAATCTCCACACTCTAATTAGCAACCCAATAACATTAAAATTAAAACACAAAAAATAGATGATAAAGCAATGCCAACACTCTAATTAGCTTCATTCTCATGAACCAAACAAAATAGAAATAAAAAAGATGCATCTGAAACAGAAACTACTACATGAAAAGAGCAAGTACAAGAACCTTCAATTAAGTGTATTCTTTCTCATCTTAGAAAGATAATAAGAGTCATGTTCCAAAAAAATAAGGAAGCTTGAAGTGAATTACACATAATAAAAAAGAAAACATAAATGAACATATAACAACAAAAGCAAGGAAGTATGTTACCAAGAAGCATCAAGGTTGTTTTACGAGATAAATCAATGTAGAACAAGTCAACCCAATAACATTTAAATTAAAACATAAAAAATGGAAGACAAAGCAATGCCAAAACTCTAATTAGCTTCAATCTCATGCACCTAACAAAATATAAATTAAAAAGATGTATCTCAAAAAGAAACTACTACTTGAAAAGAGAAAGTACAAAAACCTTCTATTAAGTGTATTCGGCCTCATCTTAGAAGGCTAATAAGACCCATGTTCCAAGCAAATAGGGAAGCTTGAAGTGAATTATAGATAATGGAAAGGAAACATAAGTAAACATATAACAACAAAAGAAAGGAAAGTATGTTACTAAGAATCATCAAGGTGGTTCTATGAGATAAATCAATGTAGAACAAGTCAACCCAATAACATTAAAATTAAAACACCAAAAATAGATGATAAAGAAATGCCAACACTCTAATTAGCCTCAATCTCATGAACCCAACAATAGGTGCAACAAATTTTTAATCATGATTTGATAAAAAATTAATTTAAACAAGGTTTAAATACTTGATTTGGATATGCAAGAAATTTATCAGTTTCAATTTCATTTATTCATTTATCAGTTTGAATTTCATTTTTAAATTTCAATTTAATTTAGTGAGATCAATTACGAGTTCGATTCTTGAGACTAATAACCAGGTACCACTTTTGCCCAGGTTCTCTTTTCCTCTAGCTCAACATGGCACTTTACAGTGGTCTATGCAAGTCTTTACTGGGTTTACCTTCGACAGTTACCAGTTGGTGCCTCAACCGAGGGGGGTTTAATGTTTTTCAAACTAAGAAGAAATTTATTACTAAGACTCTTAATACACACCAGCAAGATTACTGATAGTTTATCCATTATAAGTTTTGGAAAAAAATTCAGCGTATTTTTCTTTGGAATCAAATTTCTTGAAATCAATTCACAGTCCTAGCTTTTCAAGTGTATGAATTCATAAAAAAAAACAATTATGGTACATATAGACATGTATGGTACATATTATCTCATACTAAATGTGGACAATCACCATCTAATTAGTGGCATGTTATGGATGAACAATACATATAATGAATATAGTACAATAAACAATTGTTCCATCAGGTTGGTGATGGAAAGACATGTATTACCTACTATTGTTGAACAATATAGTGGGTCTACGGAGGAAAATTCAATGGATTATAATAATTTTCTAGTTATTCAGAATCTTCGACAACAATTTTGGATTATTGACAATGTTTAAATATTCTACCTTTTAGAGTTTTTGATTGGAATTAGGTTAAATAAATTTTGGTTTGTTTGTATTTTTTATTATTTAAAATGTGTTTTTAATATAAAAAGAGAATAACATTCAAGGAATTGGGATTGTGTAGAACTCACAAATAACCCTATTATTCTAACAAATTTTCAAGGTCAAACAATTGGACTTGTTGTGAAGGTAAATCCCCTCTGCGGACAGAGACGATCCCTCTAGCCCAATGAGTGGGTCTAACAAAAACTAAACAAACTAACATGCACTTTCCTAGCTTATGTTTAACAAATTCAGAGAGAAGGAGCAACCTACCTCGCTCTGATACTAATCACTCAATCCTTTTGAAGATGACTTTGACTCTTTCGCTCCACGCCTCGTTCCTTACTTGTTTTCACATCTAAGTACCTACAAGGAAAATCAAATATATATGAAAGATACAAGAGCATATATGACATACATGATCAAACATAAACTACTTAATAGATCAAGGAGTATTAAGCTAAAAGCATAAACATTTACACAATTATGGAAAGTGAACATCATATGTATATATTAACAAGCGAAAAGGGAAGCATACAACCTATGCCTTGATGTTGGAGACCTCCTTTTGGTGGATGTCCAATTCTAAGCAAAGACTCTTCAAGCACTCCTTCTCCAATCTAGAATGGGTAGCATGTAAGCATAATTTGAGTATAGGGATGTAGCAATCAATGACCAACCATTTGGGGATGGAAGGGAGTGAATTTATAGGAAGAGAGAGGGAGATAGAGATCCAAAAAATAGAGAGGAAGGTACACATATCAAGGGGAAATCCCATGATGATAAGATAAAGGTCCAAATGGGAGAACTCAACCATATAAAAAAAACCAATATCCATCTCGTTGTTCTCAAAGGTTCTAGTGCATGAAGCTTCTCCTCCAGTTTGAGAAAACCTGCCAGAAGAGGTTCAACGTGGGTTTTCATATCAAAACCCATGCTGGAAAAACTAAGGTAAAGCAGAGCAACCTCCCATCAGCACGGGCAGACAATGGACCAAAACGCACTGGCCCTAAAAATTAGGTTTTTAACTAACCTTCTTAACAATTGGCTCAGGGCAGTTTTCCTTCAGTTCTTTAGGGAGGTTTTGGTCTGCATATCATGATGAATATGTTGCATAGTTGTCAATGTTTAGTCACTTCAGGATATGGAACATAAAGTGAACAGGAGGTGTGACAAAATACTGTGTAACAAATGCCCTTTAAGGCATGAAGGCACAACAGGGAGTGAGGGTTGAGATGCTTTACAAGTTAGTGCGAGGAATAGGACAACACCACCACGAGACCTACAAATCAAGCATATACATATACATATAATTTAACATCTCTGATGATCATGCCTAATGATACATGAATATGAATCTAATGATACATGAATCCACGATATGGACACAACCATACGACTAGAAGGGGTCATGTGTATGGATCCTCGGCATGGTCGCAACCATTCGAATAGAAAGGATCATGAATATGGACCCAAGGTATGGTCGCAACCATCCATCCAGGGGAATCATGTGTACATTCATGAATAAATCATAATTCCACGCAACCTAGATTGTATCAAACAAAATTTAGGGTCTTACGCTATTGGGTCAACCCAATCAATGTACAAATTGTAACATGTGAATAGATGTGTCAAAGTCGAACATGATAGAAAACCACCTGATTATTGGTCAATGATGTAAACTGTTAAAAGGCATGAGTGAAACCAACAATCATGACAATGGCTCGCAAGGTACAATAAGAGCAATCCATGAATGTGAATAGTGAGGTTGAAGTCGAACACCCATGGAATCATCTGATCGAAAGTAAATGATGTAAGCCCATCGTCGAATGCGAAGAAATTGCCATTGAGGCATGCAAGCTCTAAGGTATTGGAAGGGAGTTTCTAGATCATTTTCCCGAATAATGAGTTGAAGTCGACATGAATTGATTCGTCGAAGAGGGCCATAATGAGTCCCACATCATCAAAACGAAATAAAAGGATGTAGTAGAGTAGATAAGTGTGATCCAGCACTGTAGCAGAAAGTAAGACAATGTATGAGTGGTAAGGAACTACAAATAAGACTTTTCTTCAACATATTGACGACACGAATTTGGAGTTTGGAAACATTTGAATCAACACAGGATCAATGGTCATGATGACGAGATGGTATAATCATATGAGAGGAAAAACATATTTCCCAAACCTAGGAAGGCAAGTGACCAAGTAAGGATATCCCAAACCTAACATGAGTAATAAATGAGTGTCATGTTCAAGAGATACATGTTTCCTTTAAAAAATACAAGAGATGATCGCTTTCACTTTTCCCTCACCATTTTTGGTAAGTACCCCATATATATTTTTTATCACAAGCTTGAAGGGGATAGCATATGCTTTTCATATAAAGTTCATCCTCTATATGCAACCATCCTAGTAATTTTTACGAGCCCTAGAAAGGAGAAACTTAGTCTCATCATGGTGACAATTACCACGTCATTTATGTTTTATGAGTTCGACAAAGGTGAAACTTGACATCTTTCTCATGTTTAGAGAATTTGAAAAATAATAGGAAAAAAAAAACTCTAAACGTCCCTTTTCGTAAATCGTCTCTTGAATCTAAAAAGGTAGAAAACAATATCTAAGAGAACCTCTTATCTATGTTCGACTAAGGTATTCTTTTTTCATACAATAGTCTACCCTAGTCCGGAAAAGGGTTAAACTTACACTGAGTAGACATCATTTCATTTACTTTAACGAGTTTGAAACGACAAGCACTCAACAATCTTTTCATTTTTCAAGAGTCAGAAAAGAGATTAAAGATGACTCCAGGGGGTCACTTTTTTGTTTATTTTTTACGAGTCTAAAAAAGTGATAAAATAAAACTCGTTGAATCAGTCAAGATAAATCACTGTCACGAAGAATATATGACCTTTCACTGCACAAGGAAATGCACATTATCAATCTCAAGGAAAAATATTAAAAAATGAGTGAAATATGTCCTAATTTAGTAAAAATATTATTTTAAACTTATAAATAGGGAAAAAAGTAAGTCATTTTTACCATTTTACCAATTTACAATTGTGAGAGCATTTTTACCTCATTTTACCTCTATTTTCTAGCAAGGAGTACGATCAATCCCAGACACCATTTGCTGAGTCGCTTGTTGCAGGTAAGAGATCTATCCCTACCCTTCATTTTGGTACTCATTTCATGCACTTTCATCCAGAGGATAGGCTACAAGTAGGACTTACAAAAAATTTATATCGTGGGTGACCAACGCGGGTTTGACCCATCAGACTCGCACTACTCACCTTGTGGCCAATTAGGCCCTCTCACTGGCAGCGTGAGAAAATTCATAAACAGTCACGCTTGTGCGGAGGTAAATTTTTTTAAGTGAAATCCTCCATGTAAAAAAAATTATATTGGATTTTATCTCTATGGAAACTCATGAAATGTTTTTTATTGATTTTCCACAGGGTAATTAGTCCAAAACGGTGATTGAATGGAAAGAAAGGGGACATGAAGCTGAAGACCATTAGGTTATGTAGGATTAAGATTGTGTTGATGCCCTATGAGCATGTGGATTGCTCAAGTTCTTCATGATTCCTGGGATCAGATCACAGCCTGAGTTATTGCAGCACTTGATCAATTAGTGGGATATAGATCGCAAATTATTCATGTTAAGTGATCAAGAGCTCGAAATAGAGGTTGCTGACATTTATTTCATTACTGAGTTGTCTTGAAAGGGCCAACGTGTACAGTTGTCTAGATCACACACTAGAGGAGAGAGAACGGATATGCTCATTGCGAGGCATTTTCTAGGGATCAAGAAGACCCAAAGTGGGAAAATGACAAATAAGAAGAAGAAAAATAAGCAAGGGGGCAACCAAGATGCCATTTCTACAGATGCAACTGATGTAGAAACATCTTCCAACCAGCCCCGGAAAGTAAAATTATGTTGCATGTTATGTAAGGGTGACCACCTTCTTCGGAATTGTACTGTTATTCCCAAGGTCTTAGAAGTGTGGTCCATAGGTTCACATCGAACTTTTTCATCAACCTCTAGGGTTCATGCTGGTGAAAAAACTTCAACTAGTGATAATAAGGTCCATGGGAAAAAGGGAAAATTCAAATTTCCTATAAATTGTGTGAAGGTAATCATCCCATTCACGTTTGTCCTCTTCTGGATGAGGCTTTCAAAGAGTTGGAAAACCTTACAGCTTCCTAGCCTCGTCTTCCGGTTGGTTATCGAAAGCTTTCCCTTGATCCTCTGTTAGTTAATCTAGTGATTCATTAGAATCCATCTTTGGTCAACCCCGTTCTCTCTGAAATTTAGTTTCGTGAGTCCATTCTCGACCAACCATTGGTTGAGAAAATGGTAGAATTAACTCCACCTTTAGTTAACCATATCTTTTCGGTAGAGATTGAACCTTGTACTGCTCAGGTTCTTCTGGTTTCTTCAGTTTTGAATGAGCTAGAGGGAAATCCTCCCATTCCCAAGGTGCATGAGAAATATTCTCATGTTCCCATAGCGTAAGCGGTAGCTCTCACGTTCCTATGACACCCCCTCTTAGTAGTTTAGTCGCTTCTTTTAATTGAAGTTGACTCATAGGATATCGTCTTTTGTCTTATGTGCCTTTCCATATTACAGTATATGCTTAAAATATGGTCGTACCTACCACACTCATAAATGAGGGTGCATCTGTTAGCATTATGTCTTCAACTGCTTGGCAAGCTTTAGGTTCTCCTCAGCTTGTCCCCATCCCCCATAATTTGTTAGCTTTTACCAGGGGAACCTGTCAACCATTAGGCATCCTTCCTATGTTACCTATTACTTTGGGAGGAAAGAATAACTATATAGACGTGATGGTTGTCCAAGGCCCTTTATATTTTAATATACTCCTTGGTCGTGACTATGTTTATACCATTGGAGATCTTGTTTCTTCCCTCTTTCGAGTGATGTGTTTCTCGCATGAAGGAAGCATTGTGATCATTGCTCAAATTACATTCATTGGCCTTTAATAAAATCCCAAGCAACCATCATCCCTAGATGGTTCTTATGTCCAAGTGGTATCACCCACACCACAGGTTAATTACGTGACTATCTGTTCCATGCCCACATCTACTGATGATCTAGTACGTGATGTAATACGCTATGTACTGGGGGCATTGGAGTCCGATTTTTCCATTGGATCCCTAGACATGTATTACTTCCAAAGTTTTTTTCTCCCATCTGATAAGAAACTCTTAGAAGTCATGGCCTCTTTTGGTTTGTGATCAAAGGTGTTGGAGCAGAGTTCTTTGTCTCCTGTCATGCTCATTAAAAAATGAAACAAGACGGATGAGGATAATTATTTTACCATGTCAACCTCATTAAAAAATGAAATAGGTTATGAGCATGGTTCCTTTACTTGTGTCAAGCCCGGCAAAAAATGAAACAAGGTGTCATGAGCATGGTTCTTTTCCCATGTCAAGCTCGTTAAAAAATGAAACAAATCCCTTCCAATTCAAGTTTTTGATTAGATCTTGTAAAATCCCCAGTTGTGTCATCATTTTGTTGTGAAGGAAAACCCCCTCTGCAGACATCGATGATCCCTCTAGCCCAATGAGTGGGTCTAGAAACAAACTAAACAAACTAACATACACTTTCCTAGCTTATGTTTAACAAATGCAGAGAGAAGGAGAAACCTACCTCGCTCTGATGCTAATCGCTCAATCCTTTTGAAGATGACTTTGATTCTTTCGTTCCAGGCCTCGCTCCTTACTTGTTTTCATGTCTAAGTACCTGCAAGGAAGATAAAAGAGCTATGCAAGATACAAGAGCATATATGGCATACATCAAACATAAACTACTTAATAGATCAAGGAGTATTAAGCTAAAAGCATAAACATTTACACAATTATGGAAAGTGAACATCAGATGTATATATTAATAAGCTAAAAGGGAAGCATACAACCTATGCCTTGATGTTGGAGACCTCCTTTTGGTGGATGTCCAAGTCCAAGAAAAGACTCTTCAAGCACTCCTTCTCCAAGCTAGAATGGGTAGCATGTAAGCATAATCTCAGCATAGGGATGCAACAATCAATGACCAACCATTTGGGGATGGAAGGGAGTGAATTTATAGGAAGGGAGAGGGAGTTAGGGATCCACAAAAGAGGGAGGAAGGTCCACATCTCAAGGGGAAAGCCCATGATGATAAGATCAAGAGGTCCAAATGGGAGAGCTCGACCATATCAACAACAACCAATATCCAACTCGTTGTTCTCGAAGGTTCTAGTGCACAAAGCTTCTCCTCCAGTTTGGGAAAACTTGCCAGAAGAGGTTTAGCATGGGTTTTCATATCAAAACCTGTGCTAACAGCGCTAACGTAAATTAGACAAACCTACCATTAGCACGGGCAGACAGTGGACCAAAACACGTTGGCCCTAAAAATTAGGTTTTTAGCTAACCTTCTTCAGAATTGACTCAGGGTAGTTTTCCTTTGGTTCTTCAGGGAGGTTTTTGTCTGTATATCATGATGGATATGCCGCACAGTTGTCAAAGTTTCAACACTTCGGGATATGTAACATGAAGTGAACAACAGGTGTGACAAAATAATCTGTAACAGGACTGCTGCATCAGAATTTCTTTTGATATTGTTAATTGGATTTTCACATGTAATTTCAATAATATATTTGTGGTTTACTTAGAGTAGTTATTTATCTTTCAGATTGGAATAATATAATTCAATCCACAAGACATTAAGGGTCGCATCTTGAAGCAATGAAGTCCTCGCCTTTTTAGATGTGGACTTTTTCAAACTAGTATCGCAACTAGTAAACAATTTGTACTTTCTGCTAAATATAAAATATTTATTGTAAGGTAACATGGAAAAAGTCAACAAAACATTAGTGAAGAGTGATCCCTCCACAGACGAAAATTGCATTCACAGAACCTGATTGTATGGTGGATTGGTCAAAATTTGAATTCACATAATTAAATTGTATGGTGAATTGGTTGATGATGAATCAACAATAGTCACATAGATCCATAATAAGGATATTGCAGACAATCTCAATATGAACAAGGAATTGCAGAAAATTGAAATTCCAACAATAGCGGCACTAACATTCACTAATGTTCCCAGTTCGGAAAGTCTATAATAATTCACAACCATCCTCCAAATGCTATTGAAAAAAAGGGTCAATAGTGTAGTATCTCATAGGTTGGGATAACGACGACAAGCATAAGGATAGACTATTATTAGCCTTAGTAAGCTCCATGCACGAGAAATATTTTAGTAATATCCATTTAGTAAAATAGTTAATATAAACATAACCAGAAATAACGAAAATCATGGTAGAGACGTCATTTGGGCCAGAGACATTGGGCTAAGAACAGTAAAAAAACTCACTGGAATTCCCCAGGGGGTTTAATGTTTTTCAAAAAATAGAGAACAGTCTAAATTGGTTACACGTTAAACAGAGAACAATCTAAACTGGTCTAAGAGACTTACCTAGTCCAGATGAGGAGACTAGACAAGGAGTTTGAGAAATATGTCAGCAACGAGTGCAACCAACCAATTCCTCTAGCACCAAGCTGCAAAAAAACTAAAAATGTCATTAAAAATCCCAATAAACCTGTAAATAAAAAAACTAAATTACAAAACACTTGAATTAACTTACCTCACAGTGCTCGGCAGGGCTTCGACTCAAGCCAAGCTCACAGCTCTTAGCAGGGTTTCGACTCGAATCAACAAACCTCACAACGTTGGACAACACAACTAAAAAGCAACATAAATCACATCGTGTGACAAATCAACAGTGCCAAAAACTCCACGACAAGGTCTAGCTTGTCGTATATATAAAACACTTTTTTGTATCGAATAAATAATTCAACCGAAATAATAGTTCGACCAAATCAATTATTCAACCGAATTATTGGTTCAAGCGAACTATTTTTTTGCTGATATTTTCAACTCCAGAAAAAATTCCATTTAATCACTGACGTTAGCCTAAATGACAAAAAATTCGACCGAACGGTAGTAAAATAGTTCGGTCGAAAAAGAAATTTGTTCGGCTGAAAATTTGCAAAACTGAAATTTTCCGAGGTGTTTCTCACAAAAGTGTAACCCAACTTCATGTTTTCACCCATAAATCTCTTTGACTATAGGAAAATTGAATTGCTCCCTCCACAGTTGGCACACCAGAGATCGCTTAAAATGTTATTTATGAGAGTTACAAATTTAAAAGAACTACCAAGTGCAATTGGAGAGTTAAGTGATTTGGAGTTTCTAGAAGTGGACCTTCTGTTGGACACACTACCATATATATCTTAAACAACTTGAAGAAATTTTGACTTTATGTATGTAAGGAATTGAAATGTTTTTCAAATTTGTAGGTGACTTAAAGAGTTTTAAGGAGTTGCAACTTCATAAATGTAAGGGATTGAAATGTTTGTCACCTTCTCTTGGACTGTTGGCCCAATTGACTTAGTTGAGGGTAATGGATTGTCCATAGATATGTGAACTGCCATTTGAGGAGGCTAAAAGAGAAAGAGAAACATTGAGTTATTTGGAATCTTCCATTCACAATTGCATACTTCCATGGCTCCAACTATTAGAGATTGGAGGGAAAAAAATATACATCTCCACCCCTCTATAGTGTGCCTTAGCAAGAAAGGAAATTGTCTACCTCTCTTTTTGAAACTTTGGTAGTTCAATAATCATTTACTAGGATCATAAACATCTTTGGTTAACATTTTATTTCCATTCTCAATCACCATCGAAGGCTTCTGAGCCTTTATAAATTCTTGTTAAATTTGTGTGTACTTATTACAACTTCTAAACAATCTACATACTTTCATGTCAATGATGTTTCCATTACATTAAGGTTACATCTAATTTGAGCCGAAGCATTTCTCCATTACTATTGTTTTCTTCATAATTTAGGGACTTCATGGGCTCACTACTCTTATGACCTTCTATAGTGAACACCATTTCATTATTTTTCTCTTTATTTGCATGTTGGTGTAATCATTCATGGTCATGGCCATTTTATGTTTGGCATGCCATGGATCATTGAATGGAAATGGATGGGTTAGAAGTCATAAATTAAGAGCCTTAAATTGGCACAGGTTTATCCAACTATTTAATGTGTATTTTGTGTAACCTATCTACATACAACCTATTCATCATGGTTGGGGATTGAAGCCTCAAATCTGGTTATTTATGAAGCCTTAATCTGGTTATATATGGGTTTAGATTCATGCATGGTATGAACTTCATAGGAAACAAGCCAAGATCAAGGGAAAATGAGAGAATTATGATTTTGGACACAGAGTCGAGGTGAAGGCCTTCACTTCTATTTCTTAGTAACAAGCCACCACTAAGGTTCATGGTTAAATTCTCATCCTAACAATGTGCACTTATATTTTTGTCTTTGAATAATTTCTTTTCTTACACATAAGTTTCTTCATTTTCATTTGAATCGATGATTTCATGAATTTATTTGAAATTTAATAGCTACCCATGAAAATGTCATGATACATAATGATGTTCTATTTCCTTATACCCCAATAGTCATTGGAAAATTCTCTTTATATATCATCATTTTGTTGTTCTTGAGATCTCCATAAGAAACAATAATTATGATTGACTTAACAAAAACCAGTAACTCAATAATGACTTCATTTCATCCTTCCATCACATATGCATTCACATTTACCCTCACTCAAAATCCTTTTAAAGATTCATTTTCTCAAACAATAAAATCCTCCAATATTTAAATAATGTAACTACTAAGCATTCCTTGCTCCTACTTCAGGAGTATGCTAGTTACTTTATTACTCTTTCCATAATTTCTTGAGAATATGATATTAATTCAAAATACAGGATGAGAAAACAATCAACCAATTGAGTTAAAAATAAACACCCATATTTAAAATATTTAGGCCGACATGCCTTCTTTTGAATGAGTTCACCTCACATTTTTGTCAACCTTATTGTTGTGTCCATGACATATGCCTATCGCTAAAATCAATTAAGTGATGTAAGTTCACTGAATTTGATTGCACTTTGTTGATGTGACGTCTATAGCTTTGGTGTTCTATTGTTGGATCTCATTACAGCGTGCCCCACCAGTGACAGGAGTGGAGGAGTGCTCGTTAATGAGGTGAAGGCGTGCCTGGAAACGTGGGAATTAAGTGTGTTGGAAGAAGAGTTAATGGATCCCTTGTTAGGTAACTCTTTACTGGGCTTTGAGCAGTTCTTAAGCTCGGCCCACAACTTTGTTCAAGAATTGGGCTCCCAAAGATCATCCATGATGACGCGGTGAAGGAACTAGAAGACATTCTCATAGCCACAATGACGAGAGGCTATTATAGTTGGCGAAAGAAGGGGGATTAATGGACCTAATCAACTGATCATTTGTTTGAGGAGAGTTTGGGATTATATAGTGAACAATGTATATTCCCTGAATTTCAATCCAGTATCAATCTGACTTATTTTGTTTCCTCAATTTTAACCAATAATCGATTTGTTTGGTTGTTTTATTATTATTATTATCAATTGCTCCAAAAATGTAATGAATCGAACACGGTCGGAGTGTGAGAAAGCCGACTACCCCGACCGTTGTACCGTGCACTCATGTGCATTACCAAATTTAATTTATCGCATACCTTTTAACATCTTTCCATTTTAATTTCATATATATTGCTATTTACAATTTCACATTCAATTTAAATTTTCATTAATGTAAATTAAATTCAACATTACAAAATGTTTTCAAGCTATTAAAATGAGGATAAGGTTTTTGGTAAATTTCTACTATTTACAATTTTAGATTCAATTTAAATTTCCATTAATGTAAAATGAATTCAACATTACAAAATGTTTTCAAACTATTAAAATGAGGAGATGGTTTTTAGTAAACTTCTCTAGAATTATAGCTTCAAATCTATGAATCTATTACAATTTTCTTCTATGAATGTACCTAATTTTTGCATCTAAATTTTCATATATTTTGTTTATGAATATTAAAAATTTATAATATTGACTATATAGATTCATTTTTTTTTTAAATATATTGCTTATTCTTAATTTGTAAGGCCTCATCAAAAACATATTGTTTATTCTTTATTTGGAAGGCCTCATCAAAAACACATTGTTTATTTTTAATTTGGAAAGCCTCATCAAACATGTGAATTTATCACATTTTTCTTTTAAATGCACTTAAATCTTGCATTTAAATTTTCATAACATTTGTTTGTTAATGATACAAATTTGTAATCTTGACTATATAGATTCATATTTTTTATTTTTGAAACATAATGCATGTTATCAACTTATTCTATCTAACCATTTGATGAGTTTTTTTAGAAGTGAATTTTTTAGTTATTATGTAATTGACAGAATCATTCTTTACACGTTATGTTATTTCAGGTCATCTATTATTACATTTTTATGCACCTATGAAGACCATTTTAAAATAATCTTTGAGTAATATGGACAACTACTTCATTTTTTCAAGAAGAATGTAAAAAATGTTGTTATTGTTTCATTGGCTTCTCACCAGTTTCATTGTGTATTCAAAACAAGGGAAATATTTTTTTTAGGTTGTGTGATTAGGTAGTTTTGTACAAGTAGAATATGAACTTTGTGATGTTATCATTTGGATAAAAATCTCATTTTAAGTTTAACTTTGGCAGATTTACCAATTTCTAAAAAAGAACCCTGAGGGCAAATTTGTGAAAATGAACTATGAAGAAAACAAGTCTATCTGCTACACTTTGGGCATCCATGTTTTACCTTTTTGCTACTTCTACAAAAAGAAGATCATGATAGCATTACATACAATTGGTGGTTAGAACCATGATATTTCATTTTGTACTCATTCCTTGGAAAACCAAGTTATTTATAAGCCTTTTCAATACTTGCATGTTGCTTATGATTATGGCTCATAGAACATACACAATCCTTCTGGTCTTTCAACATACAATTTTACTACATCTGGTTTTGTTATTTCGGTTCTGAGAAAAAAGATCAGATACTTTTAATCCCCACTGAATTAATAACGATAGGCATTTCCTCGTAAGTTCAGGGTGATGGTAGAAGGGTCGTATAAAGGGTGATAGGATGAATGAAAAAATGTTGAGCATAAGTTGTAACGAGAAGCGGCTAGATACAGTGGTCAGATGTTTTTTGATATAATGAGATGTAAGCTCATTGGGGAATTGTTGAGCTTTTATTTTAAATATGATATAGTTGTTGCAGCATCATGCATATTAATCATCATGGTTGGGATTGTTTGGACGAAACTGGTTTGGAGTAAAGGAGGGGAGTATATAGGAAATTTAGGAACTCTCTCAATTTGAAGAAGGTGGGGTTATTTCTTGTTTTCAATCCGATATCCACCACGCCATCACAGAATTGTAATGAATTGAAATATGTTTCCTGAAACCTCTGATTCTTAATTGCATTTGCTTGATCTGCATTCTATATTCTTTGCTTTATGCGAGGGAATCTTCGATGGAGCATTTAATGTGACCTGTGTTATTTCCTTACTTTCCAGTATATTTATCAAGAATATTGAATTTTGAATGCAGATTTGGTCTTTCAATTCCCAAATATTTCAGCTACATTGTTTGTGCTTATACGCGATCCTTTTGAAGACTTAGATTGTGGTTTCTCCGCTCTCCACCCTCAACTATGTCCACCTTTCTCTTTCTCTTTATCTCGCAATTTCGTAAAACCATGTCAGCTCAGAAAATTAAGACGGATAAACGCATGTTAGATGGTGGGTGTTGATATAATCTTGTACTGAATTTTCTTTAGGTTATAGTTGTCAAATATATTAAATTGTTAACCATTTGAACAATAGTAAAAAAATTAAATACAATTCTATATAAATTAAATCAACACAAAAATTTATTTATTTAATTTTTTATTAAATTCTTATCAAAATAGGATTAAATAACCATTTTTACTATTCTGTGTGGAATCGATATTTTCAGGTCCAGCCATGAGGCTATATTTAAAAATTCATATGAATGCATGCTTATGCAATATAACTACCATGATATCACAACAAAATTGTAATGCTTGATATAATTTGGTTAGCAAGATGCATGTATTCACAGTTCACATCCCTAATTTTTTAATATTTTATGCATACTTAAAGTTAAATTTTTATAAATGAATTTATATACTAAAATTTCATCTTTTATAAATAATTTATTTCCATTGTTAATGATCAAAGTTTGTACCTTCGTGAAATTTTTTAAAAATGGTATAATGATAAAATATTTGACAGAATTTATGGCACAAAAAATCTATGTTATTTATTAACAATGTAAACTTTGAAATGAGAACTATAAACTCAAAACGAGAAATGTAGCCAAAAAAACATGAAAAACAGAATGTTGATGGTGGAATAACATTTATTTTTCAACATTTTCTAAAATGGTAGTAAAATTCAATAAAACCGAATTTTTTTGGTGCAAAAAAGACCTTCACTTTAAGCATAAAATGTCAAACCTTAAAAGTTTTACAATTTTTCAGCCATGGAATTAAAACCAAATATCATGACTACAAAAACCTCAAGTTTTCAACATATTTCAACCATGGCATTATGAAAATTTTTTATGAATGATTTTTTTAAATGAATACTTAAAATTTTCTATGACTGATTTTTTTTAAATGAATACTTGAATGAAAGAGTCATTATACAAAGAGTATTTTTTTTTTCAAATGCTAAAAGTATAATGTTTAAAATCTTATCCTAAGACAACTTGACACATTGCAACAAAAATTTAAAAATCAATCATCAAATTGGAAAGTAGTGTAGGCGAACTTACCCATTGTAAGTTTGAGAGGTGAAGATGAGAAAATCGTAGAGAAAATTTTGGTGGGCGTGTGAAAACGAATAGTTACAGGTTTACAGAGAGTTACTTTGCAAGTGTAAATCATTATAAGAATGTTTATTTTACGTTGCAAAGGAGTCACAATGTCCATATGAATGTATTTAATTCATTAATAAATATAATCCAAAGTTTTATTGGGCAGCTCCATTTTACTCTGTTTTTTTACTCTGACTAGTTGCGATTTGTTCCGAAGATTTCACCTCTGCAACCAATTTGCTAAGGGAAAACCCTTCTCCTCTACCCCTGTAATTTATTTCTCATGGTATCAGAGCAGGTTAAACTTTGTTAGTGTAAAAACAAGTTTTTTTACTCCGAGTTAAAAATCTTTGTTAGTGTAAAAACAAGTTCTTTTACTCCGAGTTAAAAATTTGTTTTGAAGACATTTTTTTTGGGCATATTTACCAACAGGGAGAAAGTTTTTTTTACTCTCAGAAATGGAATCATCAAGCACAAGCTTGACTAATCCTCAGATACCTCACTTTAATGGTAAAAATTATGACTACTGGGCTATAACAATGAAGGTTTTGTTTTATTCTCAAGATATTTGGGATTTGGTGGAGAATGATTTCCAAGAACTAGCAAATGCAATAGCATACACTACCTTGTCTCAAGCAAAAGAGGATTTGTTGAGGAAAATAGGAAAAAGGATTCAGAAGCCCTCTTATACATTTTTCAAGCAATGCATGAATGCATTTTTCCAAGGATTGCAACAACAACAAAGGAAGCATGGTACACCCTTGACTCAACCTACCAAGGTGTGGCAAAAGTGAAGACAGCAAAGCTACAAATGCTAAGGAGAGGCTTTGAGATAATTTGTATGAAAGAGTCTGAGAATGTAGACTCATCTTTTACATATGTAATTGGATTGGTTACTCAAATCAGGTCTCATGGTGAGACACTTTAGGAAAGGAGAATAGTTGAGAAAATTTTGAGAATCTTGCCAGCAAGGTTTGATGCCATTGTTGTGGCCATAGAAGATACAAAGGATCTCTCACAATTTTCAGTGGATAAGCTTCATGCACCACTAATTCTCATGAACATAGACCGAATAGAGCAACAAACTCCTCATTGGAGTATGCTTTCAAGACATAAGTTTCATTTGGTCAAGGTAGAGGCACAGGAAGATAAAATGTTAGAGGAAGAGGAAGAAACCCACACAGAGGTGGAAGAGGCAGCCCTTCAAGATCAAGTGTAAGGGGCAGCAATAAAAATCCAAGTCATGTCCCAAGCCAAAACCAAGCACAAGGTCAGAGGTATGATAAATCTCAAGTTCAATGCCATTATTGTAAGATGTATGGTCATTATGAAAAGGAATGTAGAAAGAAGCAATATGACATAAGTAACAAACCAAGTGTAAATTTCAGAAAGGAAAATCAGAACCAAGATAGTATGTTTTTAGCTTGTAATGTAGCACAAGAAAAACAAAGTGATGTATGGTTTCTAGATTTAAGATGCAACAACCACATGATAGGGAATATAGAAATGTTTTCCAATTTAGATAAAAGTATGAAATCTGAATTAACATTAGGGACTGATAGAAAAGTATCTGTCATGGGCAAAGGAAGTGTCAATATTCTAACAAACAAGGGGGAGAAGAAGTATATTTCGGATGTTTGTTTTGTCCTTGGTTTGTAGAATAACCTCATAATAATTGGACAACTCATTCAAAAGGGCTACAAAATATTTTTCAAAAATGATGAGTGCACAATTTTAGATAAGTCTCCAAGCAGACAACTAATTGCAAAAGTTCGGATGACAAGCAATAGAATATTTCCCCTAAAGATAAAATCAAATTTGAAGGAAGAAGGTTCCCAAGAACAATTATCAATGAATTCACAAGAGGATGAAAGAAAATTTGTAGTTGGCACACAAGTAAACTTTCAAGTAGAGGTCAAAGATGAGGATTGGTTATGGCATTTGGGATTTTCTCATCTCAACTTTGGAGTATTAGATTTGTTGCATAGGAAAGGCATGGTGAAGGGATTACCACTGATAGAAAAACCAGACAACCTATGTGAAGGATGCATATTGGGAAAACAACATAAAGAGACATTTCTAGCACGAAAGTCGGGAAGGGAAAAGGGACCTTTGGAGATTGTCCTTTTAGATTTATGTGGATCTATGCACAGACCATTTATTTGGGGAATCTATTATTTCTTGACTTTCATAGATGATTATACAAGGAAGACATGGGTCTACCTCCTAAAATAGAAAAGTGAAGTGGTTGAGTGCTTTCGTCAATACAAGGATCTTGCTGAGAAAAAAAGTGGAAACTACTTCTCACAAAGTATTGAGAGTTGGCAAAAGTGGAGAATACATCTCAAATGACTTCCTTCGATTTTGCAGGGAGCATGGAATTTACAAGAAATTTACAACAATGTATACACCTCAGTAAAATGGTGTCACAGAAAGGAAGAATAGGACCATTATGGAAATGACAAGTAGTATGTTGAAGGCAAAGACTTTTCCAAGTGATTATTGGGCTGAAGTTATCACTTGTGCAAGATATATCATTAATAGGTGTCCAACCAAGAGTGTCAACAATGTGGTTCTTGAAGAGTCATGGAGTGGAATAAATCATAGTCTCACTCACATGAGAGTGTTTGGATGTGTGCATATGCACATGTCCCAAATGAGTTGAGGAAGATGTTGCACAGAAAGGGGGAGAAAGGCATATTTGTTGGACATAGTGATGAATCCAAGGCATTCAAGCTCTACAATCCATCAACCAAGAAGGTCATAATCAATAGAGATGTGCAGTTCATAAAAGGGAAGCATGGGATGGAAGTTCAGAGAAGAAAATTAATGTGAAATTATATATACCACATGAAGACAAATAGGAATTGACAGCAACAAGTAATTCCTCAACTGTGACTCCGTCTACTCCTATTGAATCTCAAAAAAGTAGTCACCAAGTGAGACTGTCAATAAATAATAGGAAAATGTCATGCAGTCAAGCAAGTGTTTCTCCAAGCACGCCGCAAAGACCTACAACATCATCTACATCAAACACAACACCAAGTGACATGTCAAGCCCATCTTGCGCAAGCATAAGAATACACAAATTTAGAAATTTATGAGCAAGATGAAGTTGATAGCAACACTAGTCTAAATTCCATATTCGAATCGTTTTGTCATGTAGATGACCCAATCCATTTTGAGGATTCATTCAAAGAAGAAAAATGGGTTGCGGCAATGGAGGAAGAAATAGAAGTAATAGAAAATAATGACATATAGGAGTTAGTGGATCTTCCACAAGGAAAAGAAGTCATTGGAGTGAAGTGGGTCTATAAGACCAAGAGAGACATTGAAGGAAATATTGAAAGGCATAAAGCAAGGCTATTTGTCAAAGGATACAAGAAGCAACATGGAAGAGATTATGTTGAGACATTTGTGTCATTCATGAGGATGGAGATAGTGCGTATAGTTGTGTCGATTGTCACACAACATAAATGGAAAGTGTATCAAATGCACATAAAATAAACGTTCTTGAATGTAGTGCTGAAAGATGAAGTATATGTTGCGCAACCACCTAGTTATGAAGTAGAAGGCCAAGAAGACAAGGTGTATAGGTTTAGGAAAGCTCCTTATGGGCTGAAGCAAGCACTGTGTGCATGGTATAGTAGGGTAAATGCTTACTTGATGGACAATGGCTTTGACAAATGTGACGGTGAGCCTACTCTCTACATAAAAGAGAGTGATGGTAAGCTTCTTATTGTTGTTTTATATGTAGACGATTTTATTTTTATAGGAAGTGATGATTTCATCATCGCTTATTTCAAAGAAGTCATGAAAAGTGAATTTAAAATGACTGACTTAGGGTTGTTAAGGTATCTTTTGGGCATAAAAGTGAAGAAAACAAAAAACAATATTTTTATTTCCTAAGAAAAGTATGTACTAGACATTTTGGAGAGGTTTAATATGAAAAAAACAAGCCCGCACCAACTCCAACTATCATGTGGTTGAAGTTGAGAAAACAAGATTGTAGCAGCAATGTCAACCTGACATTATACAAAATTATGGTGGGAAGCCTAACGTATTTGATAGCAACTAGGCCGAATATAATCTATGTGGTAAATCTCATGTTGAGTTTCACGGAGACACCCAAGGAGACACATTCACAAGTAGACACAAGGATTCTAAGGTATGTCAATGGAACAAAGGAGTATGGTATTATGTACACCACAAAAAATGATTTTAGGCTGGTTGGTTACATTGGCAATGATTGTGCAGGAAGTGTCAATGACATAAAGAGCACGTCAGGATATGTTTTTAATTTGGGTTCTGGAGCCATTTCATGGGCCTCCAAAAAGTAGTCGATAGTTTCATTGTCAACAACAAAAGTTGAATATGTCGCAGCAACAACAACAACGTGTCAAGCAGTCTCGATGAGAAGAATGTTAAGGAATTTATGCCACAACGAAGTGGGAATAACAACTATTTTCTGTGACAAAAATTTCGCAATCGCACTATCAAAGAAATCTGTTTTTCACAAAAGGAGCAAGCAGATTGATGCTAAATATCATTTTATTAGAGAATTGATTAACAATGGTGAAATTGTGTTGTCGCACTATAGGTCATAGGAATAGTTTACTAACATTTTCACAAAGCCATTGGCAGGTGATTTTTTTTATCTCATATATTGTTTGGGAATTCTCAATGTCGGAAGTTGTGATTAAGGGAGAGTGTTGGAAAAATTAATTCCAACCACCATGTTAAATACACTATACGTGTTAAGTAGATTTTTTCAGGTTGTGGATTTTGTTTGCAGGATGAAGGACAAAAGTTCTAAGTAGGAGTACAAACTGACCATTCCATAGCACATCAGACCATTCGGCCACAAACATTAAGAATTTAAGAGAAAATGGAAATATAATGAAGGGTGGGTTGGTGAATACGTATGGGAAAACATTCACTCTGCAACTCTTACTTGCAGTTCGCAACATCTGCAAGTTCAGAAAATCATTTATTTTGTACAAGCGTCCATACTATGTCTTAATAATTTTATCTGTCATGTATTAATGAGTCAAAAATGTATGTTTTGATAAATATGAATGTAAAAGTTTTTTGTACAAGAGAGGGTGTAAGTGTGAGAGGTGAAGAGGACAAAATGGTGGAGCAAATTTTGGTGGGCATGTGAAAACTAATAGTTACAAGTTTTACAGAGAGTTACTCCGCAACCCCTGGTGAAGTGTAAATCACCGTAAGAATGTTTATTTTGCTTTGAGAAGGAGCCACAGTCTCCATATGAATGTATTTCATGTATTAAGAAATATAATCCAAAGTTTTATTGTATTGCTCCATTTTACCTTTTTTTTTACTCTATTCTACTGTGAGTCACTTTTTTTGTTTGTCCACTTGTGATTTGTTCATGCAACTATAGATTTGACCTCTGCAATTGATTTGTTGAGGGAAACAATCCTCTCCTCTGCCCCTACAATTTCACCTCCGCAATTGATTTGTTGAGGGAAACAATCCTCTCCTCTACCCCTACAATTTCATTCCGTTGTTGTGGAAGCTTGATCCGAGTGGTTGTGGGAAGATGCAAAGCATAGAGGGATTGGCCTAGGGCAATTTCACCTCCGCAATTGATTTGTTGAGGGAAACAATCCTCTCCTCTACCCCTACAATTTCATTCCGTTGTTGTGGAAGCTTGATCCGAGTGGTTGTGGGAAGATGCAAAGCATAGAGGGATTGGCCTAGATGAAACGACTTGGAGAGATAAACGTGGCAAACTGCAATGAATCAAAAGAAATCCTAGGTGGTCTTGAACATTTGAAGTTGTGGAAGCTTGATGCGAGTGCCTATGGGAAACGGTGAGGATAGAGAAATTGGTGCAGCTGACATGACTTACCAACCTAAATGTGGAAAATTGTAGTGAATTAAAAGAAATCCAGGGTGGTCTCAAACATCTGAAGTCAATATCGAATCTTCATGCGAGTGGTTGTGGGAAACTGCAAAGCATAGAGGGATTGGCGCAACTGACAGGACTTACTGACATAAGTGTGGAAAACTGCAGCGAATTAAAAGAAATCTTGGGTGGTGTCAAACATCTAAAGTCGTTGCAGAATATTAATGCAACTCGATGTGGGAAATTGTAGAGCATAGAGGGATTGGCGCAGCTGACAATACTTCAATACCTCAACGTGGAAAATTCTAGTGAGTTAAACAAAATTCCAGGTGGTCTCGAACATCTGAAGTGGTTGAGGAATATTAATGAGAGTGGTTATGGGAAGCTGTAGAGCATATAGCGGTTAGAGCAACTGGCAGGACTTGAAGTGCTAAACGTGGTGAATTGTTGCGAGTTAAAAGAAATTGTAGGTCTCGAACATTTGAGATCATTGAGGATACTTAATGCTGGTGGGTGTCGAAAACTGCAGAGCATAGGGGGGCTCGCCTAGCTAACAAAACTTAGAATGCTTAATGTGTAAGACTGTTGTGAGTTGGAAGAACATGGAAGTCTGGAACATGTGGGGTAGTTGAGGGTGCTAGCTACAAAGTATTGTGGGAAACTACAATTGCTGGGTAGAGGAAGATGGAAGTACATGCAATAAGCACAGAAGAAAGATATGCGACTTGTTGGAGTAGGGAAGTTGTTGCGCTGGAGAAACAGACGCTCCAAGATGAAAGGTCAAAAAAAAATATTACGATAAGTTATTATAATGTTGACGGGTGGTCCCACATTGGTCATTGCAGTCTGAATCAGACCAACTTTTTTTGTGCTTTGAAATTCTTTGCAAGGTGTCGAGATGAAATTTGATAACAGTGATTTCCTTTTTATGCTTATGATTTTATATAGATTTGTGAGAGTGATTATTTTTTGGGTTGTTATATGTAAAAACATGTTTCATTAACAAATACCAAAAGGTTTGGAAGACAAAGTTGACCAAGTTCTCACTGTATAAGGTGAAATGCAAAAGTTTCACCCTCAAATAGTTATAAACATAAGCAAGTACTAAACATGTTAGAATCAACTAAATTGATAACTCCTTTTTTTTCCCTAAATTAATTGCGTGATTTCATTGAGATTTTGATTTACTTCAACCATTAACAATTTCATCTATTTTTATTTACATGTATGTTTCCTTTATTTGGTCTATCATTATCTTTTATGATATTTTAAAAATATGATACTTTTAATTAAACGTTTATATTTTTTTTATTAAAAAAATTAATATATAACATAAATTTTCATAAGATATTTTAGGATAATTAAAATTATATATATATATATATCTTATTAATTATAAAATAAAAATTTGATTAATGAAAAATGGGTTTTTTTTAAGAAACGAGTAAGGGTATTTTGTATTTAACAAAAGTTAGAGATGAGCCTAGAACCTTTACATATATTTTCTCATACAAAATGATAGTCTTCAACAAACCACACAAAATACGTATTATCGCTTAGGCTAAAAAGCCATTCCAAACAAAAGAGATGACCACTATAAACTCTGCACAAAGACCCAAGAAGAAGCAAAATTTGCAAACTATCATAATAACACAAGGTTTTTGTAAGATCCCAAACGTTAAAAATTTTAACAGATCTAGCACACTTTAGTGTTCTGATTAAAAATAAACTTTCAGCAAGAACAAGAACACAAAGGGATCTGAAAATGAAGCCACTTTATTTAATTAATAACTACAAATAATACATGCCAGAATGATTAACATAGAAACCCTTTCCAATGGCATGCAAGGCTGCTCATCAACAGAATCAACCAATTGAACTCTAAAGCACACTTGTGGACCCTGGATGCATACACCAGACAAATTCACTCATGGGGTTTTTGTCCCTGGGATCAAACTAGAATTGGCCTTGCCAAGTTCTCAACAAAGACAAAATAGATAGGTAACTTAGGATGATCCCACTGTCAGGCTCATATCCACTTTTATAAGCTTCATGGACTCTCTAGAAACTTTATTCTATTGTTTTCCATTGAAAAATGAAGGAAAATACCATGGTCCGATACCATGGGAAGATTCTGTCCACTTTGGCCATATCAAGAAAAGGGAATATTACAGTTTTAACATTGAAAAACATCAATTGGCCAAAATTCAACCTCCAAGATGAGGTAGACACCTCAACAAAGTCCATGACTAGCATCTTCAGACCTCCTAAAATGACAGGCTCTCTTTCTTTCCACGAGAGCATCTGAGCCAATTCCTCGAATCATCAGTTTCTCAATTGATTTGCTAGAGACTTCTAGTGCAACCACGTGAACACTGAGTGAATGGATGTCCTCTTGCAACCCTTCCAGAGAATTCTCCATATCTGAGTTGTGGTTTAAAAACTTGGCCTCCATAAAAAGCTGGAAGGAGCACCTTTGTCTCTCAACCATGTCTTCTAGTTTCTGGATGGAAGCTAACATTACATAAGTTGCTTCCAAAGTATATCAAGCACAATGCTTGCATTGAGGTGCTCCTAAGATTCAGATTTACTTACCATCCTAAGGCAAGGACTCGAATCCTAGCTATCAAACACAATGGAATTTGATCCTCTAACTTCTAAAACTAGGCGAGGCAGTTGAATAAGATGTTAGACTGAGAAACTCGATATATAATTGAAACCAAGACCCTGCCATGAGCCAACTTGCAGTGAATAAACCAAGATCATCACCATAACCTCGCCATGATAAGATATCGATCACGAAGAGGTGCCAAAGAATAGATGAATTAACTCCATTTTCTTGCACAAAACATTGGACGTCACAAGCAATGATATCAACTATAAATCACACCAAGAGTGGATTAAATAGACAAGATTTCCGAGAAGGGGTAATATTAGAATGAGATGCCACTTGTAATTCATATTTTTCCATTGAGAAGCATACATACAAATCCAGGGCTCGAAAATGGAGAGGGTTGACCATACCTCGATTTTGCTAGACTGGTCTTAGGTTTCCACCTTAAATGTTATATGATTATTACTTGAGAATCTTCAAATGTTCAAATGAAATCTGGTTAAACCCAATGTTTCTAAGGAATTCAAGAGAATCTTAACCTATGATGATCAATTACACCTTGACTCGTGGTGACACCCTTTTTAGCTAGCCTATCAGCCACCAAATTCAGGTGTCTATACACATGGACGAATTCCACTTGTTCAAACTGAGAGGTAGAAGCGAGGATACTTTGACTTAAAGGCAAGGCCTCAAAACTAATCACCTTCTTGGATTTGGTTAATTGGCGAATGACTAGCATACAATTTCTAAAAAATGTTATCTTAGAAATTTTGAGCTCATTGGTTGGTCCCAACCCCTTCCATAGAGCTAGATATTCTACTTGATTGTTTCTCGCTATTCCAAGGGCCCAAGCAAATTGGGAAACAATTTTTTCATCAAGATCAAGGATGACCTCTCCACTCGTACCCCGATTAATTAAAAATGATTATTTAAATAAATATTAAAATCAATAATTATATATATTTTTAAGAAAAATTCAACAAATCTAAAAACACTTTTAAAAAAAAAATAAATTAAAAACTTTATTTTGTACCTGGTTTTCCTTTTATAACTTGATATCATATTTTTTTTTTTTTTTAATGATTAAAGATATTACTTCATAGTTCACATGTGTGCCATATAGTTTCAATGAGGTTGTATTAATTCACCATCGTACCAAAAATTCCATGAATTATTTGTGCAGTTGCTAAAGTTGACCTTTGGTTTTCAACTTTTCGATGAGATGAAGTAAGATCATCAATGCATGCTCACTCCAAGCACTGAGGGATAACATATTTATTTCTCATAGCATTTACAACTACACATAAGGCCATTTTAGTTGTCGACATTAAAGGCTACACCTACTACACGACATATGAATGGTTCCCATAAAAACTGACTCATCATTAGTCTAAGCTTCAAAAGCGGATCTTGGAGTGTTGTCGTACCCTGCCACCATAATCAAACATTAATATTTAATGCCTTAATCATACAGGTTGATTATTAAAAAATATTACATAGCCTCACGCCACTGACGCTATCTTGAACAGTAAAAGTTGCGGTTCAATATAAACTTTACGATTTATTTTTTTCTTGAACACGATTTTGTAATTGCAAACTAAAATATAATAGTTGGAAGTTGGTGAGATTTAGTTCAACCAGCAGGGAGGGCCCGTTATAAAATTTCCCCTGGTATGGATATGGTGATTTAATAAACCCAAATTTTGATCGATGCAGAATTCGCTTGATATTTGGGTCCATTAATAATAGAAAAAAAAACAAAAATAATGCCACCAGAAACTTAGATAATGTAGAATGCATAATTACCTCTGAAATTTTAGCAATGTTTAATTTTTTTTCACCTAAAAGCATAATCCATTTGCTGCATCCGATGAAGATTATGTGGTGCCCATATTGATTTAATATGTTTACAATGAATCGTACCACTATAAATGTATTTAATTATTTTTTGATTTTATAATATTATCAAATTCAAGGACCTCATAATCAAATGCATTATTTTACCATTCCAAGGGGAAAAATGTAATATTTCAGTGCACTTTGTGGGATATGTTTACAGTAAATATTACATAAATTTTGTACCAGTTTTAATGTATCTATATTATTTATCTATAATAAATTTGGTAAAAAATTTATGTAATAAAGTTAATAAAGGAAAAATAATAACCAAGGTCATGAGACATGTATTCCAAGCTGGATATTGGGCAAAAACATGGTGAGGGGGATCACTTATGGTAAATAAATTGCTATGGAAATTGGCAAAGACAAAGAGACAATAATTTGCATTTATCTATGAAAATAATGGAAAATAGGAGAAAAGGAAGGTGAAAGGTTACATGTTGCATGTGAGCATGAAAATGAAGGAAATAGAGGCCTCATTAATAAAAAGGCTTTTAAGGATCAATTGGTACCTTTTGTCAGCTTAGTTTTGGAGCTCTCATTCTATTCTCTCTCTCTCTCTCTCTCTCTCTCTCTCTCTCATACCCTTGGACACTTAGAGTTTTCTTGGAGCACTCTTGGAGGAGTGTGACATACTTGGGATTTGGAGCAAGAAGGAAAAGGAAGAGTAGGAAAGTGCAAGAGGACATCGAGATTAACAGAGACAATATATTTTGTTTGCAAGTACTCAGTTGAATGTATGATTTCCTTGTTAATTTTGGCATGCATGACACATGCAAGTAGTTTCTTGGTTATGATTTTCCATTCGCATGGAGGATTGCCTAGATCAACATTGGATTTGTGTAGCCTTGCCATTTTCTGGATAGTCATGGTGTTGTGGGTTTTTTTTTCCTCTGGTTGATTTTCATGTTCCTTTGGTTGTGGGTTGAGTTACTAGTTCCTGGAAGCGTTGGTTAGACAAATGTTATAGAAGTCTTGTAACATCTTGGGTTGAGTTACTAGTCCTGGAAGCCTTGGTTGGACAAATGATCTAAAAGCCCTTGGTGGGTTGAGTTACTAGTCCTGGAATCCTTGGTTGGACAAACGCTCTAGAATCTCGACAACAGATGTGGGTTGAGTTACTAGTCCTGGAAGCCCTCGTTGGAACAAACGTTCTAGAATCCTAGAGAACTTGGATAGAGACCAATATGGTGATGGTTATTGATGTCTAACCATGAGGTGGAATCTCTAGTGGAGGGTTTAGGTGGTTTTTCCTTTGGAAGCCGTAGTTTGGTTTTGTTTGAGTTGTTTCATGAGATCCCACATTCATGCTTGGAATATGGCATAGGGGTGACTAGTTGAAAAGGAGATTTGGTTCAGGCTAGTCTATGGTTGGGCGGTACATGGAAGTCCTAGGCCTGGTTGCATTTTTCATACGTCAATAAGAGCTCTTCTCGTCCTGTATTTGATGGGTAAATATACTTGTATTTATGTGGCATATACGGCAGTTATATCCTTGTTATTTATGTTGGTTATATGCTAGTTATGAATATCTTTTATTGCATACTTAATGTATGGATCTCATCATGTTTTGATTAGTAAATGAATGAGAAATGAATATATGACCTAATATTTGATAATGAAGCTATTGTGATAAGGCATCAATGCTTCTCAAATAAGTATGAGACCCCTATACTCAGATATGTTGTTATGACCTGTAGAATGCATATTTATGACATGTTTTATGAAATCCCTGTCATGGCTAGTAGGGGTCCAATCATGTAATTGATCAACTATTACATTATTAACCTTGTTATGGTGTTATTTATCATTTCTGAAATCTTCATGAAGTTCTAGGTAGTGGACTGAGTCGTGGCCCTAAAAAAGTGGCATAGAATCTGGGGTGACTTGCACAAAAATTCCTAAAAAGGTCCACAGTCACTGACTTGCCTTGCTATGGTAGCAACTGGAGGGCCTCAGTTGAATTGATGGCTTGTCATGGGAGCGGTTGAGGGTCCAGATCAAGAAAAAAAAAAATTCTCAGGGGTTAAGCACCTCGAAGGGTTGGTTGGCTCCTGAAGGTTTTGTAGCATGTGTGGAAGGTCAGTTTGGTTTAATTCCATTGGTTCCACTTCCTTAACTGTACATGGGGAGTTGAATCATATCATACTGGCCTCTTGTCACATGTTGACACTAGTGGACCAGTCAACTTGGGTAAATGTGGGAGGAGGGTGTTACAGAGCGGTATCAGAGAATGGTTCACCCATTGGACTGGATGGGCGGTGTGTGTTGGCTATGAATTCATGTCAGCTGCATAGGTTTTCCTTATGCTTGTGGTATACGTACTTGTTGTGTATGCATGGTGGTGGTCGTGGTTGCAGTGGTGTTGCCATGTGAAAGTTGATGGTGTTGTTGCTGGATGTGCTTGTCATGAGTGTATGTCAGTTATGGATTGGTCATGCATGTCAGTGTTTATATGTTGTTGTGCATACACTGACATGGTGATAGTTGTTGTGCATGAGGTCATGGTATGTGGATGGTATGGTCATGCATTGATGACTAGTTAATGATTACGGTGATTAAATGTTGATATGATTATGGTTAAATATGTATTGCGGCTAATTTGGTTGATCTTGCAGAAGAGATATCCTCCCCTAAACTAAACTTAGGTACGTTTCTTTTTTTATGATTTGGTTTAGCTGACATGATATACTTTGCAATAAGAGAAGCACAAAGATGACTAGAAAGATGGTAGATTACAATCACGAGACTCTCCCTATAGATTAGATGAGTAGCATGGTGATGAGTACTCCCCTCACATAACAGACACTCTGAGAAGTTTGAAGGCAGAAATAAGGAGTTGCAAAGAAGATAATGATTGAATCATTCAATAACGAGAGAGAATTTCTAGGGCACAAGAGAAAAAACAGAAATCAATGCAGTGATCCTTTAGAGCTTGTCAGACTTGCAGAGATAGGGACCGCTTAGAATCAGTCATGGATAGGAGTACAAGACTAATGGAGCATATGGTAGCAGGTCACATGGTGGGACAGGTTGGATAGAGATGACACAATCAAATAAGGAAAATTCTTAGATACACCTAATAGGTGAGGTAGTGGACATGTGGTTTACTCTAATTCTAAGTCAGACATGTATCATGGTCATCATAATTATCATCCTTATAGGAGGAGTGACAGGGGATATTTTCTGGACGAGTTCAATAAATCAAAGCAACCTACATTTGATGGAGAAATGAAGAAGTCACAAGAAGTAGAAGCATGGTTTCTTGGGTTGAATAAGTTCTTCAGATTGCATGATTACCTAGAGAACCTGAAGGCCAGGATAACTACATTCAGTATTAAAGGTGAAGAGGACATCTAGTGGGAAGATGTAAATAATTTCAGAGGTATTCATGAATAGGATTTGACTTGGAGTGAGTTTGAGAGACTATTCCATAAGAAGTATCTATCAGAGAGATACTATGACGACAGGGGAAAATAATTCTATGAGCTGAAGATGTGCTCTATGACTGATGAGGAGTACATTACATGATTCTTGGATTTATTTAGGTATATGCCTTACCTCAAGGAGGAGAAGAAAAATATTGAGAGATTCATCAGTGGGTTTCTTGTAGCATTCAAGGATAGGATTGAGTTTGATGAGCCTAGATGATTGGAGAAGGCCATTCAAAATCTAAAGCATTGTTATGAGCAATCAAAGCGTAGATATGAGACTAAGTCAAATTAGAAAGGTAATGCAAAGAATAAAGGAAAATGGGAAAAGAAGTGAACAAGACCTTGGGATATAGGTAACAAAGAGAATGTCACACCGCCTAAGAAGTTCAATGCATCTGACAAAGGACAGGGATTTCAGTTTGAGGAGCATAATAAGGGTGCAGGTTGGAAGCCTTTGCAATGTTGGAATTGTGGAGGAGAGCATCGTAGGAAGGATTATCCACAACATTAGTGTGGTAAACAACATATCTACTGTGCTCAGGAGGCATAAACAGTTGGGGATGTTGGACAAAGTATTCCTAAGATCTATGTAGCACTGGATAATAGGCAAAAAAATCACCAGGGGTATTTTATCCAAATGAACAATAAGATTTGTGATCAAGTTGTTTCTATTTTGACTGACCTTGGATCTAATTATAGCTATATTAATCCTAACCTGGTGGATAAGTGTGGTTTAAATAAAGAAGTTCATGTAGAGTCTTAGTTAGTGTAGTTGGCTATAGGTACAAAGAAGAGAGTTCATTATTAGGTAAGAGATTATGCATTTGAGTTGAATGATATGCCTACATCAGCACATTTGAATGTACTACCATTGGGATTATACAATATGTTGTTGGGTATGTACGGGTTGCATCTTCATAGGAGAAAGGTGGATTGTTATGATAATGGTTTTGAGTGCTTGGATGACAATGGGGAACAAAGTGTCTTGTAGGGTAAGAAGAAGGAAACATCAGTTAGAATGGTGAAAAATACACATGCGAAGCACAATCATAGAAAGTGGTGTGTGTTATTTGTAGTGCATATTTCTAGTGATAAAGGTAAGGAAGTTGAGGATGCGAATGTCTTGAGTAGGTACCCAATTTTACAAGAATTTCAGGATGTATTTCTAGCAAATATTTCATAGTTTCTGCCTCATTGGGAAGTGGAATTATCTATTGAGTTTGTACTAGGGGCAACATCAACATAAAAAGCACTATACAGGATGAGCACACCAAAGTTGGTGGAGTTGAAGTTGCAGTTGAAAGAAATTCTTGAAAAGGGATACATTAGGCCAAGTGTATCACCTGGGGGTGCACTAGTATTGTTTTTGAAGAAGACAATAGTACTCTCAAGTTGTCCATTGATTATAGGCAGTTGAGAAAGGTGACCATCAAGAACGAGGATCCATTTCCTAGGATTGATGACTTGTTCGATCATTTGAAGGGAGCAACAATGTTCTCAAAGATTGACTTGAGATCCAGATACCATTAGGTATGAATTAAGGAAGAGGACATCTACATGACTACTTTCAATACTAGGCATGGGCATTATGAGTTGTTGTAGTTCCTTTCAATTTAACTAATTCTCTAGCTACTTTTATGTGCTTGATGAATAGTGTATCATGTTCTTATTTGGACAAGTTTTTTATTGTATTCGTTGATGATATATTGTTATATTCTAAAACTGAGTAAGATAATGTTGAACACTTAGCAATAGTATTGAAATTTGTAAGAGAACATCAGTTGTATGCTAAGCTTAGAAAATGCAGCTTCTTTAAGACAAAGGTACACTACTTGGGGCATGTGGTTTTGAAGGAAAGGATAACAATGGATAACAAGGTAAGATCATTCATGGGGTTAACAGGTTATTATAGGAGGTTCATCAGGAATTTATGTCGGATTTCCTATCCCATTACATCATTGCAAATGAAAGGTAAGAAATTTGAATGGACATAGGAATGTGTAGCCATTTTCAAACATTTGAAGTAGTTATTGACAAATGCTCCAGTTATAAATATTGTAGATCCAGAAAATGAGTTTGTGGTATGTATAGATGCTTGCAATAGAGGGGTTGGTTGAGTCGTTATCCAGGAAGGACAAGTGGTATGCTATGAATCAAGGAAATTAAATGAGCATGAGTCAAATTATACAACACATGATCTTAAGTGATAGCGATCATTCATGCATTGAAGATGTGGAGGCACTATCTTCTTGGCAGGGGGTTTATACTAATTACTGATGATAATGGACTGAGGTACCTATTCGATCAGCCACATCTAAATGCTAGGGAAATTATATGGTTGGCCACGATTAACGAGTTAGACTTTGAGATCAGTTACATTAAAGGTAATGAGAACAGGTTTGTAGATGCTCTTAGCAGGAAGATACAGGTGAATCATATAACAACTATGAGCTCTTATGGGACATATTTACAGGATCATATCTTGCAAGTAGGATAACAGGATGAAAAGTACAGGGAGCTTATGCATAGGTTAAAGTAGGGTACAAGTGATTAGGATGTGGACTATCGTCTCATGGCAAATGGTTTGGTTAGATTTAGAGGCAAGATATATGTTCCAGAAATAAGTGAGCTCAAGAAGCTTATCTTGAGGGAGTTTCATGCTAAGCCATATTCATGTCACCCAAGATATCATAAGATGTTGAAAGCAGTGATGAAATTTAATTATTGGCTGAATCTGAAGAGGGAAGTGGCAGAGTTTGTGGCTAGATTCTTAGATTGTCAGCAAGTAAAAGCAAAGTGTAAGCATCCAAGTGGATTACTTCAGCCTATTCTGATTCTAGAGTGGAAATGGGAGGTCATTTCCATGGATTTCATCACAGTTTTGTCAAGGACATCTAGACAATATGATTCCATCGTGGTTGTGGTAAATAGGTTGACAAAGGTAGTGCACTTCAATCCAATGAAGTCTACATATTCAACTAATGATGTAGCACATGTATTCATTAGAGATGTAGTGAGGTTGCATGGTGTTTTAAAGAATATTGTGGCAGAAAGAGATGCCAAGTTCACTTCTAGATTATGGAAATAATTATTTGCAAGTTTTGGTATAGAGTTGGCCTTTAATACAAGTTATCATCCACAGAAATATGGAAAGATAGAGAGTGTCAACATGATATTGGAGGACATGTTGAGGATGATTTTGATGCATCAACATAGGATATGGGATGAGTACTTTCCGTTGGTTGATTTTTGTTACAACAATGGGTATCGGTAGTCTCTAAGGATGAGTCCATTTGAGGCCTTGTATGGGCAGAGTTGTAATACTCCCATCATTTGGAGTGATTTGGCGAATAGGGTATTGATTGGACCAGACATGCTAGTAGTAATGGAATAAGAAATAAAGGTAATCAAGAAGAATCTAAAGGAAACATGATAGACATAAAAGTTATGCAGATCATAACAAGATGTTTAAGGAATTTCATGTTGGGGAACTGGTGTACTTGAGCATCAAGATCAAGAATAGCTCCTTGAGGATTGGATCATGTGCCAAGATGACACTGTGGTTTTGTGGACCTTTCAAGATTACTGAAAGGATTGGACCAATAACCTATCAACTTGCGCTGCCTCCGATAGTGAAAGTCCCACTAGTACAAAATGACTAATTAGTTACTAAAAAAATAAGTATTTTTTTCATATAAACGACTATTTTTCAGTCAATGACCAATAATACCTAATTTACAGTATCCTATAATGCGACCAACTTTAGTCATTTTTAGCTTAGCCATTAATTGGTCGTCGCAATTTTATTGTTTAATAATATATTTAGTCATAAATTTAGTCATTGATTTCATTAATTGCTACAATTAATGACCAAATTTACAACAAATATATTACTATATGAGCAAAATGTTGGCCGTGTTATAAGATACTGTAAATTAGCTATAAATAGTCATATACATGTGAATTTTAGTCATCCTTTGAAACCAATTAATTACCAAATAAATTTGAATAAATTTTAGTCGTGTTATAAAATATTGTAAATTAGTTGTTAATAGTCATATATATATGCAAACTTTAGTCGTTATTTGTAATCACAAATTTGTCATTTTCAGTAGTCATTTACTTTTTTGTTAGTTTTATATTCATTATATAAATGATTGATTTAGTAGTTTATATTCATTCCATTTCATTTAATTAATAATCCTTATAAACGACTAATTTAGTTGTATATTCAATTTATGTGTGTTCACCATTAATCAATATAAACTACTAATGTAGTAGTTTTAGAATAATTTTATGTGTTCATTATTTATCAAAATAAATTAATAAGTATGATTTTGCGATTAAATAAAAAAAATGTTATACAATGTGCATGTTCATCTATTATGAAAATACAAAGTTACATATGTTAATTACAAAACTAAATAATATCAAGTGCAACTATAAATAATTTCAACTACATAAATTATACTATATAAATGTCAAGTATTACAATAGGAGTTTCCAACTTAATATTGGTTGGACCACAATTTAGACATGAAATATTGTTTCATTACTTCAAAACATTATCATTGTGTTTCCAAGGCATTGTAGGTGAATTCACCAACTCTAAAGATTTGACCATCAGTTTGTATGTGTGTGTCTCATGCAGGATATTGGCTTTAAGGGTATCACTAGACCAATTATTTTCTCTCTCTTTCTAAATTTGTCGCTCCAATGTTATTATTCTCCTCTTTCTTCAATTTTTGCTTCTTACCAACAATATTGATTTCCTCTTCTGAAAATGAAAGAAGACACAATACAAAGTATAAGGCATGAAAGATGATGAACACTGGAATATAAACTAAAGTAAACTATAAAATATTTATACAACATATACCTCAACATCAATAATGTCTACCATTTTTCTCTAGAAAATCAAGAAACTCGAACAAGTTTTCTTTAGTGGGGCGATAGTGGCCACCATGTGGCTAGATGACCTGCATAAACAAATCAAGTCAAATGTCACCATAGAAAAGAACACCTTAGAAACTTGAAAATATTAGGCACAATCATGCTAACCAAGCTACATGCTAAAAAGCTCAAGTTGTAGATAACTTCTGAAAACAAATGGAAAAAAAAAGACAACATATAATAAATAGTGTATGGCATTTGGCTAGCAAATTGCATCACAAAAGAAAAATTTTCACCTATGATTACCCATACATGTGGGTGGGCGACATGCCCCAATATGCCATGATCCTTAGGGTCCAAAGAAAGTAAATATCCTACTAACATAATGATTGATTGGTTGCATCTTGGCTTTGTCTCTCCTTTGTGAATCCAAAAAATAAAAATGACTCCATCCTTAACTAGTTGTGCTCTATAGCATCCTTTTCACATGTTATCTCCACATACCCACCAAAAATATTAGATATGCCAAAAAAATGGCATTTTGGAATTTTTTCTAAAACTATGTCATTTAGACCCTTGTCCAATGCATTTGACCAAATGTACCCACTTGAAAAATATATGTTTTGAAAACCAAGACAACCCCAATATCTATGGATCCTAACACTCATCCATATTTTCCACAAACCATAGGAATTAATACTCTCTTACAATCAACCCACTAGTCTTAATATATATTTTTTCTTCTTTCCATTCTTAATGCACATAAAGTGATCATCAATCATCCAAGTGAATCTTAAGATATCGATTTTGGCATAGGGAGAACATATTTTTATTGAATAACCAGCCTTGAATAATACTTTTTAAATTTGATAACATAAACAGCCAGGAAGAAGGTCAACACACCTCTCTTTTAGCTCCTTAACAACTAGCATTAGCCCACTATAACAATACAATATGATGGCCAACCAATAAGTACTAAATTTGAAATCAAATGATGATGACCTTGGGTGCAAGTCAACCCTAATTTTTTTTCCCAGAATCAAGCTTCAAGCCTGCAATTTTATCTTCAACCCCAAATGCAAATTTCTCTGCAATGAACTCTTGACAATGATCCAATATTAGATGCTCCACTAAAATATTGCTCTTCCTTAACATATGTGCCATTATAGAGGTCTCTCCACACAACGACCCCTTAAAATAGGGCTAATAAATCATAAATAAAATTATAATAATGCCAAACATATGTATATAATTTTGTAAGAAAAAAAAACAATATTAAACTACAAATGTATGTGAAAATTTGTTCCATCAGTACAAAAAATATTAATTGAATTAAGGAAGCACTTTAAGTTTCAACAAGAAAATAAAAAATAGATATTAAAGGCTCAAATGCATTTAAATACGTATTATAAAATGTTATAAAGTGTTACATGTTTTGGCCCTTACCATCCACCATGTTCAATAACATCCTCTGTAGAAGCATCCAACATGCCAACCATTGAAGGATGCATGGAAATTTTCTCTAGAGATATACCTTCTATATATTTGGACTAAGATCCAAAAAAAGGGGGCACACCATTTAGATTATTGTCTGATGATACTCCAGCTTCCTCACCGATATCTTCAAAGTAGCCAACAATTGCATTGATCAAAGAAAAAATATAATAAAGAATTCTTACCTATAAGTATTGTTTAGGCTAGGGAATTACAAGTTTGTTGAGAACATCATAACCAATGAATGAGTTTTGCATGATAAATATCAAAAAGTAAGATGGAAGCTAGAAAACACCCATGCAAAAATATGAAGAGCATGAAATAACTATGAGAGGTGGCCCTAAATATAAGAGAACCAAAAAGTACCAAAAAAAGAATATAGACGTAAAAATCAAGATTTTTCAAATTCATGCATTAGTTATACTTGCATATTTCCCAAGATGAAAGCAAACCCAAACAATAAGATCCATCCAAGTTATAATAATCACAAGTAGATCCAACTACAATTTTCTTCCACTCATACAGGTAGGAAAACACTGTGAGACATGGGTCATAGTGGGTTACATGGATTCTCACTAATCAAGAGGGTGAAATAATATATTCTTGATATTTCCATTGTGATCAGATAGGAAACTACCTCTATTTGATTCATTTCATATGATTCACCTTTGTCAGGGAAATCCAACTAGGAAGAAAGGTGTGCTATGAGCATAACCCTATTGATTTCCATCCAAGCAAGGAGCTTTGATGGACCAAAGTATAGTCTTGTGCACTGTTCTATAAAGTGAAAAGGTGGAATGATATGGGAGCCACCGATAAAGGATTTGTCTTATGGTAGTGAAGGGGTGTGATCGATTATATAGTGCTAACCGTTGGAGGATATCCCAATTGGGAGGAGGATTGGCTAGCAATACAATATTTCCTAGAAGTAGGACTACCCAAATCATACATAATATTGGATTCAATTATCACATAACTTAGGTTCTTGCGTAAACTTAAATCGATGCTAACTCAGGTGATCACACTTGTACTTGTGTAAAAAATGTAGGGAACTGCTCACTAACAAGAATTGTCAACCTAGACATGGTTGAATTACTAAAGGGATAGATTAAAATTTTAAATGAATTTATGTAGGGGATAAAGGGAAACCCGAGGATTTTAAGATGGGGGTGAGATTAGAGGAACAATAAAGGGGAGTGCCTCATCTCTACCTTAATAAATTTTTCCCTCCACAAGAGGGATAGATTAAAATTTAAACCTACTTTATGCAGGGGGTAATCAGGATGTGGGTGAGACTACAAGAACAATAAAGGGGAGTGCCTCTATCTCTACCTTAATAATTCATAATCAAGAATTATTGTGGAGACTATGACAAAAAAGATAAGGAAAACCCCAACATATTGGAGTGTATATTCCATAATAATAAGTTGGAAGGAAAAAAGGTGTGACATGTGAAAAAGTAATAACAAAAAAAACAGGAGGTGGATTTCCTTGCCAACATGGTCATGGCTTGCGATGTAGCAAAGGGAGATAAGGGAAGGTGGAAGACATGTATATAAACGAAAATGAAAACAAAATTCAAATAAAAAATTTATCCTTGCAAAACCATGCAAATAGGTTAAGGTAATTAAATCAATCAGGAAAGAGCACATGTAGAAACAACTAACCTTGGTTTTTTCATACTTTGCAAACCAAAATATCAACTCAAATGCATTTGTGGAGTCTACGAAATCTCTGCATTAAAAACATACAGAAAATAGAAGTTTTCCTAAATTCATGTGCATTTTGTGGAGCCATTATAAAAAGGAATATAGAAAAAAAATAACTTGCACTTGATAGAATCTCAAGAAATGAACTATATACTTAATTCTTACAAGTTTGAGGGAGATTGGGGACCAGAGGTTGCTGATAGAGAGAGAGGTCTTAGGGAGGAGGAAATAATGACTCTCAATAGGAAGGCTCCTCGCACAATGCCAAAAGAGCTTAGAGCTAGGGGCAAAGGGGAAAAGGAGCCAAGCTAAAGGAGAGGAAGACCCAACTTATTGACCAATCAGGTGGTTGAATAGAAAAGGTTTGATAGGTTGCTCGAATCTGAATCCCTCCAAGTAAGGGATCTAGGGATGACTGTGTGAAGGAAAACATATACAATCTAGTGGCCTAGAAGGCATGTCGAGATTTGACAAAAAAGTTGTCAAAAATCTCATGTTGCCTGTCTACTAGTACGTACATGCAAAAATAATGGAGTATAGGAAGAGACTAAAAAATGAAGAAAAGCTAGAAAAATTTAAGCTCCACTTTCAGACAATTGTTAAGACTATTTTTATGTAGTTGAGGTTGTTGAAAGATGTAGTTACACAGGTGGTGGTGGAAGATATTCACACTATGGATTCTGGAAAAACTAGTGAATGTGAAGAAAACGATGTAAATAATGAGGAAGGTAGAAACTAGAAAGTTGCATACTCTTGCAGATAATATATCAAACATAGATAAATAGGAATACCAAGGCTGTAACTCTGCCTTGTGGGATTAATATGAAGAGATGATGAGTATAGAAACTGAATTGCACCAGATGAAAATTCTCAGAACATTCAGAAATGAGATGGATAGGCTATGAGAGCATCTCTGATGGAACTGTTTGTTCAATTAACTATATACAACATTAACCACCAGAATGCAGAAATACACACATACATATCCCAAAGATTTTCAATTTGTGATGCTTAAGAGTAGACATGCTTTGTGAATTACAACTACAAGAGAAAAAGGATGTATGATATATAATGTCTTTAAACAGGTATCAAAGATCCATCATACTAGTAATCAGACATTGTGGATTGATGTTGTCAGAAATAGAAACATTTAATATTCAGAAAGGAAGTAGATTGGAATATTGTACAGATGCAAATAAAAATCTAATAAAGACAAAAATAAAAAATTTATAAATAAATAGTGCACACACCTTCCATCACATATCTTTGTAAGAATCCCATAGTTGTTGCAGCATCCTAGTCATACCTAAAAAAATAGGATAACCAAAAATCAATATACATAAGGGATTTATTTGGTAGTGAGGTAGGGTTGACGATATGGGTGATAGAAAAATAACAATAAAATCATGGGATATTGTTGGGTGCAGGAATTGCACTTAAGAAAGCTCCTTCAACACTTAATTGTCAACTCAGGGGTTTCGTAAACTTAGAGACAAAGCACAGGTAATGCCAGAAGTGGTATGAACTTTTCCTATTTCTATTCCTACTTCTTAATTGAAAGTTTTCATAATCAAACAAAAAAATCTCAAAGGCAACTAATGCCAAAGTAATTATAGTGCTAGAATATAAAAGAATGCATTTGAGAAGAAATAAAATAAAGGAACTTTCACACTGCTGTAAAAAATATTAACTGCTGAAGTAAAACTCTATGTTTACCTTAGTATAGGTGGTGGAAGTTTAACAAGTGGGCCCTTGAAAAGATATGCCTTATAAATGATTTTCCTTCTCACACTGAGTGGTAATTCCTATACTCTTGCAATCTACTTGCACTAGTGCAGGTACAGAACTTATCTGAGAAGTATATTTTACACTTATATTGAAGACTTATGTCTTCATGTAGGGTCTCTAAGCCTCAGGGTTTGGAGCAATCTGTTCCTGTAACAAGGCACTAGTCCTTGTACCAAAAGAGAGTTTCCTACACCAAGTATTCTAATTTACTTTTGGGGAAAACAAAAGAGCATGTTAACTATAAAAAGAATTGCAAATGCGAGCAAAATCTGAAATAACTTGCACACGAAAAATAATGCTTTAATCAACTGAATCTCGCAAATAGAAATAAACTTTTAAGATAAAAACAATCTTCAAAAGTTAAAGCAAACTTTCTTCAATCAAAGGGTTTTGCATGCAATCAAATCTAACTCGAAACGGTTCACTATAATATTCCAGATTACTTTTAATCCTTTTCCTTAAATCATGAAGTGAAAATACAAATTAAGATATGCAACAACGTTCTTTTCTATTTCATGAAGTTATTCTTAATCTTTAAGAATTTAACTTTTAGTATTAGAGATGCCTCCTTCGGATGATAAACACTTGCTTTGCAGAAATAGATTAAATCATATAAAGGAAAAGAATGAAACACTTTCTCTAAATGAACTAGCGAACCAGAGTGCAAGATCCTACATGCACTTGTGTAGGAATGATTTTATCTGCACTATCCAAGTGAAAGCAAACCAGAAAAGAAATTACAGGAAGTAAAGTAATTTAATTTGACTTTCACATAACCGATCCATTCACACTTGACTATTGTAATGAAATAAATCATAATTCTTAAGCAGTCACGAAATTAAGATTAAAACCATGTTTTTTTAAATAAATAGAGTTAACACACCTTTAAGATAAAAAAAGCAAGAGGGTAAATGAGTTGGGTTGGTTGGGCCCTAGCTAACTAGCTCGTTTCCCGTTTTAGGAAACGAAAACCTTTTGCACATTACTAACACATCAATGAATAATTATAACGCAAAATGAGAAAATCATGGTGCAGTTCCTTGTATTAATTCCGATCAACAAATATACATTTGAGTTCAAGTCCAGCGTAGAACGAGGGTGACAACGAAATTACAAATAAACAAAAAATTACAACTGTACTGCTATCACTATCACTTGCTAACTTAGTTCTATCTAAAAGATACATTTTATACAACCCTTCAGCCTGTGGCCATAACCAAAAATTACAGTCGTTCCAAATCAAGCCTTTTGGCTGAAACGAAATGACAAACAAAATTACAAAATAACCCAGAGGCTATAATAATGTGTGAACTATTCGTTTTCCGTAGACCTACTCCTCGGCTATATACTAACTATCCTCCACTTTGAGTTCAACTTCGGATGACCACAATCGAACTAAACGATGTGGACCAAGATGCTCGTGTGAAGTGATTGAACTGTTACGGAGATCACGGAAGAGATAGTTGCTAGCGGTGCAAGAATCTACCTTCACTAGATCAAGCTAGTATAATGATTAATACTTTAGCTTATCAAATACTTTAGGAAAGTAAATATAAGTTACAAGAAATATTAAAGGCACAAAATCTATTTAAAATGATTAATTAAGCGCCTAATAAACCTTAAACATGAAATATGAAGTTTATGTAGGAACAAACAAGATTCTTGGACTAGTGCAGGAATGAGGAGGTTTATGTAGATAAACAGAGGTTAATGATTGTGGTTTTTTAATAGGGAGGTGGTAAAAATGGAGCATTTCAGCCTACCAACATCCTCCCATCCCTAAGCTATTGTGTGTCCTCACACAACCTTTACTTGCTGCAAAACTATTCAACATAGGGAGCCATCTTTCAATCCTACACTTGGATATTGCTCCCTGCCTTCGCTACCTTCGTCTTCTTACCTCATGTTTTCTTAAGTTGCTTGGTTAGATTCTTGAGGTTCTTGTAGCATTTAGACGCTTGAAACTTCCATATCTTCACTTGAAATTTCTATTCTTTGACCTCTTCTACCAACTCTATCTTGCCTTTCTTCTGCCAAGTCTGCTCCTTCATGACTTGGTTTAATGCCTCCAAGTCATGAATTTGTTGTTCAAGCTCTACTATCTGGTTATTCAGATAGAGGGTAGAGGTCTTTGTTTCTAGCTCATATGGTGTGAGAACTTTCTCTGCAACTGATTTGAAACATGTACCATCGTTGCCATGATCAAAGTCATCTTGGCCATCCATCATCTGCATCATAATATCACCAAGGGTTTCAGTGCTAGGGACTTCCATGTCACCGAGGATTTCAGCCCTCGGTGCATCTAACTCATTAGGGGTCTCAGTACCCTGTACATCCAACTTAACAGGGGCCTCAATACCCTGTTCATTCACCTCATTAGGGGCTTCAATGCCCTGTTGATTCAATTCATCAGGGATTTCAGTACCTTGTTCATTCACCTTGTCAGGGGCTTTAGTACCCTATTCATCAAATATGTTGAGGGTTTCTATGTGTTGTGCCTCGTCATCTACCTGACCATCTGACGGGTCTTTACTTGCACTTGGTGTCATTGTTTTCATCTTCAATTTATGAAGGAAGGCTGACAAGAGTATGTCATCCTCCTTCTCTACATTTTCTTCATTCGCCACAGTGTGAGCTAATGCATCTACAAGAACTGAGAGGTTGTGACCTCTAGGTGAAGCCTGGGGTGTCACATTAATCAAAATCAGGGAGCTCGATTGAGTGTGACTTGTCCCTCAAGAGACCGTCCTTCTCTTCGTCAAGGTCCTGGTCATTCTTATTTTTACTAAGGATGGGGCTTCTTCAACATATTTCTCCTCTGCTTGCACCTGTTTGTCCTTGCTTTTTGCCTTGGCATGGTGCGAAGTCTCGACTTTTCTCTTCTTGCTTGCACTTTTTCCAGCTGACTACCCTACACTTCTTTCCTAAAATTATTTCAAGAATGCCTCCCAGGCTATTTACTTAGCCTCCAATTGTTTCTTGACTAGGATTGAAATGATCCTGTGATGGTATAGTTTATTTGCAACTCGTCTCTCACTCCCGTTTTCACTCCTTTCGCCATTTTCTCTAAACTCTGGAGCAGGTAATAAGGGAAATTGATGTGTTTCCCTGATTCAAAATGTAGCAACAAACAGATATGGTAAATGAACGTTAATGTGTAATGTCCCTCATAGGTCAGAACATTTTGTAATATATACAGGAGGTCTCGCCATTTTCCAAGCATAGCACTCTGTGGAAGCCCTTTCTTCCAGTCAACTTTGAGCTTCTGATCGACCACAAATCGATGCCATCTTTTCTTTTCGATCCTCTCCTTTTTAAACCATTTTTCCCCTGTGGTTGACAAGCCTGTAGCTCATGCTATAGATTCTTCCATGACCTCAAATTCTAGTAAGCCTACCTTAGCTCATCCTTCCTCGGATGTCCTTGCAAATTCTAGAACCACAATCATATTGAACCCGTCGAATTTATGCAAAAATGGGAGAAATCCAGATTCTTGCAATAGTGTAAAACCACTTCGATACTCGGTCGTCTGTTCTATCTCCCTCATAGATGATGGTTCATGTCTCACGGGCACCATTTTTGTTTTGAATCCACCTCAATTCTCTGCCACAACCTTAGGAAGATATCACATTGCAAAGTGCAAAGGAACTGCTGAGAATTTTATGATGGAGCTCTGGCCATTCCACCATCTTGTTGATCGCTTCCATCAAATCACGTTCAATCATTAAAATCACCCCTTCAGGACAGATGCACACATGTATCAATCTTCCATGGGAAAGAAATGATAATTGGAGGAGGCTAAAATTTTTACGGCAACGGTGTAACGGTCATGGGGTATTAGATTATGAGGTAAGGCTATCATGAACAAGTGATGGAGAATCTTTTCAAATGAAGGGAAGTGTGGGATTTTAGGTGGATCTTTACTATCCCCGTTTGACTCATAATTCACATAAGGTGTACTCCAGTACTCATTAAAAATATTAGACTTCAGAACCTAAAATATCTTGCACTTTAAATGATTTCTCCCTAAATTAGTAAATGATAAAACAAAGTCTTAACCAAAATTTAAATAATACAATGCTATGATCTATCACCGTGGTAGTCATTCATCTGCAGAAATAAAAAGTAAATTTCTCAATAAACATTCTGCATCAAGTGCTCTTGTACTATGTTTAAACATTTTTTTTAACTATGTTGTCACAATCGGGTGCATGCTTGCACTATTCGCGCTTGGATTGAACCTTCTTGCATTGCAGTGTTATTTCACTGAGCTTGCTGGTGAGCTCCAGTATTGTAGCAATGATGTTGCAACCGCTGGGGCTCCCTACTTTACTTTTATCAACCCGGTAGTTTGTAACAAACTTGTAAGCGACGATGCTATATGCACAAGTACTAGCTCTTACTGCAGGCTGTCACTTGATCAGCTGGCACAAGTTCACTAGGAGCTTAAGCCAACTTCTATGAGTTCTCAAAAGAAGCTTTTAACTGTGATGGAAGAAAGCTAACTCAAAAGAGGCTATTCTACTTGCAGAAAGATAATGAAAACTGAAAGGAAACACAAACCCTAGCAAACCCTAGTTTTACCCACTAACCCTACTTTTGCAAGAAAAGAGATGGAAACTACTGAAATGGATGCCATTGACTATTGAAAAGGTAAAATGCATGTATTCAAGCTACTTCTGAAGGAAAATGAGAAGAAATCATCTTTTTGTACTTTTGAGCAATTTTATGCAGAATTATTATGCTTGTGTTTTAACTAGTTGTGACTGTGCAGAGGTTTGGTGGCAAAGGGAGATGGAGTTGGAATTTGCAAGAGGTGTGGAAGGTATGGAGAGGTCCTAAGAAGTCCCTAGTACCCTTCTCAAGGCTTCCATTGTGATCAGACTTGAAAAAATCACTTGCATGAACTTCTACAGGAGGCTGCAGGGGATCTATAGGATGTTCTACAGGAGGTTCTACAGGAGGAGGCCGAAAGTGGTTTTTTGGAGGTTTGAAGGTGGGAAATCAGTGGGAGAAGGGAAACGAGGGTAGGGTAGAGATGTTAACGGGTCTAGGACTTTGTAAATGAAGATCAGGAATGAAGGAGGTGGTTGGATTTGTTCGAAGGTCAAGAAAGAAATTTTGCACAAAAACGCAGAAATTAGGGTAGTTTGGGAAAGTATGGCGAATGAGTAGGGGAAATCTTGAGAGATGGACTGGAGCAGGTTGTGTGATGGGGGGATGATAAGATGGAGTGGTCTACAAGTGAGTTGCACACTTAATTTTCAAAACTGTCCCAAGCAAGAAATAAAAAAACAAAGTTTTACCTATTTTAACCTAATTCTGACCTAAAAACCAGAAAAGTGCTAAACAAAACTTTATGGGCAGGAAGTTAGGCTGGAAAGCCATGGAAAGTGAACATGAAATGATCTAAGCATGTAAATCTAACTGATATCAATTTCTCCAACTCGAAATCTCACACTAGCAATTGCATTGGAAAGCAAAAACAATGTTTTGGTGGTAGCAAGAGTGCCTTGATCTCAGATCATGGTCCCAAGGAGGGAGAAAGGAGATCAAGGCTTGCTTGGTAGAATTTTTAGATCTTTTTCTATTATTGTAGCAACCTATATAATCAACCTGAAGCAAGAACAATTATTCTAACCATCAAAAGCAACCTAATTAACAAAACAAGATTTAACCTAAACAATAGAAATTATTTCATGAACGTAAGAAAAAGCATATATATACACAAAGGAGGTGCTGGGCACTTGGGTTGGGACCAAACCCAAGAGCTGCAGCCCTCTAGGAAAGATCAGTGCTGGTTCAAAGCTGGATTCATCTTCATTGATAAAAAAAATAGCTACATCGCCAAACTGTCTGCAAAAAGAGCTCATAAATGAGCTAAGTACAAGGCTGCACTAAAGTACGAAAATAGACTATCAAATGGCTAACCTACTGAGGCTTGAAGCCTTCTTATTTATACAAGTGAGGACTCCCAACATTCCTCCTAAACTTTAGGAACTCAGCTGCCTAAAACTGCAGATAACAACAACTTCACTAGACCTGCTCGGCTGCCCCTTGGAATCATCATTTGTGGGCTCTTGTACTCTGAGCTATTGATGGAGAACTTGAGGAAGGGGTATTTAATGAAGGTGACACCCCTCCTATAAGTCCTCAACCATGTTTCCTCGAGTTTGGCTGCTAATCTGCTCATAAATTCTTGGTCTTTGTCGAAAAATGTCCAAAAATCTGCAATAAACACTCATTAGACTATATGGAAAAGTGACTATCCCCATTCAATCTATTGACATAAATATATTAAAAAACATGCACAAAACTATGGAGAATGGTGGATTAAATGAAAATAATACACAGAATGAGCCCATATAGTTACCCATTTCTGGGGCTCATCATCACCCCCTGCTGAATGTGTTGCTCATCCTCTGAGCAACTAATCCAGTTCTTCATCTTTGATAGCTTTAACAGCTTCCCTGACATCCCAGGCCTCTGAGGTGATGTCCTCTTCTCTGTCATGAAAACCTACTTTTCTGTCCACTTCCTCCCACTGCTTCTATTCTACCTCCTCCTTAATTCCTTCCAACAGTCCTAGCAATAATGGAGGACTATATTTTAGACCAATCCAGTTGGCTTTCAAGTTTTGCATTGATTGTTTATATAAGGGTACTCTCCTCATAGCTTCCCTCATTCTGGTTGGGGAGTGATACTCCCTTATCTTTAGGCTATGGGACAATGTATTCCATCTTCTTGTGCAAGCATGAAGGTGGTTATTGCCAAATAATCTCTCCATATCTTCAAAGTGAGCAATAGCTTGTGCTTGCCTTTCAACATAGTCAGGGAGGACTTGAGGGTTGCTTGCAAGGTGTTGATGAGCATAGATGAGAGTTGAGGGATATTCTAGTTCGGCCCTTATTAGGAGGGGTTCAATTAACTCCTTTGTCATGATCTTCAGAATTTCCACTGCCCTCTTTTCCTCATGGATCAACCAAGAAGCCATAGCCACGAGCTGTAGATCTCCCAATGCAACATTTGGATCCCATAAATTCATATTAGGGAATGCCATATTTTGTAGGTAAAATTTTGCTAATTTGACTTTATCCTCTGTTGAACTACTATCACATAAATGCATAAACTGATCATAATTTTAGAATGGGATTGTGCCTCTTTGGGCCAATGTTTTAATTTGGAATTGGATCCATTGTTCTTTGAGATACAATGCATAGGATTTAGCTGGTTGTCTGCATTGCAAGGCTTCCATTTCCTAGCTAGCCATGCAGGCCATTTGGGATTCTTTTTCATGCAATTGTTGTTTCAAAATATGCACTTCAGCTGCTACCTGAGACTCTTTTCCTTGCAACTATTTCATTAACATTTCAACATTAGTTTTTGGCTCTCCCTCTTGCTGCTATTCCTCTGCTACTTCATTGTCTGCTAGGGGACCTTTTTGCTGTTGCTGCCCTTCCAAGATTGGCAACCTGTCTTCCTTTTGAATTTCCCGTTGCTATAACTACTGTTTCAGCTATTCATTTTCTTCCTGTAGTTGGGCTCTTCTACTGCTCTCTCTGTGCCTTACCACGACCAAATCCCCATCAACTCTTTCAGCTTGTCTTCCATGTGCCATATATCTTCAACTCATTTAGATTTAGCAATTTGGATCTAGGTGTGGGTTCTAACCCTTTCTTTTTCTAATTCAAAGAAAAGAGGCACAACAAATTTTTGTGGGATGATCTTCCCACCTTCTATCAGATTGTAATAGGATCCTAAATTAGGCTGAGGGCTTGGTTCAAGTATTTATTTAGCCTTGCCTTCCCCACATGACTGTTCTGCTGCCTTCTCTTCTAATTTTTCAGTTTCTTTATGCTTGGCTAGTGTTTCCTGTAGAGATGTTTCAACTTCCTGTAGGACTACTTTTGAGTCCACCAACTTGCTTCTTTCCTTCCAGGTAGATGTTTTGGGACTTCCTCTCTCATAGGTGATAGAGATATTGGAGGTAGTTTCTTCCTTCTTTTCAGTAGGTGTATCCTCAATGATAATTGGTTCCCTTGATGGTGGCTGGGGCTTGCCCACCTTAATCCTGGTGCTCCTTCTGCCTTTAAAATACATAGAGGTTTTCCTTTTTCTTTTTCCCTTTTGTTTTGCTGGAGTGCTTAATGCAGCAAGCACAACTGTTGCTTCCCTTTCCAATGTTTTAGGGGATGTTTCTTCCTACTATGCTTTTCGTTCATCTCCTGTAGTCTTTCTTGTGTCTGTTGTTTTTGCTTGTGTCTCTGCTATCTCTGGTGGTGTCTTCTCTTTTTCTTGCTGGGTCCCAGCCTTGCCTGTGGAAATCTTCTTTTGGGCTTTCTTGGGCTTTTCCTTCTCAGCCTTTTTCCTTTTTCTCTTCTCTGTTTTTGAGGCTGTCTTTTTTTCTGCCTTAGGCTCAACAACAGTTTTGTCAAATTTCTCCTCTTCTTTCTGTTTCTCCTTTGTTTTTCCTTCTGTTTGAATGTATTGTGTTTCCTCATTACTGTTCTTCTAAAGTTCCTCGGTTTTTTCCTCCTCTTCACTGCTGGATGGGCTATTGTCCTCAGTTAAAGTTTTGATGTCATCTTCTGTGGACATATTCCCGAAGATTTCCCAAGCTATGGGGATGGTATATGCGTGTAGGGCATCTTCTACCAATATTTTGATGAGCCAATGGTGGGCCAGCTAGTCTGGGACCCCTGCACTTAGCTTGGTGCCACATTCTATCAAAGTCTGGAGGAGGAAATATGGGAGATTGAGTTTTCTAGCTGGAGGTAGGTCCATCCTATATCTCAATTCATGCAATAACCTGAAATGATAACCATAAATTATGTTGAACCTCCCTTCACAAGTGATATATTTCATTATCTGGTAGTTGACTTCACTCCATGGAGGAGGTAAGCTTGTCCTTCTAACCCTGTTTTTATCCTCTACAGGATGTTCCTTAGGCTGAAAAAATGTCTTCTTAGCAACCTGTCCCAATGTTTTTTCCTCCTTGCTCCAAGGGAGTCCAAGTTGAAGACCTGTGATTCTGCTGATGAAATCAGGTGTAAGCTCTAGGGTCAGACCCCTAACACTGACTATAGCATGAGTTTTCGAATGAGGTCTTAGGAACATCAAAAATTCTCCAGTCACCTCCTCATCATATCCATGAATTCTTTCAAAGAAGGGCATCCAATTTGCCCTGGTGAAGAGGACCACCACCTCAGGGTGCTCATACAATTTGCTGGAGTTCAAAGGTTCTTTTCTCATGAAACCTCCTAGCATGGTGTTCAGTGATTTCAAAAAATGCTCAGGTGAGAAAGCAAGCAAAACTGAAAACAGAGGGATAAATGAATTTTGTCTTTTTCTGAAACCAGATAGGGAATTTTCCTGTGTGCTTTCTCCTTACAACATCAAATGGAAATATTTCCCTTGTTTCAAACTTCTTTTATCCTAAATTTTATTCTTGGCTTTTGGAAAGATTTTTTTTTTTTTTTTACATGACAAAGAATAGATAACACAGTTTTTTCCAGAGAGTACACAGGCTTGCAAATTCAGTTTTTTTCTTCACAGGCTGATCTCTATGATTGAATGAGTTTTATTTATAGTAGAATGTGAGAAAGAAGAAGACAAAATTTGAATGCAGAGAAGAAAAGAGAGAACTGTGTAGAACTTAGAGAAACTATGCAGGCAAACTTTTAAGCTTCACTTTCCTTTCTTTCAACCCAATACTATGTTTTTAATCCACCACCTTATACAAATACGTCATATGCAGAGAAGTTTCTTGAGCCTACCTCGTTTTTAAGCTTGAAGTTTGACAAAAATCTCGGGTTTTCCTTCTGCGGAGCTGCTCTCTGCCCTTCCTGTAGAAATCTTCTGGCTCCTGTAGAATGGAGCAGTGCTCCTGTAGAGCCTGATAGGTGGGAGGGTTTTGAAAATCTAGTAGAAAACTGGCGAAAGATGACTGGTTTGTTGTTCTGAAGGTGGTAGGTGAGTACTGTAGTCGTGAACGTTGTGAATGAAGAATGAAACAAAGGGTGGCAGAGGCTTAGACTGCACTATCCTTTAACTGTTGGCATAATCCGTGGTGAGGAGGTGAGGTGGCTGGATGGTTACATTATCCCCATATGGACCGTTGGTTCTATGTCACATTCATAATGGTTCTGCATGCCGACTGACCACCATCACCTCCCTTACTCCCGTTATACACCGCCACCACTACCAGTCCCGAATGTTTTCTTCCCGAGTTGACATACCACACCTGTTGGCTGCGTATCTGATTGGCAGTTTGAATTTTATGGGGCTCATTTGAATTCCACGAGGGTGTGTAGCTAAAAAAGGGTAGCCAGTTAGATGGACATCGATTCTGTTTAATAGTGACCATTCCCACAGCTCATGCAGTTTTGAAATAATATTCGTGAAATCGAGGAATAGGTTTAGGCACTTACCTGCTCAGTCATTGTTGTGTTATGCATGCTTCGGACTTTGGCACTTCATTTCCTCGTTGCTGTTGCTGTTGGCACACTGCATTCTCGGCCTTGGGCTTATGCTAATGATCTCTCATTCAAAAATTGCTTCTCGCATGTTTCATACGTCTTGCTGCACTGACCCTGTCTTTGGAGTATGTTTTTCAAAGAGATCAGCTGCTACAGGATTGTAGGATTTGCTGTAGCTGCTTCTCCTTTTGAAATTCAAGCTAATACTTGAGTAGAGATAACAAAACTGCTGAAGAGGGTCTTGACTGAAAAGAAATAGCAGGCGGAAGGTATTGGGTAGGAATGAGTAAGAATGTTGCTGCTTTTATTTGTCATCATTTTTTTTGGGGTTTTCAGAATGAAAGAAACATAATTTTTGTATGTGGCTGTGCAGGGACAAAAACGAGTGGAATTGTGGGTATACAGGGATGGAATGGCGAAATAGGAAGATGGCTGGTGGCATGGAGGTTCACAGGCCTCATAGACAAATTTCCAACCCTCGGGTCCTTCTCTGAGATTGATTTTGGCCTTTCTGTAGTTTCTACAGGATCCTCTTGTAGAATACACAAAGTTTCTTGTAGGATGAGAAATTTTTAGAGCAAATGAGACCAAGACTTGGGAAAGGATAACAGTGATGGAGGGATGGGCTATGAAGGGTGCATGCAGCCTAGCCATATCTTTTTCTTCTTGTGTGACCCTCCTGCAACCTATAATTTATTCAAAAGAAGTTAGGTTTTTTTTTTTTTTTGAGACAGCTGGGGTGCCTCCAGGAGGTTTTCACCCTAACTGCCTACCCTGGGCGCCTCTAAGAGGTTTTCACCTAGAGATATTTTATTCCATTTTCTGTTTTTTCTAATTTTTTTTTTTTTTCAGGGTATGGGTGGAGTGGAGAAAGGTACCTGCTCCACTACCAACACTGATTTACCCAGAGTCTCAATGAACTCTTGCTTGGAAAGGGGCTTCCTGTAGATCTTCAATCTATGCCCATTGACGAGCATGGGGATGGCTTCTTCATCAATGGTCTGGATAAGGACTGAACCATTGTCATTGCATTTTTCTACTACATATGGTCCCAGCCATCTTGTCCTCAGCTTGCCCTTGAAATCCTTGTATCTCGAATCATACAGCAGTGCCCAATCTCCTTGCTGGAATTGTTTTTCTTTGAGGTGTCTGTCATGCCAGATTTTTCTTTAAAGTTGGACTATCTCTGAGTGGAGAAGGGCCTGCATTCTCTGTTCATCCAGTCCATTTAGCTTAAGAAATCTCTCCATTTGTGCATGGCTGAGATCTAGGTCTAGTTGAGCTGCCATCCTTAATGTGTTATATTCAAATTCTATGGACAACGAAGCCTTCTTCCCATAGACCAGCTCATAGGGTGTGAAACCTGTGGTGGTCTTCCAAGTAGTGTTATAAGCCCAAGTGGCCTCAACCAATTGTTCTGCCCAATCTTTTCTGCTGCTGCTCACTAGCTTAGTGAGAATCCCTTCCAAAGCTCTATTATCGACTTCCACCTGTCCATTTGCTTGTGGATGATAAGGGGTGGAAGTTCTCTGCTTAATCTTGTGAAGTGTGAGCAGGTCTTCAACCAAATTGGAGGTAAACTGACTCCCTTGATCTGTGACTAATTCTCTTGGATAGCCAAACTTGTAGAAGATATTCTCCCTCAAAAACTCAGCTACTTTGATTGCCTTTGTTTCTTCCCATTTTGTCAAGTAATCCGTGCACACAATGATGTAAGACTTCTGTTTTGAAGGAGGGTTGATAGGACCCACAAAGTCCATGCCCCACTTCTCAAATGGCTTGAAAGTCACTTGAGGTTGTAGGGGCATCTCATCCTTTGGAGTAGGTTTCCCCATCCTTTGACATCGGTCACATTGGCTGATGTATCTCCTGGCATCTTGATGAAGAGTGGGCCAATAGTAACATGCCTGCAGACTTTTGAAGGCAGTTCTCTTTGCTGCAAAGTGGCTCCCACAGGGCCCATCATGATAGGCTAGGAGGATGTCAAAAACTTTCTCCTCCCTGACACATCGCCTCAAAATCTGATCTAGGCCAAGTTTAAAAAGATTGTCCCCAATCCAAGTGAATGGGGCACTTTTCCTCACGATCTTGCTCTTTTCTTTTAAGAACAGGTGTGGAGGAAAATGTGATGAAACTAAATAATTTTCTATATCAGCAAACCATGGAGAGAGTATTGAAATAGAAAATAGGTGTTCATCTGCCATTTGATCATCCACCATTCCTTCTTCACTTGCAGGCAAATCTAGTCTAGACAAAAAATCAACAACAACAGTTTCCTTACCTGGCTTATCAGCAATGTTCAAATCAAATTGCTGCAATAAATGTAACCATCTAATGATACGAGCATTTACATTAGGTTTATTCAACAAATACCTAATTTCAACATGATCAATGTGTACGAATGTTTGATAGCCAGCGATGTAGTGTCTGATCTTGTTTAGGGAATGGACTATAGCCAAGAGCTCTTTTTCTGTTAGTGTAGTTTAATTCTGCCTTGGACAGGTTTTTATTGAAAAAATATATGGCATACAGTAGCTTCCCTTCAACTTGTCCTAAGGCTGCTCCTATAGCTTTGTTCGAGGCATCTGTGTGAATTTGGAAAGGTAGGGCCCAGTTTGGACCTCGCAAGATTGGGGCAGTTATAAGCTTACCTTTCAAGGCATCCAGAGCCTCTTGATAGTTTTTAGTCCATATGAACTCAACATCTTTTCCCAAAAGACCAAACAATGGAGAGGCTAGCTTCCTAAAATCCTTAATGAATCTTCTATATTACCCTGCTAAGCCTAGAAAACTTTGAACGTCTCTTACCTTTTGAGGAGGTGGAACCCTTTGGATGATAGCAATCTTGTTGGGATTCACCTGCAATCCTTGCTGAGAAATTGTATGACCTAGCATAGTCCCTTCAGTCATCAGGAATTCACATTTATCAGGACCGAGGGATAGGTTCATTTAAATACACTTGGCTAAAACTTTCCTTAGGTTAGTCAAAGCTTCTTGGAAGTTAGAACCATAAGGGGTAAAGTCATCCATATAGATTTCCATTGAATCATGAACCAGTTCAGCAAATATGCTCAGTACTACTCTCTGGAAAGTGGCAGGAGCATTGCACAACCCAAAGGGAAGGACCCGGTAGGCAAAGGTACCCCATGGACAAGTGAAAGTGGTCTTATCTTGGTCTTCCAGGCTGATTTGGATCTGGTTGTACCCGCTAAACCCATCTAGGAAGGAAAAAAACTTCTTCCCTGCCAGGCCATCTAACACTTGATCTATGAAAGGCAAAGGGAAATGGTCCTTCTTGGTGGCCTTGTTGAGTTCTCGATAATCTACACAGATTCTCCACTTCTCGTTTTTCTTTGGCACTAGCACCAAAGGAGAAACCCATTCGCTATCAGAGATGGGGTAGATGAATCCTGCATCCAGCAACTTTTGCAGTTCTTCTTTGACAATGTCCTTAAGGGCTGGATTCATCCTCCTTTGAGGCTGCTTGACTGGTTTACAATCTTCTTTAATGTAAATGTGATGAGTACAGACTGAAGGGTGGACTCCCTTTATCTCCTTATGGCTCCAAGCAAAAGCATCCAAATGGTTGTCCAATAAGCTACACAACGCCTTTTCCTGGGAGGTGGATAGGGATGAGTTGATCTTCAAGGTTTTGTTTGGACCAAATTCCACATTCTTTACACGGAGAGAGGTTGGATCAGCCACACAAAGATCAACTAAAGCATTGGCTTGGGTTTCTTCCACCAACTCTTCTAATGGCAACACACTGGGGGGTGGATTTTGAATCAAATTCTCAATAAGATCATCCTTGGTTTGAGGACCCCCCTTGGTAGCTTCCACTGTGCACAATGGTGCGGAGTAGACTTCATCCTCATCTTCCTCCTCCAACTAGAGAGGTAAGTCATGTTCTAGCAGAGGTTGGGCAAGAGGATATAGGACTAGCTGTTTGGACATATGCCCATTCTTGATGGTCATGCTCCTAGCTCAACAACTGATGTAAGCATCTACAATAGCTAACCAAGGCCTTCCCAGGATGAGAGGATACCCAGTGAGGTTTGCCTTTGGCTAAAGAACCAAGAAGTCAGTAGGGTACTCATAGGAATCAATGGAGACCATGAAATCTTCCACAATCCCCTCAGGAGTCACAGTGGAGTGGTCTGCCAACTACAATACTGTTGAGGTCTTTCTTAGGGAACCCTGGAGGTTGAGTTTGAGCATAGTGTCCCTGTTCATTACGTTAATGATAGCCCCTAGATCAATCAAGACGTGGGGAATTATGGTTCCATTGATGTGGACATCGACTACAGGACTCGCAGGGTCCAGATATTTTGGACCGATTACCCGTCCTAACATCAGTTCGAACAGTTGTCCTATGACATTGATAGTTGGGGCATCTCTCTTGCGCCTGCTTGGGTGCCTGAAACACTTCTCTTTGATCAACTTGTTGTAGATTGGTACATCTTTTATGGCCTGGAGAAATGGTATTTTTACACATAACTATTTTAGTTCTCCCAAAAGTTCAGTTTCTTCTGGGGTCGGTTGTGTGGTTCCAGTTAGTCTCTCAGGAAAGGGTGGAATGATTTTGGTTCACTTTCCTATTTCTCTTCCTCATCCTCCTTAGGAGGAGGTTGGCTATCTGGGAGAACCTTCCCAAATCGTAGGTTAATCTCCTGAATCTCCACAGCATAGGTAGGGCATGTTGTTTCTCCAGTATATACCTGCTGGGCCTGTTTGTTATTGGGGTTCAGGTTCGGTTGAGCAGGTATTTGGGGTTGTCTTGGAGGAGCAGGAGGTAATGGTTGTGGTTGAGCAGGTGGTGGAGGCAAAAGAGCGGGAGGAGAGTTGTATTGGGGCCTCCACCCCTGATGAGGTGCATTCCACTGAGGTTGTGGCTGAGCATGAGAATGAAACGAATGAGCAGCTGGTTGAGTATGGTATTGAGATGGATACGACCAAGGAGGGGGTGTGGACCAGGAAGGATGAGAAGAGGGACCCCAAGAAGGCATGGAAGTGGCTTGATTGGGGTTGTAATAAGTCTGGGATGTCCTTTGCATTCCCTGCTAGTAAGGTCTGGGTCCATGTGGCCTCCTTTGGTTCATGAATTAGATTGGTTCAATGGCACCTTCAGCCCCTTGGTACATAGCTTTAAATACAGGTAAGGAAGGGCACTGATTTGTAGGATGGTCTTCTTGATAGAAAAAACACACTTCTACGGAGTGCAATGCGCATTTGTTCCTAGGATGCTTTCTAGTGCACTAGGGACAAAAGATGACCAAAGCCCTCTCAGCTTCCTCTTACTTCTTTTGGATTTGCAAGGTATCCATTTGCATGGCAATAGTTTGTCTCATCTCGCTTTTGAAATCTTCCATCTTATTTTCAAATTCACTTTTAAGGAATGAACTAGATAAGGGGGTATTGGCTAAAGGTTGATTTCCCCTACCTCTTTTTTTGGCTGCCCTAGAATGGTTTCTAAACACAGTCTTTATGTCATCATAAGGTAGCTGGTAGATGTCTCCCCCAGCCAACAAATGGAGGGTATCTAGAAGGTCTTCAGGGACTCCTCTTAACAGAACCAACTTCACATATTCGGGGTCAAGTGTGCACCTAACCCTTTTATAACTGAGTTGAAACCTCTCTTGATAGTCTTCTAAAGATTCATCACTCCCCATGGTCATTCGAAAGATTTCTTCCTTTGTATCCTTTGACCTACAGTAGTCCCGGTATTTGTTGTTAAAGGCTTGTTGCATCTAAGCCGAAGTTGTGATATTGTTTCCAGGTAACCCCATGAACCAATGTAATGCTGCATCCTTGAGGGTAGAGGGCAAGAGTTTTAACTTTTGCTCGTCTTCTACATAGTCATAGGTTCGACAAAGGACAACAAACTCAAACAAGAAGGTATCAAGGTCTTTAGAATTCAATCCATGGAAGTGAGGTAAGGCCTGTAGAGCTATAACTAGGGTCTCTCACACCACCAATTATTCCACATTATTAAGTCAATCCGGGATCGTTTTGTTCTTTCAAGGAGTAACTCAATCCGAGGTTGTTCTGTCCAAGTAGTGCTCGGTAGTATAGCGTTCTAATGACTTGAAAGGAAACAAACACTAAGCTGTAACTAAACCAGTTCATAAAATGAAATCACACAAGGCAAATGATCAGTCAAGGGTACGGAACCAATAATCCTTCCCTTTAGAAACTGATAAAGAAAGAAAACCAAAGCATGGGCTTATAGGTCAGGGAGCTAGGCAACGTCTTGCTGGGCTCACGACAGCCTTAGGCCTGCTATCACGCGAAAGCAATAAAGGCAACTTAGCGAAAGTAAAATGGAACATCAATTCTTAAAATGGAACAGCAGTAATGAAATGGAACAACAGTAATGAAATGGAACAACAGTAGTGAAATGGAATAGCAAACTATCATAAACAGGAAACGTCAATCATATAAAATGGAACAGCAAACCAAATGGAACAGCAACCCAAATGGAACAACAAACCCAAATGGAACAGCGAACCCAAATGGAACAACAACTCCAAATGGAACAGCAAATCCAAATGGAACAGCAAACCCCGAAGTATGTACACGGTCTATACTACTGTAGTGATCCGAGGGTAATGTATGATGCGACTATGTTTCTGAACAAAGTGATATTATCTTCAAGCCTCACAAATACTTATTTCATATGAATCCAATAATGATAACATTCATACCAATAACTTGTTGTAGAAATGGATGCAATTCGAATAGATTCAGTTTGTGTAATACAGAGACGTGAATTAAAGAACTTATTCAGATTCAAATACTAATTAAGAAGCATATTCTATCATAGTAAAGATATATCGGATTACTGTAATAAAAGAAATAAGCAAACCACACAAATCACCGTATGATACAACAGCGAGTGACCATCGGAGCTGGGCCCTTGGCTACGATGGTACACTGCTTAGAGTTACTTTAGATGTAGAAACGAAGTGAACACCAAATCCTTTATATTGATTGCATTAACAAAAGTGTACAAAATCAGATCTTACAAAAGCTCAGAGATCAAAATCGTTCTGAGTTTATAATTATAATAACAGTCGTCCCCCCACGCTCGATGGCGTGGTACCTTTATATAACAGAAATGACGGAGATGTCTAGATACAAAAGATAAGCTTAAAGCAACGATCCCTCAGGATCGAAGATCCTGAGGGATTCGCTAATCGTTCGGGTCTCCTCTTCCCTTCTTGCGTTCTCCGTCACGATACCCTGCGTTCTTTTCCTGGATTATTCGGCTCCAATTTTACCTGATCTTGTCCGCATCCGGTTCCCTGTCGACGGGGTAGCAGTTACTTTCCTTACGCTTCTTGTTTTTACTCGATAATTCCCTATTTCCGCGTCTTTATGCATAGAAAACATCGATTATTAGTGATTGAGCTTTGTTTGTCCATTTTCACCCAATTTACCAAAAACCTTATATTTTTAGGCTCATAATGCAGAAAAGATTAGAAATAGTATTGAAAAACCACTAGATTACTTATCAAAAAGCATACCTTCCAGGTGCTCCACACACCCCCCTGCTTACCCTGTTTCATGTCCTCATGAAAACGTTGTAATTGACATGCAGGGCTGTGAGAGAGTAGGCCAGAGAAGGGATCTCAAAAAGAGGCCGACAACCATGATTAGCAACTAGATGGTCAAAGAACTGGTCTAACTGATCTGCAGGCATCTCATATAGAGCCCGATATCCAGGTGCAGGATGCCAAACAATTGGGCTGCGAAACCGATACCCCAACCACAATGGTCCTGCTCGCAGAATCCGTTCCCCATAGAGACTCAATCGACTGGCAGCCAATTCAAAATTCTCAAAGTTAAAGGGTTCCCTGAGCTGGATGTTTGGGTTAGAGGTTCGGTAGCGAAACTTTGCAGCATGGAAGGCCTGGTCTTTAATAGTCAGGAAATACTCCAGACCATTTCGGATCAAGTCTCCATGCATGGGACCTAATATCTTCATGACACCTGGGATCCTCATCATACTCCTATGCTCTCTCCATAATGCTGCTGGGTCCCTAGGTTCAGCTCGTACCCAAAGGTCTAAACTATTTTCTTGCCTCTGAAAGATGTTGTAAGCTTTAAGCCATTTGAACTGATTCACCCCAAATGAGATAAAGGCTTGAAATCGTATATCGCCAACGAAAGGGCCAGGATTCAAATCAGTTTCCTGGTCTAGGACAAGATTGTGCAAGTAGAATTCACATAACAACCTTTGAACTTTAACTCCATAGTGCTTGCAGCAATCTATAAAATCATTAACAGTGTTGATATGGATGGGTGCTCCTGCCCTAACAGCTTTTATTTTTAATCTCAAATAACGTTCAAGCAAAAACAAAGCATAATTTTTAGCAGGGGCTCAACAAGTCAAAACATCAGTATACAAGGAACACAAGGTGTCCATCTGCTTAACAACACTATCTAGTCGACGAGTTACCTTAGCAACCTTTTCCTGCTCCTTCTGCCATCCTTCAAAGGCCTGGCTCTCAGACTGACTGATGTTTCGAAGTTACTGTTGGAGCTCCTCGTATCTTTCCTTGGGGACCGTCTGTTCTCGTAACTGCTCGGCCTCCTGCTGGGCTTCCTTCATCATTTTATGCAAGGTTCTGGTTTTCGGGTCTTTCTTCCACAGAGCCGTAGAAGCTGGAAGTTTAACCTGGACCTTCCTATTGCGTTGTTTGGAATTTAGGACCCGAATTACACCCGAGGGGGGTGCTTCTGTTTGAACCTCTTTGTTATCTGTTTCCTTTTTAATGCGAACAAAGGGTTGCTGCGGTCTTCCTACCACCGGAGCCTCTTGCTGTTCCATTGGAATATCCATTTGTTCCTCCGGGCCAGATGGAACAGCACCCTGTTCCACATTGTCATTCGGAACAGCGGACTGTTCCTCAACAGTAGGTTTCCTGATGGGGTTTCGTCCATCAAAACGAACCCTAACCCTTGGGGTTCTTGCTGCCGTGGTCCTTTTCCTTTGCCTTGCGGTTTTTTGTATTCTCAGACTGGATTTCAACATTCTGATTTGTTGCCGAAGTCTGGCTATCGTGCCCAGCATCCTCTGGTGCTTCTTCTTCAATTTTGCAATTTCCCTAGCCTTGGCAGAGGGTTTGGGCTTCAATCTTACTTCTTCTTCCTCTCCTGGAACATCTTCCGGCGCCCTGGGGACAGATTGTCCCGAATTGATGTCTTCTGCTTCATTACCAAAGCCAGGCAGGTTTTCTTCCCCTGCCTCTTCTGCATGCCCTTCTTCAGGTAACTCTTCTTCTGCGGGACCGTCAAAGATGCCTCCTGGACTGGAGGCTTGGCCGTATTCTCCCATATTGGCCAGAACTGCTGCCAATTCCTCTTCTCCTGGATGGTCTTGCAACAGACTACCCATGGATTGTGCATTTTCTTCCTCAATTCCTTCTTCTGGCTGGTTAGTTCCAGCCTCTAGTTGCTCAGCATTTCCTTTGGGTAATTCACCTTCCTCTTCCGAAGGTTCATCCTCGATTTCGATTGGTTGGGTCGCAGTTTTCTGAATCTTTTCCAACCTTCCCCATATTCGAACCAATCGAGCTGACTTCCTGGGTCTTTCAGGCAGGTTGGGAGTGCCAACAGGTTCTCTAGGTTCCTCTGGTCGTTCCGGCGTATCGGAGGATCGCTTCCGTTTCGACACAGCATGCTTTTCTGCCGCCGACTTCTTACGTTTCTCTGATTGTTCCGGCGTGCTAGAGGACTGCTTTCGTTTTGAAACAGCATGCTTTTCTGCTGCTGGCTCCTTGTGTTCTTCTGAACGTTCCAGTGTGCTGGAGGTTCGAGGTAAAGCCAGTCCCATTTTGACTGTTTCGACCAATTCCTCCCAGGTGTCTTACTGTTGGGAAAGACTGTGGCTTATTATTACCTGAATCAGTCTGTGGTGGCTAACAACCGTCTCCTCTTCCCTTCTTGCGTTCTCCGTCACGATACCCTGCGTTCTTTTCCTAGATTATTCGGCTCCAATTTTACTTGATCTTGTCCGCATCCGGTTCCCTGTCGACGGGGTAGCAGTTAATTTCCTTGCGCTTCTTGTTTTTACTCGATAATTCCCTATTTCCGCGTCTTTCTGCATAGAAAACATCGATTATTAGTGATTGAGCTTTGTTTGTCCATTTTCACCCAATTTACCAAAACCCTTATATTTTTAGGCTCATAATGCAGAAAAGATTAGAAATAGTATTGAAAAACCACTAGATTACTTATCAAAAAGCATACCTTCCAGGTGCTCCACAAGGCCAAGGGACTTATGTTTTTCATTTTTATGTCCCCATTGGTCTTTCAGATAGGAAATACACCTTCTATTCTTTCCCTATTTCCTCTAACGTTTCTGTTTTCAGCCATGGTCTCAGGAGGAAAGGTTTCATGCTCTTCTTTTGTTATAGGATCTTCGTATATCTCTAGAGGTTCACCTATAGTTTCTTTCGGATCACTGCCATCAAAGAAGAGGAAAGGGAAACTTAGTGATGTGGTGGGGGTGTTGGGTAGGAATTTCCCTGAATTGTCTCTATTCCTACAAGGCATGAAAGGAAATCTCTTTTTGGGTAATTTTTGTGTTGTTGTTGTTGTTTTTGTTTTCTTTTTTCTGCTTGTACCTACAAAAACTGAAATCGATTGAACAACAAATTGCAACTAACTAAAATAAACCTTGCGGAAATGAAAATTGTAGAATTAAAATGAAAGCAGGAAATGACTAATCTATTTTGCTGAAATGAAATTGCAGAATTGAAATGAAAGCAAGAAATGACTAATCTATTTTGCTGAAATGAAATTGCAGAATTGAAATGAAAGCAGGAAATGTCTACTCTACACTTGCTGAAATGAAATTGCAGAATTGAAATGAAAGCAGGAAATGCTAATATACACTTGCTGAAATGAAATTGCAGAATTGGAATGAAACAACTACTCTACTCTTGCTGAAATAAACTACTTAGCAGAAGGTTGCAGTAGAAAATAAAAGAACAGCAGTAATCACAAAATACTCTGACGCTTCCCCGGCAATGGCGCCAAAAAGATGGTGAGTTACAGTATTGCACCAATGATGCTACAACTCCTGGAGATCCCTACTTTACTTTTATCAACCCAGTAGTCTGTAACAAACTTGGAAGCGACAGTGCTATATGCACAAGTACTAGCTCTTACTGTAGGTTGTCACTTGAACAACTGGAATACGTTTTCTAGGAGCTTAAGCCTGATTTCTCGGAAGAAGCTTTTAATAGTGATGCAAGAAAACTAACTCAAAAGAGGCTATTCTACTTGTAGAAAGATAATGAAAACTAAAAGGAAACACAAACCCTAGCAAACCCTAGTTTTACCCACTAACCCTAGTTTTCCAAGAAAAGAGATGGAAACTACTGAAATGTATGTCATTGGCTATTAAAAAGGTAAAATGCATGTATTCAAGCTACTTTTGAAGGAAAATGAGAAGAAATCATCTTTTTGTACTTTTGAGCAATTTTATGCAGAATTATTATGCTTGTGTTTTAATTAGTTGTGATTGTGCAGAGGTTTGGTGGCAAAGGGAGATGGAGTTGGCATTTGTAGGAGGTATGGAAGGTGTGGAGAGGTCCTAAGAAGTCCCTAGTACCCTTCTAGAGACTTCCATTGTGATCAGACTTCGAAAAATCACTCGCATGAAATTCTACAGGAGGGTGCAAGGGATCTACAGGATGTTCTAAAGGAGGTTCTATAGGAGGAGGCCGAAAGTGGTTTTTAGTAGGTTTGAAGGTGGGAAATCAGTGGGAGAATGGAAATGAAGGCAGGGTAGAGATGTTAAGGGGTCTAGGACTTTGTAAATGAAGATCAGGAATGAAGGAGTTGGTTGGATTTGTTCGAAGGTCAAGAAAGCAATTTTGCACAAAAACGCATAAATTAGGGCAGTTTGGGAAAGTATGGCGAATGAGTAGGGGAAATATTGAGATATGGACTGGAGCAGGTTGTGTAATGGGAGAATGATAAGCTGGAGTGTTCTACAACTGAGTTTCACACTTACTTTTCAAAACTGTGCCAAGCAAGAACTAAAAAAACAGAGTTTTATCTATTTTAACTTAATTCTAACCTAAAAACCAGAAAAGTGCTGAACAGAACTTTATGGACAGGAAGTTATGCCGGAAAGCCATGGAAAATGAACATGAAATGATCTAAGCATGTAAATCTAACTGATATCAACTTCTCCAACTCGAAATCTCACACTGGCAATTGCATTGGAAAGCAAAAACAATGTTTTGGTGGCAGCAAGAGTGCCTTGATCTCAGATCATGGTCCCAAGGAGGGAGAAAGGAGATCAAGGCCTACTTGGTAGCCTTTTTGGATCTTCTTCTGTTATTGCAACAACCTATCTAATCAACCTAAAGTAAGAACAATTATTCTAACCATCAAAAGCAACCTAATTAACAAAACAAGATTTAACCTAAACAACAGAAATTATTTCATGAATGCAAGAAAAAACATATAAATACACAAAGGAGGTGTTGGGTACTTGGTTTGGGCCCAAACCCAAGAGCTGCATCCCTCTAGGAAAGATCAGTGCTGGATTCATCTTCATTGATCAAAAGAAGAATAACTACATCACCAAACTGTCTGCAAAAAGAGCTCGAAAATGAGTTGAGTACAAGGCTGCACTAAAGTGCGAAAATAGACTATCAAATGGCTAACCTATTGAGGCTTGAAGCCTTCTTATTTATACAAGTGAGGAATCCCAACAGTCCTCCTAAACTTTAGGAACTCGGTTGCCTAAAACTGCAAATAACAGCAACTTCACTAAACCTTCTCGGCTGCCCCTTGGAATCATCATTTGTGGGCTCTTGTACTCCAAGATGTTGATGGTGAACTCGAAGAAGGGGTCATTAATGAAGGATATACCCCTCCTATAAGTCCTCAACCATGTTTCCTCAAGTTTGGCTGCCAATCTGCTCATAGATGCCTGGTCTTTGTCCAAAAATGTCCAAAAATCTGCAATAAACACTCATTTGACTATGTGGCAAAGTGACTATCCGAATTCACTCTATTGACATAAATATATTCAAAAACATGCACAAAACTATGGAGAATGGTAGATTAAATGAAAACAATAGGCAGAATGAGCCCATATAGTTACCCATTTCTGGGTCTCATCACTTGCTTGCACTGAACCTACCTGGACCAATCATACGCGTTCCTGCACCAGGGATTTCTGTAGCATCAAAGAAGAGGGGATAAATATTTTGATAGAACACAGTTCTTTGGCTGGACTAAAAAAATCTGCCTAAATATACCAGAGAAGTTTTATTCACCATTCTTTGGTGTTTCATGAGGATGCCTTCTAATCTGACTGTATCAGATCTTGCAATCGATCCATGAGGGAACAAAGAAGTGGGAAGGGGTAATTTTCCGAATGGGAAGGCATATCGTAACAATGATTCCAAGAACACTACTACCAAGGGGGGTAAATGAAAATGGGATGTGGAAAAAATTCAAGGGGGAAAAGAGGGATTTTAAGAAATCGGATAGGGATAATTTTTTTAGAAGAAAAAGAGGGTGATTCATTATGGGATTAAGAAAAGAAAATAGCAGGAATTAATAAATGTGAAAATAGATGAAAGCCATAATTTTATCTTCAAGATCTGCCTGCACTCGTGTCAGAAAAAGGTAAATGCAGTGGGAATTAAACGTTTACCTGGATAAAAATTTCCATGCTAGTTACCCCAAACTTGGGTAAGCGTTGGGTTCCTTGAACTTGCTTCTTCTTGGTGACAACCAAAATATCTAAAAATCAAGTAACATTCCCTTTTTATTGAAATTTCAATCTTCCTGCCAGTATGCTGGTTTTCAGGTTGATGCTTCTGCAATTATGTCAGTCAATTGTTTTTCATAATTACAGGAAAAAAAATTTATACTTTTTATTTTTGTCATTTTTCTTTTCTTTTATTTTTTTTAATTTTATTTTATTATATGAGGAAAAGAAAGAAACAAACCTTCAACAGGTTGGTGTTTCCACCTACCAACTCCTTTTCAGATTGTTGTTGGAGTTGCTACATAAAATCTCCCTTAGTAAGGGGATGAAGATACACCTTCAATCTATGCCCATTTACCAAGAACATGAAATTTCATCCATCAATAGTTTTAATTTCTACTACTCCTCTCAAACATTTTGACCACATCATAAAGTCCCATCCAGCGTGTATAGAATTTTCCTTTAAAATATTTAAATCTAGAATCGTAGAGGAGTAACCAATCACCTAGTTGGAACTACTTCTTCCGGATAGACTTGTCATGCCATTTCTTACGCTATTGTTGAACCAAGATGTTCTGTTGAACAAAATCCCTTCGAAATTCATCTAACTCATTCAACTGTAGAAGACGTTGCTATTGTGCTTCAGAGAGATTTAGCCCCAATTGGACTGTATTCCTAAAGTCTTGATCTAGAATTCTATCAGCAAGAGGACTTTTTTCCCATACACCAACTCATATGGTGTGTGTCATGTGTTGTTCCTCCAAGTGGTTCAGTATGCCCACAAGGCTTCCAGTAATTTTTCAACCCAATGTTGTCTGTGGATATTTATGGTATTTTTGAGTATGGACTCAATCACCTTGTTTGTGGACTCCACCTGACCATTTTTTTGTGGGTGATACAGTGTAGATTTCTTGTGCCAAATTTTGTATTGTTCCATCACATCCTGTACCAAATTAGAAATAAACTGCAGTCCATTGTCAGAAATAATTTCTCTAGGCACACGAAATCTAGTAAAGTTTTCAGTAAAAATAAAATCAACAACTTTTTTAGTAGCAAAAGAAATAACTTTAACTTCTACCCATTTTGTAACGAAATATGTAGAAACCAAAATATTTTTTTTATTTAATGATGTTGGATTTATTGGTCCTACAAAATCAATGGCCCTGTTAGAGTCAGTCTGGTCAGCCCTCCGTCAGAGATCAAAACTCTTTGTGCATTTCAATTTTAGGTGTCCTGCTCCATTCACTCAGCTGCATTTCGCTAGAGACATGCCATGATATGACGAAGAAAGTCATGCTAGTCATTTTCCCTCATGTCTAGCTCCTGTTGGCTCAGGTCTTTGTCCATAATCACCGAAGCTCATGATAGTCAAGGTCTGGTCCTTTACAGGACAAAGTCATTTTTATGTTTGGGTCTAGGAATTCATCAATTTGGCCTTTGAAAACATGTCCAGAACAAGCCATGCAGGCCAGAGGGAGGCCTTACATAGCTATGGCTCAGAAAGCTTCATCATCACCTAGAGAGACATCGACTCTTCTTCAAAACTCTGTTTTGAAGAAAAGTCAAACAAGGTCATTTATGACAATTTTTTCCAAAAAATCACTATTTGACTTTTCAGATGCAGTTATGATTTACATGGCCAAACGCTCCGTCATATAGTCCCTGTAAAGAGGTGCCAAAATTTTCATCATTTGAGCCAAAATGTCAAAGGGAAAGTGAAAATCAATGTGTTTAAAGGTCAATGAAAAAGTGCAAAACTCAGCATTAGAAAAGTGGTTTTCAAAGAGATAAAAATCAAACCCATCTCCTCCAAGGCTATGAATACATGTTTTGGCCCAAATCAAAAGCATTGTGCTCTTGCAAGACTTGGAGAAAGCATTTCAAAGGTGTGAGGGTGAGATTGGATAAGTTTGAGTGAGCAGAAGCAGGTTTTGGTAGCGCACGACGCATATAACCAGGGGCACGGCGCACTCGTTGGGCACAACGCACATGCAACCAACCCGTCGTTGAAATATTGCACAGGCGCGGCGCATAAAAGGCGCGCGGCGCACTGGGAATTGCACGCGGCACACTGGGAATTGCACGCGGCGCACACAGTCCAGCTGCCAAGAAACGTTGCCAAACCACTTCAAATTTCGGGGAAGGCTATCAAATTGAGAGGTAAGCCCTATGAAATTGCCTGCTCATCAAGTTTTTTCAAGGATATGGTGTTTGTGAAGAGGTTGAATGTCACCCAAAATGCATAATGTCACCCATGAGAAAATCACCAAGAAAACGAAGGGCTGGGATTGTAAATTTGTGTTGATATTGCCAAGGTTTCACCCCTCATCTATTCCCCTAACCTATCATTTTTCCCATCCTCCCTTGTCATTTTTCCTAAACCCCTACCCTAAGTCACTACCATACCCTGCCCCTATTCCTCCACGATTTGGTTAATGCAAAATCACCATAGGACCAGCTTATTGGGCAAGCAAAGATTTGGGAGAGGTATGCATGGTCAAAGAGTCGAAGAGGTATGTGGGAATTCTATCTCTTCCTCACACATTCTATATATTGTATGCAATTTATTTGCAAAGGGTTGGTTGGCTTGTAACTTCTGGGAGACTGTGGGAAAGAAAATCTGTTTCTGCACTGTGTATTTTTGACAGAGAATTAATGGAAGGCAGCAGCTCTGTTTCATGAGATTCTTGTGGTTGTGAGTGTAGCAAATGTATTTCTTATGTGTTCATATGTATTTATTTATGTTTCATAATTCATTTCATGCTCATTTCCAGTGAAATTTTCTGAGTGAGATTAGGTAGAATCCAATTTTTATTGCTCTGCCCGTGGGAAAATTTCATGTTTTAGTGTTATTTCTTCTGTTGAAAAGGATTCATGTCATTATGCCCTTTTCACTTTCTTCAGCAATATATTCATACCGTGATACCTCAAACTAAATTGCTACATTTTCTGCCTACCTTGCCTCACGGAATAATCTGTGCCTTCATATTCAATTCTCTGTTCTTTGCTGAGCGCCGATCCCATAACATCCCAGAAGCTCGGTCATTTCATAAAATTGTTTCCAGAATCCCTTTGCACTTACTAGCCTAAGGTAAACATTGTATTGTAAGTCATCTCAGATCGTTTCTGATCATTTATTCACTGAGCGTGACTCAGAGAGAGCCCTCTCTTGCTCTGGTAGGGCTAGCTACCAGAATGAGCGTGGTTTGTGGTTACCCTAATTTTTGCCTTCCTTTAGCCTAAGACAGATTTAGGTGCTAACAAGCCCATTTTTCAAAAGGCTCAATCATAACTTGAGGACATAAAGGCATTTCATTGGTTTGATTAGGTTGGCCAATTCGTTGACAACTGTCGCATCGCTTGACATATTGTTTGGCATCCTTAAACAAGGAGGGCCAAAAATAGCCAGATTGTAACACTTTGTACGCAGTCTGCTTATCAACGAAGTGACCTCTGCAAGGTTCATCATGGGTAGATTTTAAGATATCAAACACTTATTCCTCTCTTACACATCTACATATAATAAGATGTGGTCTAGTGTAAAAGAAGTCTCCTTGAATCTAGGAATATGCAGCACTTTTCTGTATGATACTCCGCTTTTCACGAGCGGATAAGTGAGGTGGTGTTTTTCTAGTGACTGAATAGGTAGCTATGTCAGTGAACCATGAGGATTTTGTCGACACAGAAAATAGATGTTCGTTAGGAAGATCATCATCAACAGGAATTGCTTCACCAAGATTATTTAATCTTGAAAGATAATCTGCTACTACATTAGATTTTCCTGGTCGATCAATAATAGTAATATTAAATTCCTACAACAATAAAAACCACATGGTAAATCTACCGCTAGTTAATGGTTTATTCATCAAATATCTTATCGCAGAATGGTTAGTACGCACAAAAACTTCATATCCTGTAATGTAATGTCTGAATTTATTAATAGAAAAATTACAGCTAAAAACTCTTTCTCTGTAACCGTGTAATTTAATTCAGCGGGTGACAAGTTTTTACTAATGAATTAAATAGCATAGGATTGTTTGTCTTCTTCTTGTCCTAAAGCTACGCCAATAGCAGTATCTAAGGCATCAAAGGAAATATAAAATGGTAGGGACCAGTTTGGTTCTCTCAAAACTGGTGCCTGATTTAGTTTTTTGTTCAATGTCTCAAAGGACTGTTGGCAAGATGTGGACCAAGGAAGCTCACTATCCTTAGCCAAAAGTCTAAAAAGGGGGGTAGTTATCCTTGAGAAATTCTCAATGAATCTCCTATAGTAGACCGCATGTCCTAGAAAACCTCTCACTTCCCTTTGAGTTTTGGGTACAGGAAGACTCAAAATAATTTCTATTTTTGCAGGTTCAACCTGGATACCTTTGTCGGAAATAAGATGGCCAAGAACCAATCCTGCCTTTTGCATTAATCTGCATTTTTTGTCACTCAAGGCAAGATGAGATTCTTGGCAACGAAGAAGCACTTTTTCTAGATTTTTGAGGGCTTCCTGAAATGAATCACCAAACATAGAAAAAGTCATCCATATAGATTTCCATACACTCAAGGTCAACAAAAAAGGCCAAGACTTCCCTTTGAAAGGTAGCTGAGGCATTACAAAGCCCAAAGGAAGCACTTGGTAAGCAAATGTACCCCATAGACATGTAAAATTGTTTTTGTCTTCATCCTCGGGTGCAATCTGTATCTGGTTATAACCACTAAATCCATCTTGAAAAGAAAATTACTTCTTATCAACAAGGGTATTGAGTACCTGGTCGATGAAAGGAAGGGGTAAGTAATCCTTAAGAGTGGATTTTTTCAATTCTCTGTAGTCAATGCAAATGCACCATCTCCCATATTTTTTCGGGACTAATACCAATGGAGAGACCCACTAGCTGTGAGAAATAGGATAGATAAAATCAACATCCAAGAGTTTTTGCAATTCTTCCTTTACAACATCTCTTAGAGCTGGGTTCATACGCCTTTGGGGTTGTTAGACAGGTCAGGCTCCATCCTGAATATAGATATGGTGGGTACAAGTTTCAGGAGGGATGCCTTTCATATCTTCATAGCCCCATGCAAAGGCATCAAGATGGTTTTGCAACAAATTCACAAGCTGCTCTTGTTGGGATGAATCCAAGTCTGAACTGATATGCAAGGATTTACCAGGACTAATCTCAGCAAGAGTGGTATCGGGATTAAGAGTACATAGAGGCGTTTCTAGAGACAGTGGCGAGGGAGGTAGAGAGTCATGAGTTTCTTGAAAATCTATACTAAAAATCTGACTCAATGGCTCAAAATTGGGCATGGTGTCTAAATTGTTTAGGAAGTTTTGAATCTCACCCTCCTATGAAGACTCAAAATACTAATGTATCAAGGAAACAGACTGAGTCTCCTCATCACTACTGTAGTCTAACCACAAAGTGTCTCGGAGCTTCTGAATGGATCTAGCGGGTGGAAACAAGGTGACCTTTTTCTTAGAATCTCCATGGGAAATATACATGTCACTAGAATGACATCCAATATAAGCATCAGTCATAGCAAGCTACAGTCGTCTCAAGATCAAGGGATGTCCTGCCACAAATTTCTTTGCCTGAAGCACAATGAAGTCAGCGGGGTATTCCCACGAGTCTAAAGAAATGACCACATCATACAACACCCCTTCTGGCTTGATTTTAGATCTATCTGCTGGTTCAAGCACAGTGGGAGTAAGATGACTATGGACCAATCCAAGTTGATCGATGGTATGCTTGGTCATAACATTAATGGCTGCCCTCAGGTCTATAAGTCCATTAGAGATAAGGACATCACCTATCTGAACAGAGACAACAGGGTTTTTGGGGTCGGTATATTTCTCCATGTGCATACACCTCGTCATTAACTTTGCTACTCTACCAAAAAATTGAATAGTTTGAGGTTCTAATCTTCTCCTTCTTGGCTTCTTGAGATAGAGTTCCCTAATGATTTTTGTGAAAATGGGGATCTCTTTGATAGCCTGGAGCAGAGGTACCTTTATTAAAAGGTTCCTAAGCTTATAGGCTAGGCTAGACTCAGGAATGGGGTCATTCTTATCCACAACTAATCACTGTGGATAGGGAGGCCGGATGGAAGAAGATGGAAAAGTCTTAGAGGGTATGGGGATGGGCTAGATGGTGACATACTTTTCAGAATTGTCAGGAGTTTCCTCCTCACCTCTCTCTTCGTTAATCACCATGGGTTGCTTCTAATTTTCCGAGGTTACTATCTTCCCCGATATCAATTGGAGATCATTGACTCTAACTAGCATGGACTGATATCTAGATGAGGAAAGAGGGTTCATAGAGTGGATGATTTGTACCAATTTTTTATTGGGGTTGGGTAAAGTTTGGGCAAGCAACTGAGGAGGTCGAAATGGTGGAGGTAAAGGCAATGTTGGAATTGGCTAACTTAGTTGAGGTAATGATGGTTGTGGCATTCGGTAAGGTGCATATGTAGGTGGGTATAACTACATGGGTGTAGGATAAGAATGGTGTGAATGGTTTGGCCCTCTCCATCCTTGTTGCCAAGTTTGGGGGGGTTGTCCATAAGGATATTGGTTCCCATGCTGCCAATGTTGAGAGTGACTAGTCTTAGGATAGGAATATGGATGTGCATTATAACCAAAAAATGCAGTGGAAGTTCAGGAGCCATACCTACACTTACCTAAGGCCAATTTCTTTGTGCTCCCATAACATGCAATGATTCAGCTTCAGGTTGTCCTCCTTCAAATATAGTTTTCAGCCCAAGTATGAAGGGACATTTTTCCGTGGCATGGTTCTCTGTAGAAATCACACATTTATTAGTTCCTTTAATATCGAGAGGACATTCTCTTAAAATATGTTTTTTTCTACATTCTTGACAAAATATAGACAATGACTCTTGTTCCTCTACAAGTTTTTGCTGAAATTTCAAAGAGTATATTTGTTTACTAGCAGTATTCATTATTTCAATTTTCATATTTTCCATTTTGTTCTCTAATCCAATAATCATAGCATTAGTAGGTTTGGTTTTCTTATTTCTATTCCGAATTCCTTTACCTGATCTATATTGGTTCCCCGAGAATTTCTTGCAAAAGTCATAGATTTGATCAAAATATTTATGAGCAATATCCCCTTGTCCTAACAAATTTAGATTATTCTTAGCATCATTAGTAAGCCCACGTTAGAACAAGGTTCTAATGGTACTTAGATCAAATTTATGCTTTGACCTCTGGAGGATATACAGGAATCTCTCTAAGTAGTTCCCTAGAGTTTCATCATCATTTTGCACAATAGTAAAGATTTCATCTTGAATATCTCTAGTTTTACAATATTCCTGATATTTTGACAAGAACACTCTCTTCATCTGTTCCCAAGAATATATAGTGTTTCCTCCTACTCCCATGAACTAGCGGAGTGTTGTGTCCTTGAGAGTTGCAGGAAACAACTTTAAATTTTGAGCATCAGATGAATAATCATAACTTATACAAAAAATATCAAACTCAAATAAGAAAGAGTTTGGGTCTTCATGTACCTTACCATATAAATGAGGAAGATATGATGGTGGAATATTTTTCATTTGTACTTGTGTATCAGGATCCACAATTGGGAATCCAAAATTGAGTGTTCCTCATTTACCTGATTCTTACCAGTTCCTTCTGCATGATCTTCATGATCTTCCATTGTTGCTCCTCTAAGGGAACCACTCTCAATAGGTTGAGAAGGCTGACTATGGGTTCTAATAGTCCCCTTCTTCCCCTTTGTGGGTTGTGTCAATCTTGGACCGCTGCTACCAGAGTTCAAGTAGACTGTTCCTGCGTGATGAGTCTAGGTTTGTTTGGACTTTCTGCCTGTAAAAGAAGGCCCAATATGAGATTTGACTTCAGATTTATTAGTATTTCCTCGGCCCCTAGTGGGCTTCAAACCCCTACCTCTTTTAGACATTCATTTCAAAAAAATGACAAAACAAAATTTCAATAAAATGTTGCAACTAAACACCTATAAATTCCTTCAAGCAATAGAAGCACACTGTAGGAGAAAATAATAGAAAATTTACCCCTATTGCAAAAAGGGGGAAATTATTACCAATTCAAATTGCCTCCCCAGCAATGACAAAAAAATGTTGGGTGCAGGAATTGCACTTAAGCAAGCTCCTTCAGCACTTAATTGTCAACCCAAGGGTTTCGTAAACTTAGAGATGAAGCATAGGTAATTCCATAAATGGTATGAACTTTTCCTATTTCTATTCCTACTTCTCAATTTAAATTTTGCATAATCAAATAGAAAAAATCTCAAAGGAAACAAACACCAAATCAATTGTAGTGCTGGAATGTAAAAGAATGCATTTGCGAAAAAATCAAATAAAGGAACTTTCACACTGCTGTAAACAATCTTAACTGCTGAAGTAAAACTCTATGTTTATCCTCAGTATAGGTGGTGGCATTTTAACAAGTGGGCCCTTGAAAAGATCTTCCTTCTAAATGATTTTCCTTCTCACACTGAGTGGTCATTCCTGTACTCTTGCAATCTACTTGCACTAGTGCAGGTACAAAACTTATGTGAGAAGTATATTTTACACTTATACTGAAGACTTATGTCTTCATGTAGGCGCTTATGTCTTCATGTAAGGGCTCTAAGCCTCAGGGCTTGGAGCACTATGTTCCTATAACAAGACATTGGTCCTTGTACAAGAAGAGAGCTTCCTACACCAAGTATTCCAATTTAGTTTTGGGGAAAACAAAAGAGCATGTTAACTATAAAAGGAATTGCAAATGCGAGCATAATCTGTAATAACTTGCACACAAAAAATAATGTTTTAATCAACTAAATCTCACAAATAGAAATAAACTTTTACGATAAAAACATTCTTCAAAAGTTAAAGAAAACTTTCTTCAGTCAAAGGGTTTTGTATGCAATCAAATATAACTCGAAATAATTCACTATAATATTCTAGATTACTTTTAATCCTTTACCTTAAACCGTGAAGTGCAGATACAAATTAAGATATGCAACAATGTTCTTTTCTATTTCATGAAGTTATTCTTCATCTTTAATAATTTAAATTTTAGTATTAGAGATGCCTCCTTCAGATGATAAACACTTGCTTTGCAGAAATAGATTAAATCATGTAACGGAAAAGAATGAAACACTTGCTCTAAATGAACTAGAGAACCAGAGTGCAAGATCCTACATGAACTGGTGCAGGAATGATCTTATCTGCACGATCAAAGCGAAAGAAAACCAGAAAAGAAATTACAGGAAGTAAAGTAATTTAATTTGACTTTCACACAACGGATCTGTTCACACTTGACTGTTTTAATGAAATAAATCAGAATTCGTAAGTAGGCATGAAATTAAGATTCAATCCATGCTTTTTTAAATAAATAGAGCTAACACACCTCTAAGATAAAAAAAAAAAGCAAGAGGGTAAACGAGCTGGGTTTGCTAGGCCCTAGCCAACTAGCTCGTTTCCTGTTTTAGGAAACAAAAACCTTCAACACATTACTAACACATCAATGAAGAATTATAATGGAGAATGAGAAAATCATGGCTCAACTCCTTTTATTAATTCTGATCAGCAAATATACATTTGAGTTCAAGTCTAGCCCAGAATGAGAGCGACAACATAATTACAAATAAACCAGAAATTACAACTATACTGCTATTGCTATCACTTTCTAACTTATTTCTATCTGAAAACTACATTTTTTACAACCCTTCGGCCTGTGGCCGTAACAAAAAATTACAGTCGTTCCAAATCAAGCCTTTCGACGGAAATGAAATAACAAACAAAATTACAAAATTAAGCCAGCGGCTATAATAAGGAGTGAACTATTCATTGGTCGTATACCTGATTCTCAGCCATATCCCTGACTATCCTCAACTTTGAGTTCAACTCCGGATGACCACAATCAAACTAGACAACGTGGACCAAGATGCCCGTGTGAAGTGATCGAACTATTACGGAGATCACGGAACATATAGTTGTTGGATGTGCAAGAATCTACCTGCACTAGATCAAACTAGTATAATGATTAATACTTTAGCTTATCAAGCGCTTTAGGAAAGTAAATATAAGTTACAAGAAATACTAAAGGAACAAAATATATTTAAAATGATTAATTAAGCACCTAATAAACCTTAACCATGAAATATGAAGTTTATGTAGGAATAGATAGTATTCTTGGACTAGTGCAGGAATGAGGAGTTTTATGTAGATAAATAGGGGTTAATGTTATAGCTCCAAATCTCACTCTTATGGTTTGTGATGCTGTACTCATGGCCTAGGGCAACCTCTCCTTCCAGACGTGGTCCTAAAATTAAAAAAAAACAGTGTTTTATTCCTTATACGCGACATTGCCCTGCGTTAAACGCGTGTATACGCAGGTCTGTGTATATCCAACCCGCGTGTATGTATTAAAACACTTAAAAAAATATAAAATTCCTTCTTTTCGGCTGGAGATCGCGGGTTTTACCTGCTGATCACCTGTTAGTGCCCGTGGCCCAACTGTTCCCAACCAACTCCTAACTAAAAAACTACTTTGGAGATGGTATAAAAAGACCTCAAAGGGAAGGCCTAAGGGGGGAGAGAATAGAGAGAAAGGTTATTATTCTGCGATTTTCCCCTTGACTAGGTCTGAAGTCCCTTGTGCCTTCTGCACTTCCCCCATTTTGTACAGGAAACCTTTGTTTCTTTGTGTGTTGATGTTCATCCACCATTTATGACATCATGGAGAGAGTCATGGAAGGAGTTTTGTTAGAGGCTTGAGGCTGGAACGGATCCGGAAGGAAGCTTTGCTTGGAGCCTGCTGAAGGTGACTCAGGTGAACATATTCCTTTTTATGTACTTTATTTGTCTATAGTAAAAGAAACACATGTCTTGGTTCCCGAATTGAATCTTCTTTATGTTAATGATATTCATGTTTTGAGTTCATGTGTAAATGGTTGTTTGGATTTCATAACTAACTACCTTTCTTTATAACATGAAGATGGTTTCTTTATAAGTTTTTGTCCATGTACTGTTGTGTTCTTTGAATTGTTTTCTTTGCAGGACAAAAGAGAAGAAGGGAAATCCAAGAAGGGTTTGCACCCTAAAGGCCTTCTCAAACGTAGGACCGAAGGTACGTACCCTTATCATAGTATTTACTTACAATATCATAATGGCTGTATGAATGCATGTTTCTTTGAATAGACAACTTTCAGTCTGCTAGGGTTTCACCCAAAAAGCCCTAGGGGAGTAATTCCCTCTACCAGAATTGGCGACTCCACTGGGTACAACACTCTTGTTGTTCCTAGTTTGGGTGTTTTTCAAGCCAATCAGGGTTCAGCTGCCTTGTCTGCTTGTTGTTACTGTCTAGTCTGTTCTTGAACTTTAAGCTTTGCCAGTTTCTTCAGTTTGTCTTTTTTATTTTTCTTGAAGCTTTTCGTATACGTTGTTTTTCTTAGATACAAAGGCATATATACGCTTGTTTCTTTGAGTGAACCCGCGTATACGCAGGTTTCCTCAAACACAGTCGCGTATACATGCAATCTGTACTACAGTACAGTCGCGTATATATTCTAATTTTCAAGATTTGTAAATATTTTTGGCCTCTGAAGGTTTGTCTGGTGGTTTGAGTCAGTCTGAAGCAGTCATTTTCCAGTATCAGTTATTTGTTTTACAGCGAGCATCTCGTTCTGAATTCTCTCTGAGTATAAGGAGTGTTGGGCTTGTTTTTGTTGATTGCAAGCGTCACCGTTCTTGGCTAAAGCACGCAAGATTTCTTGCTAGGAATCTTGGCTGCTCTGTTTTCATCAGGATAGGAAGATTGTATTCAATCTTTGTGTTAATCTTGCTTTTGGTGACTTTTTGTTTGCTTGGCAAAATCGCTTTTTGTGACCACCTGCTTCTTTGTTTCATGAAAGTTGTTGTTTGAAACTTTCTTGGAATTTGTCTTTTTGATCTTTTTGGTTTTCGTTGCCAAGGCTTTCATTGCTGCTTTTGATTGTTAAGAGCGATTTCAAACACATTTATTTTTGTTGGGTTTTCATCCATTAAGTGGTGTTGATTCGCAAAAGTGTTTAATTGCCTATTCTTCAATCACAAGTTTCAGTGTTCTTGAGAGCATTTTTTGAAAAGACTTTTTGTTTTTTGCTCTGAAGAATTTTTTTTGAGAATCTTAGTTTTGCTTTCTTGAACTTGCTTTTCATTTTATTTCCTTTTAGTGAAGTGAAAGTGCTTTATGTTTGTCTTAGAACTTGTTTTTAGTGTTTAGACGAAATGAATGGTAACATTTCACATTCTATCTAGGCATTGTAAGTGGCAAGATAAAGTTTGATAAGCAAGAAACTTTCATTTTTGTTTTTAGAGTAGTTTTGAATCTTGCATCCACATATAGTTGTTGCATTAGGATAGATTTGCATCCCCTTTTAGGCATACATAGCTTTGTTAACTTTTGTGAGTGCGAAGTGTGCATTAACGAAAAGAAAAGAAAAATTTGTTTTATTAGAAGTACCTCTGAACCCTATAGAAATTGCTCTTCATCGAAAAAACGAAAAAGTGCATGTGCATGTAGTTAAGTTTTTATTAATTTCTTTTGCATCAAAAAACACCACTAGTTTCACTTCCGTTACCTTGTGACTTAAAGAACAGCCTAATAAAATCAAGCGCTAACTAAAATTCACCAGAACTTTTTTTTTTAGTCAGTTACACCAACAAGATTAGGATTTTAGGGCCTTGGATTAGGCGAGTGGAGAGTTAACTCTCCAAGGCCATATAAAAGTCAAACGTATGAGTCTGAATAACGAGAGAAAATCCAATAGCGTTAGGAAGACCAGGAAAGCTCCGGATCTGGGAGTTAAGCACGAGGGTCTGTGAAGACAGGGAAGAGAGATACCCCCTCTCCTACTTGTCCAAACTTACCTCATGACTGTTCCGCCTGGCTTCTGCGACGAGTTGGTATCCATAGTTTCTCCTCCTAGGGAACTACACAGGTGGCTGCGGAGGGGAATCCCGTGGCACCTGAGGTTGACGTTGTATCACTCTCGATAGTACTACTGGAAGGCACCCTTGCGAAGCTTGGGGGCTTGCACCGGCGCAGGCTGTTGTTAGGAGGTCAGCATAACTTCCTCTGATACCTTCGCTGATAGGACTGGGCCCTCATCATCCCAGACTATCTTCGGAAGGCCCCTTATTTTACTTTCTCGTATTTTGGTGTCCGGTCTTAATCACCCGGAGCGGAAATACTTGGAAGTTGTTTGACTGGTTGTATCTTTAGGGACTTTATAGTGTGTGCTCTGTGCTCCTAGTTGGCCTAGCTTTCAATTTTTTGAGTCTTTAGTTAGATCATAACAAAAAATTCAAAGTGGCTGATCGATCTCCAAGACGGTCTCGAAGACTTCGTGGTCTCTCGCCACCAAGTTTAGAGCCTTCTCCTAGAAGGCGCAGAGGCAATACTACCGGTGGGTTCCATCCCACGCCGGTTGACGCATCGGGGATTGATCCTCCTCTCGGGGGCATTAATGGCCAAGCAAGGCCTGGCACTTCTGAGCAAGAGAGGGACACTCTAGTCCTTTCTCGAGTTCGCTTTCAAGCGGAGAATAACATAGAGGTAGAAGAACTTTCAGAGTCATTAGTGGCTCCAAATTCTCCACTACCATCTAGTCATTGAGACGTATTACAATACGTTGGGACTCCGACGCATAGACCGTCAAGTCCAGGTTACGCTACGCGCTTACCATCGATGACTACTACTGGAAGCATGGCTTCTACGAGTGCTACGACTATGCAAACCCCAACATCGGTGCAAGGGGGAGGAACCATTTCCATCCCCTTCGCTTCCTTGTTCGGATCTTTTGCTAGCACATCTTTAGTTGGGTCTACCTCCATTCTATCCATGAGTGGAAATGCCCAAACTAATGCTTTTGGTACTGGACTCTTCCCTTTTGGCACCCAATCACAGGGTATTCCATCGGTTCCATTTAGTGCCGCTACGTCCATGATGGGCGGATCGGCTTCATTCCAGGGTTTTCCTTTCGGAAGTGGTCATATACCACATTCCAACCCGATGGTAGGATCTATGCCTTTTTCTTCTATAGGACAAAGCAGCAATCCTTTCCAAGGTTGGAATAACCCTGGGGTTAGTAGCGCGGGAACTGGGAATTCGTTTATCGACCAACAAGGGAATAGGCCGTACTCCACGGTTAGCATGTTTCAAAGTAGTCCTCCCCTTGCTTTGTCTTGGAATCCGTATCAGGGGTTATCAACTCCCTACAATCCTTTAGGAGGAAACTTTGCTGGTTATGGAGGTTATACGGCCAGAGTTGGTCAAACTCCGAATTTTGCTGGACCACAAGGCTTGCCTTTTGGTTCAGCTGGTTCTACTGGTCACTTCGGGCAGCCTGGTGCCTCCCAAATTCCAGGACAATCTTTTCAGAGCTTTGGGAGTTCTGCCCAGTCTGGGTGGAATCCCCAAGGTCCTCCTAGGCTTCCGTTTCTGGCAACGTTAAACTTGCCATATCTAACTTAGTTAACAAATGACCCAATCAGGTACAATCCGGCCTGGCCTCCGGTCCCAACCAAACTCCCTTCGGACATTCCAAAATTCGAAGGGAAGAGTGGTGAAGACCCAGGCGACCATGTAACCACATTCCATTTGTGGTGCTCATCTAACTCCCTTATCGATGACTCGATTAGGTTGAGACTCTTTCAGCGCACCTTGACTGGTAATGCGGCCAAATGGTATATAGAGTTGCCAGGGGCAGCTTTACATCGTTCGCTAACTTAGCCAATATTTTCTTAAATCACTTCAGTTTCCTGTCCGCTATGATGCCAGAACTGAACTTCTGTCCACTTTTCGTCAGGATAAGGCAACCCACATTTCTGATCATATTCAGGAATGGAGACAGAGAAAGAGGCTCATTAAAGCCGAAATCCCTCCGGAGTACCATCTCGAGTGGTTTTTGAAGTCTTTACAACCCGAGATCTCCAAGGATGTCTCCATGTCTGGGGTCTATTCTGAGGAGCAAGCCATTTTTAGGGCCCAGCAATTAGAATTGATCTACTCTCAGTTTGGGATCCTACAAAAGTACTTGCCAGATGCTCCTGGATCTAAGGTTGATGTAGCTAAGTCGAAGCCAGGTCCGCACGCAGATGGTATCGTCGGGTCAGTAGACACAACTACCATGAACTTGTTTAATCAATTGCAGCAGTTGTCCTTGCAAACTTCTTCTAACAATCAAGTCACATCGTCTAATCCCCCCGCTTCCCAAACTTCTTCAATAAATTCCGTCCAATCTGATAATCCCAAAGGAAATCAAAATTCCAATGGGAAAAAGAAAGGACGAGGTAAGAAAAAGAACCAGGATGGGAAGCCTGATGCAAATAAATCCGGCAACAATGCTGGTGGTGGTAGAAATGAGTCGAGAAAGAAAGTCAAGTTTCCATGCAAGTTGTGCAGTGGAGACCATCTAACTCATCTCTACCCTAATATTGAAGACGCTCAGCGCTTGTTAGGACAGCAAGGGACTTCTAGTTCTCAAGTTGTGTTAACCAACCCGTTTCCCCAAGGGCAGCAACTTCTTGCTGGCGCGAATTCAAATCCTGGAACCTCCGCTGGGGGCAACCAGGAAGGGGAAAAATCGTCAAATGTTTTCATGATGGGTTCTAACGTCCATGTGGCTACTCGGTCACGTGATTATGGTGAAGCTGAAACTTCCAAGGACAAGATTGTTCCCGGAAGTACTGACCTTCATATTGAGCGACCCCCTGTCGAGACTATACCACGGATACCGAAAGGTTTCGCTAAACGCACGGCGATTAATCCTAATGCTAGGGCCGCCTAGAATTACTCCATTGTGGAGGATCTGGCTTAGAGTCCGGGTGCCATGTCCGCTTTAGAGGTTCTCTAGTCATGTCCAGCTCAGAGAAGCGCTTTACTCTCCGCGATTGGAGCAGTCGATCCGACTAATTCTTTAGTGCTCACTTTTGACATGTTAAATGTCAAAAAGCGACTCCCTCATCATATGGCTTTTCAAATAAAGTCTACATACCGGAAAATCAATATTTTTCGCACCGTAGTAGATGAGGGAGCTTCCACATGCGTTATGTCAATGTCATGCTGGAAGGCTATTGGATCACCTTTGGCTGTTCCTTCACCCACCGTCTTGACTGCATTTGACGGTCATTCTCACAAGCCGCATGGGATTATCCCGGCATTTCCTATATGTGTTGGTGGAAAGGTCATCAATATTGAAGTAGAGGTCATAGACGCTAACCTAGACTATAATCTCCTATTAGGAAGGAACTGGGTATACGAGATGGATGCCATTGTTTCGACTCTGTTTCGTGTTATTTACTTTCCTCATGAGGGGAAAATCGTTAAGGTTGATCAATTGGACTATTGTCCAGTTGATCCTCAAGCAAGCTCTGACTCTACTGTCCCTTTAGTGGATAACCCTCGCCCGCCGACTGAGAATTTAGGAGTAGGGATGTATTCCTCATTGATGGGTACATTTGATCTTCCCTCTCATTCCGCTAAGATTAATGCTATTTCATCATCTAAGGAGTCTCCTCGAGAAGAGTTCTTCCGAACTCGTTATTTTTCAGATCCTTGGACCTTGCCTTCACCTATGACCACATTAGTTGAAGGACAAGTAAATGGAATGGCATTTCCTATATCTGCAGCTGAGCTTAGATATCAGTCTATCGTAGACTCTGCAGACAACCATTCTACTCCTTTTTCCGGAGAGGAGTTAGATGGTCATGTGGCCCCGGCTTGGAGCCTTGATTCTACCTCTGCCTTGGACTGCTTAGATTCGGTTCTGCCTTCTGAAGAAGCAATCCTCGAAGTAATGATGGGTATAGATCGACCTTGGGAAGACTTACACCATCGTTCATACTTTCTTCCTCCATTGCAGGAAGTAGAATCTAGATTCTACGAGCTCTTCACTAGTGATGCTTGTACGGTGTCGAACCCTTTGGCTCCAACACACGTTCGTGCCGAAGGTAATATGTCGGTAATTTAAAAAATGATACCTATAAACATATCTAGGGACCCTAACGTCATCAAAAATATCTTCATCGGAATTGAGTGTTCCCCTGAAGAAATCCAAATTTACACCGACCTATTCAAGGAATATCGTGATGTATTTGCTTGGTCTTATGAGGAAATCCCTGGCATTGATCCTTCTATAGTTCAACATGAGATCAAGACGTACGAAAACGCAAAACCAGTTCGTCAAAGGCTTCGGCCGGTCAACCCTAGGAAAGCAGCGACTATCAAAGCTGAGGTTGAGAAGCTGCTAAGGGCGGGTTTTATATACCCTGTTCCTCTTACTGATTGGGTTTCTAATCCAGTCCATGTGGACAAAAAGCAAGGAACAATCCGAGTATGCGTCGATTTTAGGGACCTAAACAAGGCTTGTCCAAAAGACAATTACCCCACGCCATTCATTGATCAGATTATCGACGAGTGTGCGGGTAATGAAATTTTTTCCTTCATGGATGGTTTTTCGGGTTATAATCAAATCTCTATCCGTCCTGAAGATCAACATAAGACAGCTTTTATATGTCCCTGGGGTACCTTTGCATATAGAAAGATGCCCTTTGGTCTTAAAAATGCTGGAGCCACTTTTCAGCGGGCCATGTCATACGCTTTCCACGACATCAAACATGTCATCGAGGCATACTTGGATGATCTCGCTGCTCATTCTCGAAAGAGAACTGATCATCCTAGTCATCTTCAATTGGTTTTTGAACGTTGTCATTTTTATAAAATCCGGTTGAATCCCAACAAGTGCGTTTTCACGGTTACATCCAGTTGGTTGTTAGGGTTCATAGTGTCCAATGAAGGGATTCGAGTTGATCCTTTCAAGGTTGAGGCAATAGTTCAGTTGCCTCCCCCGTCCTCAATTCGTCAACTTCAAAGTCTTCAAGGGAAGGCTAATTTCTTAAGATGGTTTATAGCAAACTATGCTGAGATTACCAAAGGGTTCATGCGTTCGCTACGAAAAGGAGTTCCATTTGTATGGGACGACTTTGCGCAGCGGTCATTTGACGCTTTGAAAAAGGCATTAGTCTCTGCCCCACTTTTGAGTCCACCGGATTATGGTAGAGACTTCCTTTTATATCTCGCTGCAGCAGAATCAACCATTGGTATGGTTCTAGTTCAGGAAGATGATGCTCTTGCCGAGCAGGTGATTTATTATTTGAGCCGAGGCTTAATAGGTCCTGAACTCCGCTATTCTCCGGTTTAGAAGTTGGCCTTGGCAGCTGTCCACGCTGTCCAGAGGCTCCGTCATTATATCTTGCTTCGCAAAACTTTTGTCTTAGCGGCGGTCAATCCATTTCAATTTGTCCTCAGTAGGCGAGTGATTAGGGGAAAATATAATAGATGGATAGTCATTTTACAAGAATTCGATCTCGAGTTCTTGTCTGCCAAGTCCAAGAAATCTATGGTTTTCACGGAGCTAATTTCTGAGCTTCCTTGTGGAGAGGATACTGTTTATGAGGAAAGTTTTCCTGACGAACATGTATTCCTCATCTCTTCACTCGACCCTTGGTATGGAGATATCGTTGTTTATCTCCAGACTTTGAAGTTTCCCTCTACTTTCTCCAAGGATGAACGTCGCAAATTACGTCACCTGGCTAAAAACTATGTTATCATTGGTGACACGTTATACCATCGAGGGATTGATTCAATCCTCCGGCGCTGTTTAACCTTAGAGGAAGCAGAGTCTGTGCTCAATGATTGCCACAGTGGAGCTTGTGGCGGTCATCTATCAGGGCTTGCTACAACCCAGCGCATCTTACGTGCCGGCTATTTTTGGCCTTCACTGTTTAAGGAATGTGTGGAAGCGGTAAAACGCTGTCACCCATGTCAAATTTTTACTCGCAAGATGCGCGCACATCCAGCTCCCCTTTTTCCCGTTGTCACCGTCGGTCCCTTTACCAAGTGGGGTATTGATTTTACAACTTGTAATCCGCCTTCATCGGCGAATCACAAGTACATTATCATGGCTGTAGACTACTTTACGAAGTGGGCCGAGGCCATGCCTACTTATAAAAACGATAGTGACACGACAACTTTGTTTCTTTTCAATCAGGTTATCTCAAGATTCGGTATCCCAAGAGAGATTGTCACTGACCATGGCAGTCACTTCCAAAATCAACTAATGTCCGAATTGGCTCTTAAATTAGGTTTCCATCAGGAGCATTCGTCCCCTTATTATCCTCAGGCCAATGGATAGGTCGAGGCGGTCAATAAAACTCTTAAGACGATACTCCAACGGACAATCGATAAAAATCGGTCCAATTGGCACATTATCTTGTATTCGGCTCTTTGGGCATATCGAACCTCCGTCAAAATGGCTACTGGTTTTACTCCTTTTCAGTTGGTTTATGGGATGGAATCTATCTTTCCAATCGAATGTGAAATTCCATCTCTGAAGCTGGCTGTTGAGCTTCTTCCTGAGACTTCGAGTCTCGAGGAGCACCTAGTTCACTTGGAACATCTCGATGAGCAACGTCGAGATGCCGCCACGATGAATGAGGCCCATAAGAAAAGGGTTAAAACGGAGTATGATAAGTCTGTCCGTCCCCGAGTCTTTTCTGAAGGTGACCTTGTCATGGTCTATGACCAAGATAAGGACGCCTTGGGGGAAGGCAAATTTAAGCCTATGTGGTGCGGTCCTTTCATTATTAAACGAGTTTTAGAAGGATCGTATGAGTTAATTGATTTCGAGGGAAACAAGCTGGCGGAGCCCCGAAATGGGCTCTACCTAAAGAAGTACTTTGCTTAGTTTACCAGGCAATGGCTTCTTTGTATTTTATGTATATTTGTACATATATCATCGAGAGTTTTCTGATATCAGCACTTTTTGGTCTGCTTTGGCAGGTGTTGATGGATGATTTGGTTTATTTTGGGTTTGCCAATGGTGCTAGTCGGCACACTCGGAATCTTTCTTCCACAGCTTGGGTACTCTATTATCCAACTGGTCAGTTGATGGTATCAAGAGGTGTGTGCATCGGTCCTGCTTCAAATAATATGGCCGAGTATACTACTGTTATTAATTTATTATCCGAGGCAATCTCTCATGGTATCGACTCGTTGGTAGTTTATCTTGATTCTCAATTGATAGTGTCTCAATTAAATAACATTTATCGGGTACGGGATCCATCTTTATATCGCCAGTATTTAAGGGTGAGGTTGTTGCAAAGATCATTTACTTATATTAATTATTTGCATATTCCAAGATCTCATAATTGGTTAGCTGATTCTATCGCTAATCAAGCATTAGACTGGCATATTAATCATTCATCACAATAAAATCACGCATCAAAAAGTCAAACTGTATATATATATATATATATATATATATATATATATATATCGTAAAGCGTCTCGAGTGTACATATGTGTGTCCAAAAAATATACAAAATTGGGACTCAAATGCCCATAATCATGTCAGGCATATGTAATGCCTCGGCTCAGGATAAGCGTCTAAGTATGTCACTATAGCATTGGCCACGCACCGAAAGATGCGAACCCAGTCACGTGGCATGCCAACCACATGACGATGCATATTCGGAGGAAGGTCCTCTATGGCGGCCATCAGTACTCGGCAGCTCAGTCTCGCCAAGTGTCGCTGGATGTTGTTTAGGGTCCGTTCCGTATCAGCAGCCGCCTCTTCGGCTCCTCGGCCACGTCGTCCATGCCGCAGGAATCCATCTGGTCGTACAGGCCCAATGTCTGGAACATGATCACCATATCAGTCATTTGAATCTCATCAAAAAATATTTTTCAAATTTCATCATTATATTTGAAAAATCCAAAAAATCATAAAACCAAAAAATCTTACCGATCTCACCCCATGCTGCATTGGGTGGTAACACTAAATCAGGATCTCCTCGGAAATCCAATCCAGCATAGGGGTAGTTGTCCACGGCGATGATCTGCTGATCCCACCAGGTGAAGAAGTCATCGTCAAATGCAGTCCTCGGGACCTCCCCACCCCCCAGACGTTTCATCAGATCAGCCCACCGGCCCATGCGTGGATCGCGTGGGGTGCTGATGGAAACTGCTACCCTAGGGCGCAGTGCGGGAACCTTCTCGAAAAAGAAAGTGCACAAGATGCTTCCATAGCCAAAGTTTTTAGTCTGACCCCTCCTGATAGAAGTGAGTTGGCTCTTCATGTTGGCCAGAAGAGGAGTACACCAGTCAATTACAGTAGTAAGACAGTCAACTGCCACGCTCATGTTTTGCCGTGACACCTGATGCAGAGAGGATGATCCGTTCACCCAAGCCATGGTAAACAAGATTATCATAAGTGACAAACTTGCCACATGTGTGATGGAAATCTGGCTCCCAGCCTTCTTGGGATGTCCAGGGCAGTATATCTTTACATAGTCCTCTATCGATAGGGCACTCCGTGACCTGCCCCAGGACTGTACTACCTCTCCCCTTCGGGAAAGGCCCGTGATAAAATAGATGTCCTCCACTTCTACCCTGAGCGGCATCTGATCGATCATAAAAGCTTCCTCATCGACATCCCAATAATCAATGAGCATCTAAAGCAATCGCGTGTTCTCTTTCATATTTGGAAATTTGAAAAATTTAATCAAACCGCATCCCCGGAGTGCATCTAATGCTTCTACACTGTTCATAACTTCATTGTCTACCGTTGCATGTTCTCTTTCACGCCACGTGATAGGCATCCTGAGAAAAAATCGAGTTTAAACCGTTAGTTTTTGTTTAAAAATGATTCGCGGCGTATACGCGGGTCCCTGTGCACACAGTCGCGTGTAGGGCTCGCGTATACGTGGGTTCGATATTACCAACCCGCGTATACGCCGTGAGCGAATTTTTGACAAAAGTTTAACGGTGAAACATCAATCATAAATCTTAAAACTTGTCACAATCAATTGCAAGCTAAGTATAAGGGTTACCTGGAGGTATTCAATGAATTTGAACGGTTGAATTTGGCTATGGGAAGATTGCTCCTTTTGCTCCAAATCTTTTGCTCTCAAACTCAAATGGTAAAAATGGTGAGTCCAACATGCTTTTTATAAGTTTTGAAAATGCAAAATTTTTTCAAAATTTTATTTTGTTTGGCCTCATGTGACTTTTAACTTGGGAGCTTGGAATGTCGAGATTGGTTTGTTTTTCAGGACATTTTGGACGTTTTTCGACAGTTCGAGACGGTTCCATGACTGCCGACCCGTCATGGCAGGTATCGTGTTCTCACTGGCATATAGGTCAGGGACACCATTTTTCCATTGCATTATGCATACTAGCCTCCATTTGACTGATACATCTGCCATAGGGTCGATCCCATCATGTTATGGTTTGTAAGCCATCTTCACTCGCGGATTTTTTAAATCATGACATGATGGTAGAGCCATCCTTTACATGGGCATCCAAGTTAGCACCTCACTGAAATTTGTTGCCCATGCTGCTCCGATTTGAGTAGGCTCAGGAGTCCTCTGTAGTCCCTCCATGACTTATGCGTTGAAGGCTCATTCCTCTTAGCTTCTCCGCTTTGTTCTGGCCTTATACCCTAGAGGCTCCTTTGTGTTGAGTTGTACTACTGCATTGCATGTTGACCATTTGCACCTTTTGGCCTGGAGCCGAATTCACTTGGACTCGTGTTTAAGCCAAATTTTGACCATGACGTCTACAAAATCAACCTTGCATACCTTTGACTTCTGCAGCTTGACACACCTTGACCCGTGGAAGGAGCATACCTTTGAGTGTCACTGACCAGTTTTCACCTCCTTGCATTGAGCATAGGAACGTTCCTGTCCCGGGAACTAGATCATCTGTTTCACCGACACTCGCTCTTTCCATTGTACCATAGCATTCTTATATTCTTTTTCCGGCTTAACAGAAAAAGACAAAAAAATTAAATATTCTAAAAAGAGCGGGAACGGGACATTATTTCCATTTATTGTTGGCAGCTAGAGTTAGTCGTGTCGCCCTTGAACAAAGCACTCAAAACAAAGTCTCCTCCGCATGGGTGGGATTTAGTTTGACTTAGGTACGCCATAACCTTGTTATTGAGTCAGTTCTCCCCCGATTGGTTATCTCTTCCAATCATATGGAGGGTTCGTTCGTGCCTCCTGCATGACGAACTTATACAGAGTCATCATATGTTGCCACACAGTCACATTGAGTCAAGCTTTTGTTCAAGGGAAGTTAGCCTGAGTTGGCCTCTCTACGGTGTCTCTTGACTCATTTTTCAGTCGGCCATCCCTGGTTGTCAGTGTCATGTCTATCATCACATCAATTATATTGGTCCTTTACTCGTGCCGGTTTGAGAAGGTCCCCATTGACTTCTTGCTGGCGGGTCTTGTCCTTATCGACAATGACACCTTGCTCTGAGGACAGGCCTAGAGCCGCACCCTGGCCCTATTTTCATTATTGATAGGTCACCTTGTGCTCAGCATCGATTAGTATCATGGGTCTTTGACTTAGTGGTTTCCCTTGTGTTCGACATCAGCTTACATTATCACACATTGGCATTCGTGCAGTACCTTGGTTTCCATTTGACCCTATTGGTGGATACCTCGCCTCTGTGTCAGATTTCATTATTGGTTGGTTCAGAGGGTTTCTGCTATGCGCTAGCCACATCTTGTGTACGCCGGAAACGTACTTCGGTTGGGTTACTACATCTTTCTTCGTCTAATTCCTTCCACATTATTGGCCTACGGATTACACTCGCACTAGATTGATGGAGGATGCCTTAATGCCTTCCTTCTAGCGGATCTTTCCCTATCGACTCCGACTCATTGCTCTGGGGCAAAGATCTAGAGTCCATTTGGCAGTACCTTGGGGTTTGCAGTCATTAGTGGCAGATCCTTTGCTATCGACAGTGGGAAACCATCATTGTCTCCTGATCGATAGATTCTTACAGGTGTTCGACTCCAACTCATCTATTCACACTTGTTAGATTGTACTGGGTACCTTGACGCTCATTATCATTATCGGTGAGTGGTCTCACGTTTGTTAAAAGTATACATCAATGACCGGTAATCAAACGATTTCTCACATGGTCAACTTCAGATCATTTATTCCCATGGTGTAGAAATGTACCACGGCGGTCGGTGAAGACTTCAGGTTGTATCAGCATTCATTGGTTCACTTGACAGTTGCTCCTGTTGCTGCTAGTTGATACCACTTCACTTTATATGTTGCAGTCAGTTATGGCAACATTCTATATGCTGGCACCTGAGTTTGCAGTATAGTACCATCCTATTTCATCATGTTCAGTTGGTACCTTTTGGGATCAGTCTTTGATATCAGTGATCCGTTGCATCTTTCAGCATCATTGACAGTCTTATATGTGATATTCAGACATGTACTTGTTCATTATGATCAGATGATCCATTATGTATCTTTCAGTCATTTATACTTGTATACTTAGTGGATCCGCTTGTACTTTGCGGACATGATTTACTTTTTCTGAGCATGGGTATGCCCGCCTCAGACAGTGTTTCTTTCTGATCTCCTTTGGTGGCTTGGCAAGCTGAATTCTGGTGAAGTCCTCCTCGGTTTTTGACAGACTTCCTTTCCATGTACTTGCATAATATATTTCGGCCATCATGTACCCCTTCTGACCTCATATATTAGGGGGCATCTGTTATAGCTCCAAATCTCACTCTTATGGTTTGTGATGCTGTACTCATGGCCTAGGGCAACCCCTCCTTCCAGACTTGGTCCTAAAATTAAAAAACAACAGTATTTTATTCCTTATACACGACATTTCCCTGAGTTAAACGCGTGTATACGCAGGTCTGTGTATATCCAACCCACGTGTATGTATTAAAACACTTAAAAAAATATAAAATTCCTTCTTTTCGGGCGGAGATCGCGGGTTTTACCTGCTGATCACCTGTTAGTGCCCGTGGCCCAACTGTTCCCAACCAACTCCTAACTAAAAAACTACTTTGGAGATGGTATAAAAAGACCTCAAAGGGAAGGCCTAAGGGGGAGAGAATAGAGAGAAAGGTTATTATGCTGAGATTTTCCCCTTGACTAGGTCTGAAGTCCCTTGTGCCTTCTGCACTTCCCCCATTTTGTACAGGAAACCTTTGTTTCTTTGTGTGTTGATGTTCATCCACCATTTATGACATCATGGAGAGAGTCATGGAAGGAGTTTTGTTAGAGGCTTGAGGCTGGAACAGATCCAGAAGGAAGCTTTGCTTGGAGCCTGTTGAAGGTGACTCAGGTGAACATATTCCTTTTTATGTACTTTATTTGTCTATAATAAAAGAAGCACATGTCTTGGTTCCCGAATTGAATCTTCTTTATGATAATGATATTCATGTTTTGAGTTCATTTTTAAATGGTAGTTTGGATTTCATAACTAACTACCTTTCTTTATAACATGAAGATGGTTTCTTTATAAGTTTTTGTCCATGTAATGCTGTGTTCATTGAATTGTTTGCTTTGCAGGACAAAAGAGAAGAAGGGAACTTCAAGAAGGGTTTGCACCCTAAAGGCCTTCTCAAATGTAGGACCGAAGGTACGTACCCTTATCATAGTATTTGCTTACAATAGCATAATGGCTGTATGAATGCATGTTTCTTTGAATAGACAACTTTCAGTCTGCTAGGGTTTCACCCAAAAAGCCCTAGGGGAGTAATTCCCTCTACCAGTTAATGATTGTGGTTTTGTAATAGGAAGGCAGCAAAAATGGAGCATTTCAGCCTACCAACATCCTCCCATCCCTAAGATGTTGTGTGTCCTCACATAGCCTTTACCTGCTGCAAAAATCTTCAACATAGGGAGCCTTCTACGCCTTGAAGAAAGTAATTGGGACAAAGGAGGTGTAACCTCCTTTATCCTAAAGTTATTTTTGCTAGACTATTAGCCTAGAACAACTTTTTCTAATGAAGCTTCAACAAGATTTATTGCAAAGATAAATGTTGCATGAGAACTAGCTTTACAACTATGTTGATTTATATTTGTTTTAAAAAGGGTGAATGGGAAAAACACTTAAGAGACTAATGAAGGTAGTGTTCATTAACCCAATGTAAAGGGTTCCTTAATCATGACTCCATATTCAAAATACAATGCTAGAAAATAAACATTCATCATAAGAATAAGTCACAAACTACTTTCTTATTTATCAAGTTCATTTAACACTAAAAATCAAATGGGAAAAGCAAGCACATATCCATTGATTCATTCAATACAAAATATAAGATAGACGTTGGAATACAACATGAATAACTTGCTTGAGTTTCATTATTTCACCAGGGGTAATGTGCCTTTGTCCTAATTACACAATAAATTCAATAATTCTTTGAATTACAATGACAGTACTAGATGGGGACCATGAAACCTCGGTCTTGGGCCTTTACTGCTTCTTCCCAAGAGATGGAGCTTACAACGGTACTTCTAAAAGAGAAATAAAGAGAATATAAAGAAGATAGACACAAAATTGACCTATCATCCCAACATGGGGTCAAGGAATAATACAAAAATTGAGAGGGATAACTCTCTCTCAAAATTTCAACAACCTAGTAGTATCAATATTTATGATCCTTTGTTTTGTTGCCAAGGGCTACTTATATAGATGTCAGTGAGCCTACTACTGTGACTTCTTGATATTTTCTCACTTAGGGTTCAATTATTTCTTTTTTCAGCCTCTCTCCCTCAATCTCACAAATTTAAGCACACATGTGGGAAGTATAATCAAAATTTTTTTCTTCCCATTTAGGCAACCCTCGTTTAGTACCACTACCTTTTTCAGTTTGTCGAGGGGGAAATACCTATGATGAAGTCGCTACTACAAGTGGCTAAAAAGGTACTTATTGACAAAGTGGAATTTGGAAAGGGGGGGGGGGGGGGTTATTTCCTAACGTGAGCTTCTTCAGGGTTCCTTTATTATATGATCATATACGATGTTGATTATTCGCCATGCCTGCTCACTGACTATTTTACCCCTCTTATGATTCTAAAATAATTGTTAAACATTGATTTCTATGTATTCATCTAGGCCTGTGGAGTGGGAAAAGTGTGCACTTAGGTTCCACGTGGTAATTAGGGGATACCCCTGATCATATACATCCTAGGGTGAAGGAACGACCCTAGTGTTATCTACATGCGTTAGTCCAGTTGCAACTGCTTTTATCAACCCCTTGTACTTATCTAGTGAGTATACATGGTCTACAACTAATTACTTTTTATTAGTGATTTTCCAACTCTTAAATTTGTTGGTACATGCATCACCATCCATGGAACAAAATGTCCAATCCCTAACCCCTAATAATTCCAATGCTTCAACTAGTATCTTCTTTAGGGCCTTATCTACTCTCTCCACCACCCTGGCCTTGTTCTCGATGTTTTCTCTCTTATCATCAATATATTTCCTCACCTTCTTATGGAGGTTGTCCAACTAAATGATATTTCAAGCGATCTATAAGTTTGGGAAGTCATAACAGCATAAACCAAAAATGTGCTTTCAATATTGTAAATTATAACTAACAAATTAGAATCTGCCAAGGTGTTTCAATACCATGTCCTTGAAGCATCTCTTCTTCTACTAGTGTTGATGTAAGTTTATTCTCCTCATACCATTTCTTCTAAGTTTCATCCATCTTTACCCTTTCTTTTTTCTCTTATTTTCTTTTATCAACTCGATTTTCGGCACTAGGAAAGTAGGTTGTCTTGGTGCATTGGTATCCATTCTTTGAATTTCTTCAAGAATTGCTCTACGTTCTATTGTAGCTCTACAACATCATCTTTCTCTATTTTCTATCTCCTACATTAGAGAACTAGAATCCATGGGTTTTTTAACTTCCCCTACACAAGTTAAAATTGCAAATTCTTTTTTCTTTCATTCGCCTCACCTAGTTATGAGGATATTTCTATCACTTTGCTCCATTCAACCTCAAAATTTGTTATTCTTTCCTCCATGGTTTGGCCCTTTACATTGAAGATGGAAATTTTTCTCTTAACTTCCCCAATTAATCATTGTTTCTCCTCAATCATCTATTGCCTAAAAAGGAAGACATCGATCATTGACTTCTCTTTATAAACTTAATTGTTGCACCCTTCACCTTGAGAAAGGTTATAGCTTCAGTGACCACCTCCGGGTCTCTTCCTAAATAGGATAGTATCATGCAACTATTCTTTTTCCACCTCTAATGCCCTTTCCATGTCATTCTTGAACAACCATTACACACTTGTTATACACCATGCTATTAGAGTGGTTTTCCATTTAAACATTATCTTCAAGGAGTAATTCAATTGTTTCAAATGTGACTTGAGCATATCTCCAGTTCTCAAGACCCATTTTGACTATGGTTTCTTCAATAAGGCTCTAGATTAGTCATGGTATATTGTTCTCATTGGTCATCATACATAAGACAGAGCATGGTTTGAGTAATTCCCTCTGAGGAACTCAAAGTAGTTTATGCATCCATGTTTGTTTTTCTCCTCTTTTCTCCCCTCACTATCTCTAGATGGTCACATTAGTCAGGCAACTGAATAATATCCTTCCATGAGGGATTTTATTTAGTGGGATGATAAGTACTAACACTGGGTATACTAGGCACCCCATCTTGTAAAACTAGAGAAGTAACCTAGGATAAATTGAGGGAGAAAGGGAGACATAGATAGAAGGGGAAAATTCATCAACCTGTTGGGGTTTTATAGATTCAGATATGGCCTTTTCAACATCCCATTTAGTTTATCCCCATAATGTCTCAACTTTGGCTTTCTTCTTTTCAATCTCACATTTTTTTTGTTCATGGTCTCTATTTATTTTCTTGTCCTTGGCCACCTTATTTGCAACTTGCTCTTTTGCTTTCCTCTTCTCTTCGTCATCTGAGAGGCATCTTTTGCAGTTCTTTTCTCTTCCTTAAATTTCTATTTAGATTCCCTAGATTTTTGATAAAATTCACTAATTATTTTATTCTATGTTTCCTTCCTTTCTTCCTCTACTTTTTAGTGAGCCTATACAATCCTTTCTTCCTTAGTTTCCTTCTTCTCTTCCTCTGCTCTCTAAGCAGATTATCATGTATATTTATTTTTTTCTTCTACTTTCTAAGCAGATTTTACTGGAACTTTATTTTCTTCCTCTACTTTCTAAGTAGAAGTCATTAATTCATTTCCGAGACATAAATTTGAGGTAAAAGTTGAACATAAAAGAACTCATCCTAAATATAACAAAATATGACTCAGACAATTCATGTGACGATGGCTCTATAGAATTTGGCTTATATAATACAATATTTGTTTCAGCTAAAGATGCAATTTGGTGCATTTTCTTTGTTCCTTGCATGCACCATTTCCACGTACAATGTGTTGAAAAATGGGTGAAAATTAATGCATCTTCTCTTCTCTACATGCATAAGTAAATAACATGACTAGATTAAATGAGTAGAATGAGTAGATAATGAACTGTCTTGAGAGCCTTCACCCAAAAAAATGGAAAGTTAGGAAAAGTGAAGACCTTTAATGGAAAATGCAACACAGGGACTATTGGTTTATCTAATGTCCAACAATCCCCCCCCCCCCCCCAATGCGAGTCATGTGTGTATCGAACTCGTGAAATATGCTCTGATATCACTTGTTGGGAATTACAGTTGCTATTAGACCAAAACCCATAGGTGTTGTCAACCATCACATCACCAGAGATAAGGATCAATGAGAGGTAGTTAGTCCATGTCATGAAACACATGGGGAGCATTGTTTTATCCAATTTCCAACAACTTTGATGTGCAAGGGAAACCCAACAAAGGTAGGGGAGAAGGCAGGGGATGGAGGCTTGCAGTGTTTAATAGTATACAACTCCCTGAGGTCAGAGTTGATCCAGATACCCAAAAAGATAAGTTATAACTTGCAGTTTCTTAGTAAGTATTTCACAGGCCTTTGGCCTTCTCTAGGATTTGGTTTCATTGGCTTTAGCAGTATCAATTTAATGCATTATATTTCACCTTGAAAGTATAGTATAAGGTTGAGACAGGTTTGGGTTGATAGAAGTAAAAGAAGTGAAGAGTTTGTTATTTGAAAGAAAACAAGAATGGCCACATATTTTGGGCAAGATAAGACCAGTCAATAAAACAATACTTTGAAAACAAGTTGTACTATTTTCTGATTGATCTTATTATAAACAATTTTCAGCCTAGATAAAAACATTGTGCACTTGTATTTTTTAAACAGATAAACAATTAAACGATGTACATACAACATACACAAAAAAGTGTATAGGTCTAGTACATAAAAACATTGTTAATCAACATAAACTATAGATAGAGAATTCAACATTTAATCATTACACTGGGAGAGACACCATTTGCTAAATTGTTTGTCTCTACATGTGACATATTTCTTCTCTGAGACAAAAAAGGTACAAAATATTGAGTATTCTCTATTTCCTTCTTGGATTCCCTGTGAATTTTACCATGCTGAGGATATATCCCTATGAATGACTAATAGTTATCATTGTTGATTACAGAATTTGGGTTAAGCATACATCTGTAGACAACCAACCCACACAACTATTGTTGTCGACCATCACTAGAAAAACTTCTAGAAAAGTATCAAACCTCCAAAGGAATCCAAGTGATGGATAAGCTACAGTTCTAAAGAATGTTTTTCTGTACTGTTAGGATGTAAGTTGTAACCTAGGGGCAACAAACATTAGCATATGGAACAAGGGAAAGTATTGCCACTAGTCCAAACAAATGGAAAAAATTAAAGTAAAATAAACAAGAACAATAAATTACCAACTATGTTTCTTCTTCCAACCAAACATTTTCATTACTCCATTTTTAGATATAACCTTGTAAGAAATTTACATAGCATATTAACCTAGTTTTCAGGCATCATGTTTAGTGTGTGTTGTCTGATGTGAAGTATTGAAGAAGGTATGTTTTTTTTGATCATTTTGTCATCCTTTCTTTAGAACTCGTAACATCTTTGTATCATGAACTAGGTAGATAATAGGAAATTATGACGAAATCTGTAAGATTAAGGTGTAATATGAAAATACTAATAATTGTCATCTTTCATGCAGAAAAAGGGAAAAACAAAATACTGCTGTTCCAAGGAAATAGACAGGGCCAACTTAACTGCCGTCCCTTTGGCGAGGAACCATATGCAAACAAGGAAATCCAAATTAGAGCATATCAGCTAGGGAAAGGAAATGGAGACTCAACTCGGCATAAGAAATCAAATGGATAACTGAAGGTTAACAGTTTGGCGAATCCCTCAGGATCCTTTGATCCTGAGGGATCGCTGCTTCAACTATTTTTTCATTCTAGACATCTCTACCTTAGCTGTTATAAAAAGGGGTAGCTCCATTAGCCCGAGAGACGATTATCTTTGTATGTAACTTTTCTTGAATTTGATACTTTGATCATCGACTCTTGTTTAGAAGTGATCCATTGTAATTCTGTTTAATGCATTAATATAAACCTGGTTGCTATTTCATCCTTTACCCTGGAGTAATCCCAAGCGGTGTATCCTTGGACGCTAGGGGCCAAGCCCTGGTGGAACACTTGCTCCTGTACTATTAGTTTTGGTTTGTGCGTGGTTTTACTTATCAGCTTTGTCCGGTAATCTAATATGTTTTGTTATTTTACATTACAGCTCTGTTACATTTGATTTATGTTAGACTGGGTAATATCATTTTCCGATACAGAAACGTCATATCGACTCTATAACGCATTGTTGTTCCTTTAATTGTTGATACAATATTGCTGGTCTTTACAGAATATTGTTGTTGTTCAACTATAGAGTAACTGTGCTGTAACATTTATATCACTGCATTCATATATGGTTTACATTTGATTGCGATTGTGATTCAATTGACATTGTTGTTCCATTACGAATTACAATTGTTATTCCTGATAGCTAAGATCAATACTTGTGGTATCAGACTCAGATTATTGTTTCCCTAAAAATTTTGTGCTGTGTGTATTGTCTATTCCAACGCCGTGTATTTCCGATTGGTACTATACGCTCTTCGATATTTCATTGGTATTTGGTTGCCGTTCCATTTCTATCTTCTGTCCGATTTATCCTTTGAGTAAATATTGATATTTGATTCCTGTAGGATAAGGTTGTTATACTCGTTTCTGTAGATTAAGGTGTTGTTGTTCCTCAGACTTAGTTGCTGTTACATTTTCTAGTTTCTGTTCCATTTCTTAGTTGCTGTTCCATTTATGGTTATTTGCGTTACTGATTGCTTCGGTGTGCAGAACGATCTGAAACTGTAGTGGGCATTGGCATTTGCTGTCTAGTCCTCAGCTTGATGATCTATTCCTTGATTACTTTTAGTTACATCAGTTTCCAAAGGGATGAGCTATTGTTACTGGACCCTTGACTGATAAAATTGCTTAATTTTCTGAATGAATGATTTAGGCTTCAAGGTATTTTGTTGAAAGTAGATTTTCTTTCAAGCATCCATTTATACTTGTATTTTCTTGAGCACTATACTACTAGCATTACTTTGACAAATGACCGCCTCAGACCAAGTACACTCTTTGAGATAACAAATCATTCCTGGATTGACAAATTAATGTGAGGTAATTAGAGGTGAAAAAGACCCTTTTTATGGCTCGACATTTTGGCGTCGTTGCCCGGGAAGAGTGTAGCCATTTGTCTCTTTTCAGAGTAGTGTGAGAGTCTACTAGGGAAGAATTGGGTTTTAAAAATAGAAGGTAAGAACCTACGTGTGGAGTATGTAATAGCCCTGCTCCCCTGCCTGCTTTCCTGCAGATTTGTTACTGTTTGTTTGGGTAGAACCTAGCAGCTGATTTGTGTGCATGATTAAGCAAAAAAAGCCAAAAAAGAATCCCAAACCTCTACCCAAGCCTGATAAAGCTAAGGGGCCAGTGACCCTTGGCCGATCGACCTTTATAAACGAAATCCTTAAGAAAGCAGAATCTCAGCCTTCAGTAGGACCTAGAAAAGTTATTTCTAGATAGCCTACTAGTTCCCTTCAAGCCACAGGATCACCATCTGTAGCCTTTGCTGAGGTGCATAGTCAAACCGAACAGCAAGATTTTCAAGAAATTGAGAACTCTAGCCCAAAATCAGTCCAAGAAGGGAACCTTAGAAATCTCTGTGAAGGAAGGGGAGAAATAGGAGAAGCAGAAGAACCAAAATCTCCTCTTAGGGTAATTCAGCCATTAAGCAGCCCAGATAAGGGAAGTGCTGCAAAAATCATTTATAACGAAATTCAAGAACCTGAACCCCCTCAGACATTAGGCACTCTCATCATTCCAGATAAAGGAAGTGTTGTCAAGGCCATTCCCATTAGAGCCATTCCCTCTCGACAACCTAGGAATACCCTCCTAGATATCCTAGAAGGCTATTGGCACATATTTGACCAAATGGCCCAGAATCAGCCTAACACCCAAACCTCTACTCTGCAATACCCCATTGTGGACACTGCAGCCAATGCACCTATGAAAGAAATTCCTCTTCAGCATATCCCTACATTCCACGGCCTTACATCAGAAGATCCGGATGCATTTCTATTTGAATTTGATGTGCTGTGTAGAGGATATGACTATACCACCGATCCCTAGAAATTGAAATTATTTCCTTCTACATTAAAAGGAGTTGCTTTGAGATGGTTTATGGGATTAGGTGGTGGTGTTATAAATAATTGGGATCAAATGAAAGATTCTTTTCTAAAAAAGTATCAGGACTATTGCAGGTATTGAGAATTAAAAGATGAAATATTTCATATGGCAGCTAAACCAAATGAAACATTGGAAGAGTATGTTGAACGATTCCAGTATAATCTTAAAAAATCTCCTTATGCATCATTACCTTTACCTGATAATGTATTAAAAACAACACTAATTAGGGGAATGAAGGAACAATGGATTGAGACATTAAACATTATGGGGAAAGGAGATATTTATCAAGAAAATTTTGCTGACATTATTGATTTATGTATCAGGAGTTTGAGAGGCAGCACAAGACTAAAACCGGCAGAACATGATCGGTTTGTAAGAGATAATAGAATTTCAGCAGAAGGAGTAACGCGTGCAGAAATTGGAAATTTATTAGAAAATTTCAAAACTGATATATTAGGGACACTGACAACACAATTTGATATTATGCAGGCTAAACAAAAGCAAGTGGAGGCAGAACAGAATTTGGCAATCTTCTGTCCCCAGTGCAGGAGGAAACACAGCCATAAGGAGTGTCCATTAGATGCAGTCCAAGTTTGCACCATTTGTACGAAAGATCATGCTACAGAAAGTTGTCCCTCACTTCCCGGATTGAAGGCAGTATATAAGGAAGCAGAAGAAGAGCCAGAATCGGTGTATTTACTCAATCAGCGCCGTCAATGGTAGCCACGACAATCAGGTATGTTTTCAGATCCAGCTTCTTCTTTTCAGCCTCCACAATATCATGCTCAACAATATAATACAATGTGGCAAAATCAACCTCCATTCCCGAATTGGTCACAACAGTCATTCCCTTCATCATCTCCATGGCCGAATCAACCAAGCCAACCCAATTGGCCAAATTTTCCTTATACCCCACCATATTGGCAAAACAATGTATATCCAGCACAATGGACCCCTTCTACCTCACAGAGTCAAGCCTGGCAGACAAACTGGCAAAGACCGATGAATCAACCAGTTGGAACTATCCTATGCCCTCAACCTACACTACCAGCTCTACAACAAAACCCCCAGTCTAATTTAAGGCCGCAACTCCCAGCCCAACCCAACCCCAATCCAAATAACAGACCGGTCCAGACCATTCAAATAATTGAAACATCAGAGACAGGAACCGATCTAAAGGAGTGTGATGACCTTCAATTAAGATCGGGGTGTATTATTGAAAAAAGAGGGAGATAAAACAGTTCAAGTTGAAAATCAGTTACCTATAGAACAACCGTTACGGGAAGAGGACGCGCCCAGACAACAAATTCATGATCCAACAAACACATCCTCTCCTCCATTCCCATAATGCTTAATTATACCCCGACCTATACAACATCCTGATTTGACATTCTGGGAGAAATATGAAACCTGTACATAAAAATCCCGCTCCTCCAAGCCATTCAAGACATACCGATATATGCAAAGACTATCAAAGAGCTATGTATAAAGAAACCAAGGAGGACAATAAAAAATAACCCAAAAGTTCAAGTATTTGGCACTTTATCTGACTTATTATCAGGAAAATAAACACTCGTTAAATACGAAGACCCAGGAAATCCAATAGTAACAATGCAAATTTATGGCCAAACCTTCTCAAATGCCTTAGTTGATCTAGGAGCTGCAATTAACATCTTAACAATCACTACTTGCCAAATACTAGGCATTACCTCAGTAGAACCAACCTCCACTTTATTAGAACTAGCTAATCTATTTGTAGTTAGGCCAGAGGGCACACTACAGGATGTCATGGTATCTATTGATTCCTGGGAATATCCGACTGATTTTCTGATAATAAACCCCAAAAACTGACTTGATGGACACCCATTGATCTTAGGCAGGCCTTGGCTCACAACTGTCGATGCTTATATTGGCTGTCGACAAGGAAGTATGACCATTTATAGGGGGACAAATATTAAGAATCTAGCTTTATACCCCCCAGTGTAGCCAAGTGCCACCATAATAAAAACTAACAAGCACCCCGTATCATATCTTACAGAAAATATTAGATCTCCATTAACCATACAAGAGGCCCTCGATTTCAAGGACCAAACAGAAGACAATGCCATTAATAATTTCATTAGCCAAGCCGAACCCAGATCCCACGTACAATGTCACATGATAGAAGTGGCATTTGATAATGAATTAGAAGAGGACCTTCTTAAAGACACGCATGATTAGCCAATACCTACTACCTCTGTCTCAAATAGCAAAATTGTGGAAATTGAGCTAGGAAAGAATTTAAACATCAATGCCAACCTAACTTTAGAACAAGAAAAGAAACTCATCCAGTTACTGAGGAAACATATAGAGGCATTTGCATGGGACTACCTTGATATGAAAGGAATTGATCCCCAGTTATGTACACACCACATTTATATAGAAAAGGATGCGAGACCTGTTCGCCAACCACAAAGGAGACTTAATCCTCATCTAAAAGATGTTGTAAAAGCTGAACTCCAAAAACTTTTAGATGTTAATTTCATCTACCCTATCTCCGATAGTAAATGGGTCTCTCCACTTGTTGTGGTACCGAAGAAGAATGGGAAGTGGAGAATTTGTGTAGACTATAGAGAATTAAATAAAGCAACACAAAAAGACCACTTTCCCCTTCCATTCATCGATCAGGTATTAGACACTTTGGTAGGAAAGAAATTCTTTTCCTTTCTAGATGGCCTAAGTGGATACAATCAGATTCAGATTGCCCCTGAAGAGCAAGACAAAACTACTTTTACTTGTCCTTGGGGAACATTTGCCTACAGAGTTTTACCTTTTGGCTTATGCAATGCTCCTGCCACATTTCAAAGAGCTATCCTCAACATTTTTTCAGACCTAATAAATGAAGGGCTCGAAGTCTATATGGATGATTTTACACCATACAGAGATGACTTTGATCCGGCATTGGACACACTGGAAAAATTCCTACAGCGCTGCATTGCCACCAGGCTTTGTTTAAGCCATGAAAAATGTTATATGATGATGACTGAAGGACTTATTCTAGTCCATTATATCTTAGCAGCTGGCATACAAGTAGACCCAGGCAAAATTCAAATAATTTTTCTAATTCCCACCCCTAGCACTCAAACAGAGGTATGCAGTTTTCTTGGATTCTCTGGTTCTTATAGAAGGTTTATAGAACATTATTCACATATTGCTGCACCTCTATATGCACTAATAGGTAATGTTGACTTTCTTTGGACAGAAAAATGTGACTGTGCTTTTCAAGATCTGAAGAAGCTCGTCTCCACAGCTCCAGTCCTTTGTGGACCAAATTGGGAGTTTCCATTTCAAATATCATCAGATGCCTCAGATACAACCATTGGAGTAGTCCTTGGGCAGGAAGAGGATAAAAAACCATATGCAATTTATTATATTAGAAAAAAATTATCCCCTGCTGAATTGAATTATACTGTTACTGAAAAAGAATTTCTAGTTGTGATACATGCTATCAATAAGTTCAGGCATTACATTACTAGATATCATGTTATTTTATATACAGATCACTCTGCCATAAAATATTTAGCAAATAAACCAATCACAACTAGCAGAATAGCTAGATGGCTGATTTTGTTGCAGGAATTTGATATTACAATCAAGGATAGACCCGGAAAAGAAAATCCTGTAGCTGACTTTCTCTCACGAATGCCAAAACCAGTGGATGCAGCAGCAGTTGAAGATCAATTCCCAGATGAGCATTTGTTTGTTGTCACTGTTAAAACACCCTGGTATGCTGATGTTGTGAATTACTTAGCAGTAGGTAAATTACCAAGACATCTGACCCCCAATGAACGAAAACAGATTGTCCAGAGAAGTGCTCGATTTTCTTGGATTGGGGGCTACTTGTTCCATACAGGAGAAGATATGCACATCAGGAGATGTGTCCGGGAGGATGAAATTTTTGATATTTTGAAAGCTTGTCACGACGGGCCATGTGGCGGACACTTTGCTGATAAGAGAACTAGACATAAGGTGCTGCAAACAGGGTATTATTGGCCCATGATTCTCAAAGACGCAAAGAAGTTCGTTCAAGCTTGTGACAGTTTTCAAAGAGCAAGACGCCCTGGTCAGGCCGATGAAATGCCCCTGAACCCGCAACTGGTTATTAAACCATTTGAACAACGGGCACTTGCTTTTGTTGGTCCAATCAACCCATCCTCGAATTAGTAATCATATATTCTGGTGGCGATAGAATATGTCACCAAATGGGTTGAAGCAGAGGCATTGCCGAGAGCTACAGAGGATTCTTTCATACAGTTCCTGTTTCATATATTTGTGCACTATGGGCTTCCAAGAGATATAATTACAGATGTTGGACCACAGTTTGCTGGTAACAAAATAGCTGCAACACTCAAAAACTATCATATCCAGCATAAAATCACTACTCCATACCACCCACAAGTAAATGGTTAGGTAGAAAGCAACAATAAAATAATAGAAGAAATCCTGACAAAAACCATTACATCACATAGATGCAATTGGGCTGCAAGACTACCAGAAGCCTTGTGGGCTTACAGAACAACATGGAGAAGCACTACTGGCTATTCGCCATACCAATTGGTGTTTGGAAAGCAACCCATTTTTCCCATAGAATTTGAAATCTAAACATTGCGAACAACACAAGAAGTTGGCCTAGATCTAAACGAGGCACAGATTAATAGACTACAACAGATCAATGAGTTAGATGAAATCAGGTTCTCTGGCCTTCAACATACCGCATTAATCCAACAACAACAAGCTAAATGGAATGACGCTCTAATTAAAAACAAAGTCTTCAGCGAAGGGGATTGGGCACTCTTATACGATTGACAGGTTTCAGGATTTTCCCAGGAAACTTCAGACTCACTGGTTGGGGCCATATGAAATCCAGAAGGTACATGATAATGGCACCTTAACTATAGTCACTATTGACAGATCTAGACATACCTTTAAAGTAAATGGCCACCGAGTTCGATTATACCGCAAACCACTTACTCGGGAATCCTTCTGTCAGCAACTACGCAAGGACTCTAATATGAAAATTCTACAGGGGGAAGAGAAATCTTCCTCACCTGTGATTCATTAAGTGATTCACTTTTTTTATACTTTGTACATAATTTCTTTGTTCTGTATATATTTTGGTATTTCCATTGTTTTTCCTGCTGTTCTTTTTCTGAAGAAACAACATTTGTGTGCACTTTTGTCACTTTTGTTGTTCCTTCCCTACAGAGACAGCATTTTTGTTTGTTGTTCCTTTTTCAAAAGAACAACACCTTTGTTTTAGCCGTTTCTTTTTCTTTTTCATTTTGTTGTTCCTTTTCTAAAGGAACGACATTTGAGTGTTCTGTTGTTCCTTTTCCAAAGGAACAACACTTTTGATCTTTGCCATTCCTTTTCCAAAGGAATGGTATTTGTGTGGTCTGCTATTCCTTTTCCAAAGGAACAACATTTGGGTGTTTTGCTGTTCCTTTTCCAAAGGAACAACACCTTTGATTTCCACTGTTCCTTTTCCAAAGGAACAACACCTTTGATTTCCACTGTTCCTTTTCCAAAGGAACAACACTTTCGACTTTTGCTGTTCCTTTTCCAAAGGAACAACACTTTTGATTTTTGTTGTTCCTTTTCCAAAGGAACATCACTTGTGATTTTTGCCGTTCCTTTTCCAAAGGAACAACACTTGTGATTTTTGCTGTCCCTTTTCCAAAGGAACAACACTTGTGATTTTTTTGCTGTTCCTTTTTCAAAGGAATGGCATTTGGGTTTTTTGTTGTTCCTTTTCCAAAGGAACGACACTTTTTGATTTTTGCTGTTCCTTTTACAAAGGAACGAAATTTGCGTTTTTGTTGTTATTTTTACAAAGGAATGACACTTTTTTATCACTTGCGTTTCTATAGTTCCTTTTTCAAAGGAATGGCACTTTTGGTTTTCTGCTGTTCCTTTTCTAAAGGAATGACATGTTCGGTTTTTGCTGTTCCTTTTTCAAAGGAACGACACTTTCAATTTTTGCTAGAACAACACTTGAATTCCTTTGCCCTTCCTTTTTCAAACAACAACATCCTCATATTCCTTATACTTATGCTTGTTCCCCTTGCTGTTCCAATTTAAGGATGCCTGCTGTCCCTATTAGTTCAAGTCTTTTGGAACACAGCTATGCACTTATGCAATGAATACAAAACGACACCATACTGAAATCAGTGAATTATATAAAATCGCTATTTTTACAAGGAATTTCTCTGAATTGGTAAGAGGAAAGAGGGAAGGACACACTTACCTATTATTTTTGCTATCATTATTCTACTAATTCTGATCTGATTGGTTATCTTTATCATGTTGGTTCCTTTTAAATTCTCATAATCTTCTTTGATTATTATTCAGGAATAAGAACAAAGGGTCCATATGTTTCTATTGAGATGTTAAGACTTCTTCCGCCATTCCTGCTCTTAAGGAGTGTTGAACCACCCTTTGTGTATAATTGGGAAAGTACTTTACAAAGAAAGAAAAAAGAAGAGAAACATGATGTTTTTATGACTTGTTTATATAAGTTGTCAAATGCAGGATAGGGGGTCTCATCAAGAGCCAGCCTACCATGATCATAAGGAAGAAAGTGAAGTGGCATTCCCACTATGGTCACCACACCAGGGATATGGTCCAAGAGGTACATCAAAAAAATAAAGAGCCCTTGGAACAGGAGGTCTCATCACGAGCCGACCTGCCCACCTTTCACTCCTTCCTGGTGAATGGCATTATGGCTAACTGGTCACCAAGCCAGCATAATGGCCTACATTTTGACATCGCACAGCACTTCCTAAGCATACACAAAGGATAATGGTTCCAGGGGTGAAACAAACAACTCTGCCAAGGTTATGGACACCTGTCAGCCGCAGAGCTCTGTTAATGGTATTGAAGTCACATTACTTATACACCAATAGGTAATCATCCACACCCTTCGGTCTCTTATACCTTTGTAATAAATCACATAAGATTATATATATTATGTCCCGAACCATTAAATGCATGTAAATCTATTATCACTAATCATGACAGAAAAGTTGACAATGACCGCATTATACCATGTGTGCACGACAGCTGTCCTATCCTCCCAGCCTCGTATCATATCACAACAGTCTCTTACTTGTTAAGCGATCCGACTATACACCTCGATTTTGGTAACCTGTTACTTTTGTAAACATGGCATGTTGCCATACGTTGTTGTTTTATGACTCTGTCCTAGGGCCGATCGGCACGCCGCTCCCTTACTTGACAGCCACAGACGGCCTATCACATTACGGGGGAGGAGGTTAACCTCATCATTCGCCGGTATACATGTCAGACTACTATTCGGGAAATTATGTACTTGGGAATAGCAGGGCTCAACGGTATATTATTTTTTTTTAATTCATTTTGCATGGCTTGCTATTCCTAAGCCACTTTCGTAGTATGCTCTACGAGCCCTACTGTTTTCTTAGTTTCTCTGTGTTCTAACAGTTTGAACAGCTTGCTGTTCCATTGCCATCTCTGAGATTTTACAGGGAAACCAAGAGCATGGGAGGAAGATCGATTCGAAGAGAACCACAGGTATTGACAGTCTCAGATGCTGCATGGGAAATCCTGGCAAGAGCAGGATGGTTAACTTATCTCAATCGTTTACAGGAGTCCAATGAGACCGTAGCAATAGAATTCTTGCAGAACTTGCAAGAAGATCACTCCACAGTAAGGGGGAGACACATAGCAGTTACCGATGACATAATTGCAGAGGTCTCGAGACTGCCAGCCACTGGACCTGTGTGGACGTTAAAGAAGGAGAGACTGCAAAAGATCATAGAAACCTTCCAGGACGAAGGCCAGAACCTGACAGTCAGAGGAAAGGGGGTTCTACCAGCAGCATTAGGAGAGCCGTGGGCAGAATTGGTGAAGACCATTCAGAGCTACATCACCTGCGAAGGTAGGAAAGACGTGGTAAGACCACGACACCTTAAACTTTTAGCCGTATTAAAGTAGAAATGCTCTGTAAACTTACCTGCATTTTTAAATTCATTACTTCATGATGTTGCCCGAAGCATGAAAAAGGCACAGCATGTAGAATCAGTTGTAAGTCACCATGGATTGATATGGTTAATAGTTAGCCATAGCCTCACCCAGCAGCAGAGCAGCTGGGAAGAGCTAATTGCCATGATAGACGGAGGATTAACTACGCCATCCCCAAAACGTAAGCATGCCGCTAGTACACCAGAATGGCCACTGAAACATAGGAAATCAGTCTGATTAGCACGGATTAAAGGGAGGTTGGAGAATGCCCAAGGGGATACTAGCCAACCAGTAGAGATAGACGATTCAGGGGATGAGAAACCCCCGCAATTAGAAGGAGAAGAAAATGAGAAAGGAATGCAAGGAAATGAGGAAGGAGAAATGGAGGAAGAAACCGAGCAACCTGAGCAGGAGGAGGAAACAGAGCAGTGTGAAGACAGCCCCTTGCAGAATCCATTGCAAGAAGATGAATTGGCCAAAATTTTGGCCAATATGGGCGAATATGCCCAACCTCTCAGCCCACCAGACCTCCATGTTGAAGAGGAACCAAAAGAACACTCTGCTTAGGATAAAAATGCACCTGAAGAATTACATGACGAGGAGGTAGAAAAAGGGAGTCAGCCTGTTCATGATGAAAGTGTGACAGGAGAGAAAAGTGGTACAGAGGAGGAACAATTGGTTCCTAGCCAGACTACACTGGAGGAAATCCAGGAAGAAGAGGAGGTGGAAAAAGAAGTCACCCAGGAAATAACAGAACTAGCTAGGGTTCTTGCCCCTGAGCAACCCGAGCAGAGCAACGAAGGAGCACCCCAAGGAGAAAACCAGGGAATTGACCGAGATCATAGTCTAGGCCCGAGTAAACAGACAACTGTTCCTTCTAAGGAAATGGAAGAAATTAAGAGATTACGGAAAGAACAACAAAGACTACTGAATGTGATAGTTCGACTTCGACAACAGATCAGGATTTTGAAAATGAGGAAGAAGGTAAAAAGGACTTCGAGAGGGAGACATGCAACCACTCCAGCACGACCCCTCAAGAAAAATGTTCGGAGGACTCGAGTCCATCCTGCTGTTCAAAACCCTGTTGAAGAGCACCCTGCTGTTCCAAACCTTGCGGAGGAGCAGTTTGCCGTTCAAAATTTGGTTGAAGAGCAGTCTGTTGTTCTAAACCTCATTGAGGAGTAGTCTGCTGTTCAAAATCAAAAGGAACAACATTCAACTGTTACCCATGTTGAAGTCCAAACAGATGCTATATCGGCCTGTGACAAAGAAATGCAGACAGAGGCACAACCCTCTGAAGGAATGCGAATCACAAACACGAGACGATGCAATAAGAAGATTCAAGTGAACCTCCCGCTCACCACTACCATGTGGGATAATGATCCGAGGACAGTAACCCTACGAGAGGGTTTGATGCAAGCTCAGCAAGCAGCAGAAAAACTCGCAGAACAAATGGTTCCTTGGGAAAGGTATGAAGAATTACAACAACAGCTAAGGAACGTCAATTTATTCAAAAGCCAGGCCTTTGAAGGATGGCGAAAGGAAGAAGAAAAAGTCGCAAAGGTAACTCGTAGGTTAGATATAGTTATCAAGCAAATGGATACCTTATGCTCTTTGTACACTGATGTCCTAGCATGTAGAGCCCCTGCTAAGAATTACGCCTTGTTTTTAATGGAACGATATTTGCAATTGAAAATAAAGGCTGTCAGAGCAGGCGCCCCTATACAAATTAATACCATTGATGATTTTATAAATTGTTGTAAACACTACGGGGTAAAGGTTCAAAGATTACTGTGTGAATTCTATTTACATAACCTTGTGTTAGACCAGGAGACAGAGCAGAACCCCGACCCTTTTGTTGGGGATATCCAATTGCATGCATTTATTTCGTTTGGGGTTAATTAAATTAAGTGGCTTAAAGCCTATAATGCTTTCCAAAGACAAGAAAACGGATTAGACTTATGGGTAAGAGCTGAGCCTAGGAATCCAGTGCAGTTGTGGAGGGAACATAGGAACCTCATGGGGACTCCAGGCGTGATTGAAGCATTAGGGCCCATTCATACATAAATCAATCGGCAGGGAATAGAATGCTTTCTCGCTATTAAAGACCTTGTCATTTATTCGGCTAAATTTTGATATCATATCTCCAATCTGAATATCCAAATCAGGGAACCATTTAATTATGAAAATTTTAAGTTAGCCACCGATCGCTTGCACCTCTATGGCAAATTTATCCTGAGAGCAGGGCCATCTTGGTTAGGATATAGGTTCCAGAGTCCAATTATTTGGCACCCTACACCTGGGTACCAAGCCCTGTACGAGATGCCTGAGGGTCAGACCGGCCATTTTTTTGAACACCTAGTTAGGCATCATGGCTGTAGACCACCAAATGAAATCCCATCTCCAGCCTACTCTCTCACTGCCTTACACGTCAACTACAATGTTTTCATGAGGGCATGAAAAAGGGTAAGCAGGGGGGTGTGTGGAGTACTGAAGAAGGTATGTTTTTGTTGATCATTTTGTCATCCTTTCTTTAGAACTCGTAACATCTTTGTATCATGAACTAGGTAGATAATAGGAAATTATGACAAAATCTGTAAGATTAAGGTGCAATACGAAAATACTAATAATTGTCATCTTTCATGCAGAAAAAGGGAAAAACAAAAGACTGTCATTCCAAGGAAACAGACAGGGCCAAATTAACTGCTGTCCCTTTGGCGGGGAACCATATGCAAACAAGGTGATCCAAATTAAAGCATATCAGCCAGGGAAAGGAAATGGAGATCTCGACTCGGTGCAAGAAAGAAAATGGATAACTGAGAGTTAATAGTTTGGCGAATCCCTTAGGATCCTTTGATCCTGAGGGATCGCTGCTTCAACTATTTTTGCATTCTAGACATCTCTGCCTTAGCTGTTATAAAAAGGGGCAGCTCCGTTAGCCCGGGGGATGGTCATCTTTCTATGTAACTTTTCTTGAATTTGAGACTTTGATCATCGACTCTCGTTGAGAAGTGATCCGTTGTAATTCTGTTTAATGCATTAATACAAACCTGGTTGCTGTTTCATCCTTGATCCTGGAGTAATCTCAAGCGGTGTATCCCTGGAGGCTAAGGGCCCAGCCCTGGTGGAACACTTGCTCCTGTACTATTAGTTTTGGTTTGTGCATGGTTTTACTTATCAGCTTTGTCTGGTAATCTGATATGTTCTGTTATTTTACATTACAACTCTGTTACATTTGATTTATGTTAGACTGGGTAATATCATTTTCTGATACAGAAACGTCATATCGACTCTATAACGCATTGTTGTTCCTTTAATTGTTGATACGATATTGCTGGTCTTTACAGAATATTGTTGTTGTTCAACTACAAAGTAACTGTGTTGTAACATTTATATCGTTGCATTCATATATGGTTTACATTTGATTGCGACTGCGATTTAATTGACATTGTATAGCTAAGATCAATACTTGTGGTATCAGACTCAGATTATTGTTTCCCTAATATTTCTGTGTGTTGTGTGTACTGTCTATTCCGGCACCGTGTATCTACGATTGGTACTACACGCTGTTCTATATTTCATTGGTATTTGGTTGTCGTTCCATTTCTATCTGTTGTCCGATTTATCCTTTGAGTAAAGATTGATATTTGATTCCTGTAGGATAAGGTTGTTATACTCGTTTCTGTAGATTAAGGTGTTGTTGTTCCTCAGACTTAGTTGCTGTTACATTTTCTAGTTGCTATTCCATTTCTTAGTTGTTGTTCCATTTCTGGTTATTTGCGTTATTGATTGCTTTGGTGTGCAGAACGATCTGAAACTGTAGTGGGCATTGGCATTTGCTGTCTAGTCCCCAGATTGATGATCTATTCCTTGATTACTTTTAGTTACATCAGTTTCCAAAGGGATGAGTTATTGTTACTGGACCCTTGACTAATAAATTGCTTAGTTTTTTGAATGAATGATTTAGGCTTCAAGGTATTTTGTTGTAAGTAGATTTTCTTTCAAGCATCCATTTACTCTTGTATTTTCTTGAGCACTATACTACTAGCATTACTCAGACAAATGACCGCCTCAGACTGAGTACAATTTTTGAGATAACAAATCGTTCCTGGATTGACAAATTAATGTGAGGTAATTAGAGGTGAAAAAGGCCCTTTTTACGGCTCGACACCTGATATAATCTATTAGTGGTTTAGGAGAAATGAATTTAAAAAAAGGATATAACATTGACAACATAGAATAAAAAAGTCAACTTTAAATCTACATAACAATCAAAATACAGAAAACTGGAAACTGCAGCAAGAAATGTGTGTCCTTTTATTTTGTTCAATGTCTTTCTATCATATCCACTTAAACTAAAATACAAAATAGTGAACATACCATTTCTGTGAGCCTCTCGCCTTTGGAATCTATAAAATGTCACAGTAGATTCCTTGACCTTCTTTGTTTTTTTTCTCGAGAAACAACAATTCCACTTTCAGAATCTACAGTTTTCTTCCTTCCCTTATGATGAACAACAACTGTCCATCCTTCAGCTGCAGCAGCAGCTTCTCTCTCTTTTCTTTCCTGCAAGATTTAGGTAATAGAATAACCTACTTATTCACAGACCTATAGTTATAATATAAATGTACATACAAGTCAACTTGTATGCAACTTGAGAACAACGAAAAGACTAAGATATATGAGATGATTAACTCGAGTTAATGCCATAATATGAAAATACATATAAATGCATACAACAATAGAAAAGTGTTGGTGTACATTCTTTGCCTGAGCTTCATGATTCTCAATAAAATCATCAATTTCTTGTTGCAGAACCTTCAATCTAGGTCTCTTACTGTGGTAATCAAGAAGCCATTCTGTCTCAAGGAAATGAAACGTTATTCCTCGAAAATACTACAAAAGTCTCCTCATATATCAGTACCTTAGCATGCCTGACAACAAGAGGCATGAAACCTCGAAATGTGTGGCTAAATGAACATGATTAGGACACAAAAATTCTAATTGAAAATTTCTAAATTGCTAATTGAAACATTTAAAAATACAGTTGCACCTAAGAAATAGAACACAATTAAAGAAAACTTGTTTGCATATGAAGTGAGTTACTTGAACAATGTAAAGTATTCGTACTACAATGTTGACGAGACAAGACAAGAAGAGAATTAGACCAAATAATTAACCCTTCTGCATTATTAAGTGCCCTGTATTTACTTGAAAGGTTACAGGCTAATGATATATAACTCTATATTTGTAGTTTCTCCCTTTCACAATTAAATCCATGCCTTAGTCTTAATTGGGAAAGGGAGACAGAGTAAGTTGAATCATGTTTTGGGTCACCTCACATGTGCCATCAGTTATCATTACTCAAAATTGATGACATGAGAAGGGAAGGAGAATAGACAAGTTTAAATCAGTGGTAGTTGTAAGCCCATGGCCTTGCTAGCTGATAGTGCTTGCAGCAGGAAAACTTATATTGACTCCCATTGTAAGGGAATATGTTGAAACTTGAGACTTATGACTACAGGTTTAATTTCTAATTATTGGGTTCTCATGGGAAAACTTCAAAAAATCATATCAATCTAATTTAGCTGAAAGGGAAGATTTATTGCCAAGTTATTACCCAAGAGAAGTCTATTGATCAGGTATAAATAAAGGCAAAGTCTTATGTACTCTCAGGTTCTAGTCAGTATGTGTTATACTGAGTTTTAGTGATGCTGAGAGAGTACATGATCTGATTTCCAATATGCAAATTGGAGGACAAATTAAATAGATTGGACTGATTAAATTATGGACAAGGAAGCATGAACAGTAATGAACAAGATGCCCACAAAGAAAATAAAACATAAAAGTGTTTGTTTTGCTATGTAAGTGCTCTGTACAATGCACTCTCAAAGAGAGTGAGAGAGAAAAGATGCTCTATTGCTATGCTTCTAACAATACATACTATTGTACGAATATATTTTAGTTACAAAATTGTCTTCTTAGTTGCTTAAAGAAGTTCCATTTTGTAACTACCAGTGATTGTTCATCTTCAGAGAGCACCATGTCTTGTTGTTTTGAAATTTTCACACATGTCAGACTTCCACAACAATCCTAGTAGTATTTGGCATTCCTGGATGTAGACAAGTGCACAGGACACTTGAGATGTAAACGCACAAGATGCAGAGGTGGGCATGCACAGATTGCAAATATGTTCATGTAGAGGATGGAAATTGGCACACAATGCTTATACACCAATTTTTCTTGAGGTGTTGCAGTCTTGTCCCTCAACTCCACCCATCATAAGTGATGAGAAAATACCAGGGGAACTACCCCTTGGACCTTATGACAGGAAATTCCAACCGCAATGTTGGAATGCAAGGTTTTCCTACTTGGAGAGAGGCCAGTACAGAGGATGAAGGATAGGAAATTTCCAACACACATGAGGTTGCACATCAAATACACGTGGCTAAACTCAGATCAATATATATTGCAGCAAAACTATCTTTGTTTTTGTAATGACCTCAAATCAATCAATACACTAATCCTAGAAAATATATAGAGTGGATAGAAAAAAAACCTTAAAATAAATGGTTTATTCTCAAGGTTGTAGATCAAAACTACAATCTCACAGGTTGATTGAAGACCAATTCATACACTCAGGTAGGACCAAACTAGGTGACAACTACACCCCAACTGGTCAGCTAACATCCAAATGCAATCCATAAGACTCTAGAGGGTCCTCATGTCTCCTATATTCAACTAGTAAAGTTCTCTAGATATATGTCACAATGTGTTCTACTTCTATTGACAAATGTAGCTCGGACAAGAACTTCTTCCATAGGTTTCAGTGAAAAAATGTAGAGAAGTGATTCAAGATAGGTCAATAACTCTATTTTGTAATTCACCTAGGATAAAGTGAAATATCTTATGTTTTCAGTTGAGTCTAAGAAAGTGCATTTAATGCATTAAAGACATAGACTAGATTTAATCTCAACTGTACATCTCAAAATCAGATTAGGGTTTTGGTAGATTAAGGTTTCAGAAAAGCTTAAATTAAGCTACAAATTTCAGAAGAGATCTTGAAAGATGTCACCAATTTGGTGCCCTTTTTATTAAATTTTTATGTACTTTGTGGGGCCCAAGGGTTGATGGATGGATAAAAACTCACAACTCTATATGATTCCATTTGATTCTATCATTTATTTCACTTATATTTGTTAGGGTTTTTACTAGGCTTCTTGTTAGGTTTTATGGAGAGGAGATTTGGGAGAACTTTGAGGAGAGATTGAAGGATGCTATAGTCACATTCAACTATTTTTGAAATCTGAAAAGGGAAATCTCTGAAGTTTAAACCCACTATCTATTGGTTTTCTCTTCCCCTTTGTGTGGTCCCTATCAGTCAAGCACTTCCTCTCCAAGGGAAGAATACAATCACTTCTCTCCTCTCTCTGAGTTACAATAAAAGAAACATCATTCCAAATGAATGAATTAAATAAGTGGGCTAAAATAGTGGTGGGATAGATAAAGATATTTATCTTGTGCTTTGATACACTAACTTAACTTCTTTTATAATGTATTGACTCATATCCTTTTGGTAACTAGGGATAGCCTAAAAAGAAAACATAACCCATAAAGATATTTAGGTAGATAAGTAATGACTTGGATCATGTAGAAAATATAAATATGAGGACTACAACCTCCTTGGAAAGTAACTTCTTTATGTAGGCTCCAAATATATGACAAATATATTTTAAGCAATTACTCTTACCGTGTTGATAACTAGAGAGTTGTTAGGACAGGGTCACCTGGGGTAAATTTTGTAATTAATCTTGTTATAGCTGTAAAGTCTCCGCATTTTGAGGGAGCGGAACATGAAGGTCATATGAGTCAAAAGGGGCTTTAGTCCCTTATTTTTATATAAGATATGATGTTTTGTGACCCTCCCATGGTTTACGAACCATGGTATTGTAAAAGAGAAAGCTATATAAAGGAGTCATAGCGAGTTTAGGAAGTCAGCGAAGAATTGAAGATCAATGTATGGGCAAGTAGTATGAGGTAGGAAAGTCTATTTCTTGTACTTAGGCGAAGGGGAAGGCTCATGTTGTTGTGTGCACAAAGACCTCGGTAAGTCCACAGGCTAAGTGCTTGGACCCCTGCAATTGTGTGTGCAGGGAAGAAGAGTCTGTAATAGAAGAAATTACATCTAATAAATATTGTTTTGGAGCCATAACTATGTATGTGTGCCTTTATTGTTGATTATGCAATCTTCTTTGTATTCACTCTATTATCTGTATTTATATGAAGAAACATTTAATTTATGCATGAAAGTAGTAGATATATTCATTTACTTGATATTATGAATGTCTAAGGCAATCAACGAAGTGTTAGATTCTATTTCTGCATGTTACTGTAATTATTTGTATTTTAAGGGTTAGGGTTCATGAAGGTCGAAATACGCCTTAGGAATCACAGAAAACCATCAGACTAACCTCTAGAAGTAGAAACCTGGTTCTGTCATCCCCCAATACTACTTTCAGTTAGACTGTAGCCTGTGCTACACGGGTTGTTGCCAAAAGGGCAACAATTTAGGGTTTTGTTGGTTGGCGCAGCTAACGCTGAACCTGGGTTAGGACACCTCAAGCCAATACACGGTTCTGATGTCGGGACGAGGATCTATCTAAGGAATGTACGATGTCGAATATGTGGTTTCCAACTAAGAAGGACATCGAAAAGTGGATAAATCTGAGACTAAATGAATTTGCAGCCTAGGAAAACAGGAATCCGCTCATGTCAAAGGAAGAGTGGTTGAATAGATACCTATTCGCATATAGACACGAGACATTCTTCTACTCTTTTTCATGTGAATTGCAAGAGTGGCTATGTAAATTGGCGGATAGGCAGGGTACGTGGAAGCTAGATAACCCTATTGTGTGGACCCCATAACTGGTTAAGTGCCTGGAGGCTTTAGAAAACAACAAGGGCTTTCAATTACCTAATCGATAGCATTATGGGAGGATTCATTACTAAGTTTGTGATCGATACTTCCACTAGTTATAGTGAAGAAGAACACCGATTTTTCAAGGGACCAAGAGGTAAGTATATGAAATCCTTGAAGACTTGGATTAAAACATTATTGTGTGAAAAATGGGTTATGCCATTGAATTGATGTTTGGGACTACACAATGTGGGAGATCGTTCAAAAGGAACCTAGAGTCAGGTGCTGAATATAGTCCTCTATTGGGATCATATGATAGTGATGATGAAAGTAGTATTCTAAAAGCACCATGAGGTGTGCTGCAGACTGTATGTTATGGTATCGTAGGAATACCACATCCATCCACTCCACCTCTGCCTCACACACCTACACCTCTACCTCCACCTCCACCTCCACCATTCAACATGGAAAACATAATGAAGGTTCCAATATTTAAGGGTCTGGGGAATGAAGAAGGTGAACAATTTTGGCTTTTAGCAGATGTTGTATGGAAGGCACAACAAATTATAGATGACGACATGAAGAAAGAACAACTATTTATAGCACTACAAGACAGAGTGTTGATCTGGTATATCAAGTATTATTGACTAAACCAAATATGACTTTGAAGGGAACAGAAGAAGCGCTAAAGAATGAGTTTAAGAAGCCTAAATCGCAAGCCCAGTCAGTGATAGAGTTCAAAGAGATCCAACAAAAGGTAAATGATTCTGCATGGGACTTTGATCAGAGGTTGAAGTGTCTGCTCCAGCAGGCTAATATGTGGATCATGGATGATCAACACAGGGATTGGTACATTGCTTCGCTATTGCCTCATCTGAACCTGTCGTTGTCATAACATAAAATAGGGATGCAAGCTGAAGCCTTAGAAATTTCTATGAGATTGGAGGCTTCACCCATTCAAGATAGGAATATAGGTTAGCTGTAGTTGGATAGCTTACATATGGAGTTACAGAGTCTCAAAAAGGGAAAGGAAGTCCAGGCCGAGGTTTTTGTAGAAGTTTGGTGCTTGAAATGAAAGTTCCATGGTCATAATTAGGACCATTGCACATTTTCTCCAAATTATCTTATTGGGGCAGGCCCTATCCCCTGAAGCCAGAAAATGCTACTGGGCCAAGCATAGGAGTACTACTATGCTGTGTTATTTGTCAGATTTTTGAATAGCATGTGACATATAATTGTCATCTAATAACAGGGGCTTCACTTAATGAACCTCTAACATATCACATGCGTTCATGGAATATTGAACAATACTCTTAATTCGACCACATATTGGAAAATACCTCTAAAATTCACATTATTTAACCCCCTACCAATATAAATCCAATACACCTTCCCAACTTAAAAACCCCTAATTTCACTAGATATTGTAGGTATCCATTATTTTGTTAACATTTTTTATACCCCTTTATATTTTTTTCATTAACTTTGGACTCCATTTTTTGTACCTGCTAATATAAAAACCCTCTCCCCCCTATATATCCCCCAATATATTATGTAATTTTTTCTTCAATAAATATCCCCCAATATGAACGCACGTGGTATGGTATTGCTGCCCAAGTGAAGCCGCTGTGCATCTACTGCAGAAGTTTGTACAAACTCCACAATAGTTTTTTTTCACTTTCTGCAAATCTGTAGGGCATGATGAGCGCCATTGTCGAAGTTATGAACTAATGGTGGAAAGGACCCTACGTATAGAATGCAGGCAAAGAATTGAACTCAATATTAGGTTGTGAATGCAGCGCATGGAGGATTCCAAGGTCTAGGAAGAGGGTGCAGAGTAGGAGCTGGAAGGATTCGTGGACATATCATATGTCACAACTGTGGGGAAGCAGGCCATTTTATGCGTGATTATAAGAATCCAACACACCCCTCCTTTCAATATTATAGGTCATTTAACAATGTCATAGAAGATCTCCCAATACTTATTTTGAAGATGCAAGAAAAGAATACTTAGACCCAACCACCTACGTAGAACATCCAAATGATAAGGTCAGAGCCTCACGAATATGAGCCTAGTGTCAATATGATTACGTGAAGCAGTATAGCTACTAGAGAAGATAAGGGAAAGCAACCAAAAGTAGATGGATGGGTACACAAGGCTACTAAAAAAGAAGTTGGGTTAAATTTAGGTAAGGAAAAGGAAACTTTTGTGGAGGCTAAGAAGTGCTTCGCAAAAGCTTCTACATCAGGAACCTAGGGTATGCATGTAGAGAAGTCTTGAGGAAGCAGTACTGTACAAGATGCATAACCCTCATTATTAGTGTCACTTTTAAAGACCTGCATGAAGCTTCTGAGGGACAAGAAGGTAGTAGAACAAATATAGGAACTGATAGATAACTATACTAGAAAGAATAAACCCCTACCTGAACAACACGCGGTACACAAGGTGGGCAAAAATAAGAAGAGAACGGGTCACGAGATGAAGCTGACTGCACAAATTATAGAATACGAGATAAACCAGGTAATTCTAGATTTAGGGTTTGATGCAAACGTTTTTCTAAAACAAACATGAGGGAGAATGGGGAGACCCACACTGCAATGGTCCCCGATCCAGCTACAAATGGAAAAGCAACAAAATATTATTCCTATGGGGCTCCTATATGGGGTATCGGTAGATATTAAAGGAGCAAGCACCCTAGCTGATTTTGAAGTGATTGAGATAGTCGATGATAGTAGCCCATACCCATTGTTGCTTGGCATTGATTGTGCCTTAGATATGAATGAGGTCATCAACCTCAAAAAGTGTAGAATGACATTCGAAAGGAAGGAGCTAAGGGTTATTGTTCCATTGGATCTGGCCGAAGGTGCATGATATACTAAACCAGTCTGCGATTATGAGGAAGAGGATGACATTGATCATATCTACAAGATCACTATGCACGATGAGGACTAGATTAACCCTACTACTAATGGATGGCTTGTGTGGGAAAGGGATAGTTCCCACACTTCAAATTCTAATGAGGATCTTGAGCATTGGTAGAACCTATTCCATGAAGTATCATCGCTGCATTGCAATAGGCTTACCAAGTCACTTCGATGTATATCCACTGAGGTACGAAAATTTCCTTAGTATGATGGTTTAGAAGATGTCAATTTCTTTCTTGATAAATTTGAAAGGGATGTACTAGAGGAACATCGATTCCAAGCATTAGATATTGTGGTGCAAGCTGCGCATGCCCGATGGTGGGGTACACATAAGGATAGTTTTTTCGATTGGAAGGAATACAAAAGGATGATGAAGTTGAGGGTTGGGTATGCCAATACTCGCATTACATAGAAATACATAGGGAAGGATGATCCACATGAGCATTTGGCACGATGGATGAAAGCATGGGGAGAAGAACCACAACCGGAGTGGGTTCATTTATTTTTTCATACCTTAGATACCATCCCCGTGAATTGGTATTTAGAAATTGAGTTGCAACATGGAATCGAAGAATGGGATGTCCTGAATGAAAGTTTCTTGCTAACTTTTAGCTTTGAAGATGGGTTTGAGTGTAGAGATGAAGCGCTCTAGGCGATCAAAGCTATGATATTCAGAATGACTGAATAATCGGTTGAATGGGTACAACCAAATTGGAGTATGCAGCTACACCATGTACTTGAATACTCTAATGTGATTGTGGAGGACGGTGAAGAAGATCCAAGGAACATCCATATTCCTAAGTCTGAAGGATAGTGTGAAGTCAAGGGGCCTAAGTTAGAAATCCCTGATATATCAGAGCCTTTAAACACTAAGCAGGTGAATATTGGATCGGAAGGATGACTAAAGTTTGCCAAAATATGTGACTATTAGGACGAAGATATAGTTGATAAAGTCACGGAGCTATTGCGTGAATATCAGGGCTTGTTTCCCACCAAGTTCTATGAGCTAAAATGGATAGTAGGGGATCTGGGTGTCATGAAGATCACTTGGAAGCCAGATGCGAAGCTAGTAAAGAAGCGCCCCTACCGATTAAATCCCAAGAATAAGGAAAAGGTGCACAAGGAATTAGATAAGATGCTTGAAGCTAGGATCATTGAACCTATGGAGGTGTCGGACTGGTTAGGCCCATGGTGGTTTAAGAAAAGAAAACTTAGGGTGAAATTCAGATATGTGTAGACTTGAGGAAGTTGAATGACGCATATGTCCATGATCCATTCCCCACACCATGCACAGATGAGGTACTGGAGAATGTTGGAGGGAAGGAATCCTACTTGTTCATGGATGGGTTTTGAGAATACCATCAGATCAAGATCACGCCAGAGGATCATAATAGGACCAACTTCACGAACCCTTCGCGAAGCTGAAAGGAGAATTATTTCTAGGAAAGGTCAATGGCAGTCGATTGAAGCTTTACAAGGGTGATCCCGCCCTTTCACAATGACTATATGATTGCAGGATAGTCTTAGTACTCCAGGTAGCTCCAAGGAAGTATGGGTCTATGAACTACACTGCCCAAAATTTTGAAAGCTGAAATGAGCGAGCCACATGTCAAATTAAAGGGAGGCATCGAGGGGAGCTATGCCGAAGGAGTTGCACTGGAAGGATGGGTCACGAATACCCTAGCTAAAAAGTGACTGATAGACGCACTATAGCTGATTGGATGACAATTTTTCCGTTGAAAGGAGCGGGGGAAAAGCATTTATGGAGCATATCTTTGGAACACTACAACAAAATAGGAAATCTGCACCAGATTTAGCACCAGATTTTAGTGCATTATTTTCTCAATTGGGATGAGCAGCCTAGCGCTAAAACTGCCTCTATTGTACAATTTTTAAAGCATCCTTTTTGCACCAAATTTTGCATCTTTTTTATGTCAAATTTTCCATCATATTTTGCACCAAGATTTTCATTTGGTTTTACAACAGGTTTTGCTTCTAGTTTTGTGCCCTTTTTTGCATCTATTTTTGCATCATTTTTTGCTTCCTCTTTTGTGGCATTCTTTGCTTCTAGTTTTGTGTCCTAATTTGCATCGAGTTTTACACCATCTTTGGCATTTGATTTAGTGCCTTTTTTACACCCAGTTTGTATAGGCTCTAGTGCCTCCTTCCTTCTCCTATTGTGTCATATTTGTAAATCCTTCAATCCTATCCCAAGTTGTTCTTAAGGGGGGATGTTAGGATATTCCGACACATAGGAAATAGTTAAGTACAACTTGGTCTAGTATAGAGTTAGGTAAAGTGTGTTTCTTTACCGTTGTACATTTTGTAACTTACAATCTGACGGTCACGATATGTAGTGATCTGACGGTTCATTCTCTCCTCGGTATTACCGACACTTGATCCGTGGCTTGACACCCGATTGGTCCATGATTTCTATTTAAAGCGCATGGAGGGTCATTTTTAGGGTAATCCGTGCATGAGAGAAACATATGTAAATTTTCATTCCTTTATTAATAAATTGCCTGAAGTGGCCGCGTTGGCTCAGGCCGTGGACTGTTTCCCTCTTTGAGGGTTTTAACCACGTCAAAAACACTAGTGTATTGATCTACGATCTGGTTGTGAGCGGTGTCCTTTGGTGTTCTGTCCGAGGAACTTACCCTGTAAATTCCTACATGGTATCAGAGCTATTTGAGGGCCGCGTCCGTTGGTGATCCAAATCTGAAGCCGGTAGAACTGCATTCGAGATCTATCCATTGGAACACTTAGTTTCAGCATCTTTAGCTTCAGTTTCCGTTGAAATGGAAAGTAAATACCAAGTTACCCTTGACAGCACCAACTACTTCCAATAGTTGGCCTACATTGAGGATTTACTTAGAAGTAAAGGTCTCTACAGAATAGCCTCAGGCCAAGAAAAGAAACCGAAGGATGAAGATAACGCTGCTAAATGGGAAAATAGGGAAGATCAAGCACGTGGATTGATAGGGATGTCTATTTCTCCAGATATTAGATTCCATATTGCAGAACTTGATACTCCTGATGAAGCAATGAAACAAATCAATAAAGTTTTTGGGATTAAAAATGAACTTAGAGCCCATAAACTTGAAAATGAGTTGCTTACATTGGACCCTAATAATTTTTCTTGCATTGAAGATTTCTTGTCCAAGTTCAAGACCCTTAGATATCTCTTGGAAGGTGTTAAAGTTAAGAAAGAAGATAGTAACATTATCTATTCCATTCTTACAAAGTTGGGACCAGCCTACTCTGTGTTTGTTTCCACCTTCCATTCTACAAGAGAAGCCTTCATTTCTCAAGGAACAGACTACAAGTCCCCTTCATTTGACTCTTTTTGTGATTCTTTAATAAGAGAACAAGAAAAACTCTCACACCTTGGTCTTCTTAATCTTGGAAACTCTTCCAAGAAAGCGTTAGCCGCCCAGCAGCAACCAAATTCAAAGAATCCTAAGAAGTCATATCCTAAAAAGAATGGTCCTAAACCAAACAAGGGTCCTAAGCAATTTCAGCCCAAAAATGAAAAATCATTTCATCAAAATGATAAGACAAATAAAAACAAAGGGAAGAAGACTGATAGACATTGCAATTTTTGTAATCGAGATGGCCACTTAGAATCAAAATGCTTTAAGAAGATGGAAGCCTTGGAAGCAGCAATGAAGAAGCATAACATCCATTTGGGGCAATATTCAACTTCAACTTCATCTTCAGGAATGGCACTTTTTGCATGTGGTTGTCAAGCATCTCGGTCTGGCTATGCATTAAATGTATCTTCTTCTTCTCATTCTCATGAGTGGCTCATTGATTTTGGAGCTTCTTATCACATGGCCAAAAGCAAAGCCATGTTTTCCTATTTAAATGATTGTAACACCAAAAATATATATGTTGGTGATGATAGATATCTTAATGTTGTAGGGAATGGAACTATTCATCTAGACAATGGTCAGTTTAATGATGTATTATGTGTTCCAACCTTATCCTGCAGCCTTCTATCTGTATATCAGATAACTCATTCAGGTGAAGGTAAAATCGTTGAATTTTCACCTCATGATGTTGTAATCAAGCACTTAAGAGATCCTAAACAAATTTTGGCTACTGGCATTGCTGATGATTCTACAAGGTTGTATAAGTTTCACAACTTTGGGTCATCAAATCTTCCCTCAGTATTTGTTGTTCATAACGATGAAGTGAGCAAACTTTGGCATGAGTGATTTGGTCACTTAAACTATCTCTCCCTTTAGCATCTATGTAAAGAAAATATGGTGACAGGTCTTCCTATGGTATCTTGCAGAGATGGTGTTTGTTCTGGATGTGTACTCGGAAAGCATCATCGGGACAGTTTTGAAAAACGTGCCTCTTGGCACGCCTCAGCCCCTTTACAGCGTGTGCATAGTGATTTATGTGGTCCACTTCCAGTTGTGTCATTATCTAGCTGCAAGTATTTCTTAACTTTCATTGATGATTTCTCCAGATGCACTTGGGTATACTTCTTAAAACTCAAGAGTGAAGTATTTAACACTTTTTTGGCCTTCAAGGCCTTTGTTGAAAAACAATCTGGACATCAAATTCTTAAGTTAAGATCTGATAATGACGGAGAATATGTTAAAAACACATTCATCAACTATTGCACTGAGAATGGAATTCAAATGCAACATACTGTTCCATATACTCTACAATAAAATGGTGTAGCTGAAAGGAAGAATCGCACCTTAAAGGAAATGGCTAATTGTATGCTACAATATAAAGGAATTGGTCTTAGTTTTTGGGCAGAAGCAATTAACTGTGCAAATTACATAATAAATCGCACTCCTACTAAGGCTTTAAAGAATATCACTCCAGAAGAAGCATGGAGCTCAATCAAACCAGATGTAAGTCACTTTCGTGTTTTTGGAAGTGAAGCGTGGGCCCATATTCCAGATGAAAAGCATAAAGATTTAGAACCTAAGAGTGAAAAATGTACTTTTGTTGGATATTTTGAAGATGTCAAAGGCTATAGACTTATTCCATTTAAGTCCAAAAATGTTATCATTAGAAGAGATGTAAAATTTGATCAAAATATATCGGCCTGCGAGCCTAGTCCAGCGGATGTGCCACCTCTCCCTATCTCTTCTACCTTTGAAAACATTTCTTCTTCAGATGATGAAAATGAGGATGAAAATCCTCCCCCACCATCTCAGGATCCTCCTTCAGCTCCTGAGCTTCCAAAAAGGGTTTGTGATACTCAAGATGCAGCAAGTGATCTTGCCGCTGATCCTATAGATCAGTGACGCACACGTTCTCAGTTCGAGAGAGCCTCTTCTTTACTGGCTCAAGCTCCAGTAAATTATGATCTTGACACCTTTGCAGAAGCTTCAGGCCATCTAGATTGGGAAGCAGCTATGAATGAAGAATATCATTCATTATTGGCAAATGATACATGGGATCTTGTTCCTCTACCAAAGGGATGAAAACTTGTTAGATGCAAATGGGTTTACAGAACCAAGTATGGACCAGATGGGAAAGTTGATAAACATATAGCTCGTCTTGTTGCTAAAGGTTTTTCACAGGTTGAAGGCATTGACTACACTGAAACCTTCTCCCCTGTTGCCAAAATGAACTCTATCCGCCCTGTTCTTTCCCTTGTTGCCTCTTTCAAATGGGAAGTCCATCAGATGGATGTTAAATCTGCCTTCTTGCATGGGGACTTGCATGAAAAAATCTATATGGAACAACCCATTGGATTCATACAAACAGACTCCAGCCTTGTATGTCGACTTAAGAAATCCCTTTATGGTCTCAAGCAATCTCCCCGGGCTTGGTATGCCAAAATGGATAGCTTTCTTTTAGAATCTGGCTTTTCTAGGTGTCATTCTGACAATACTGTCTACACCAAGAAAGTGGGCAACTCTCTTATCATCCTTGTTCTTTATGTTGATGATCTTATCCTTACTAGTAGTGATCCCAACCTTATAAACCATGTGAAGTCTAGCCTTAAAAGGAAATTTGAAATGACAGACTTAGGACACTTACACTATTTTCTCAGTCTTCAAGTCTTGCAATCCAAGGAGGGTATTTCTCTTTCCCAGTCCAAGTATGCATGTGATATTCTACGCCATTTTCACATGGAAGACTATAAGCCAGCCCCTTCTCCCTTTCAGTCTGGAGTCAAACTTTCAGTCACTTGTACTTCTCCTGACGTTGATGCTACCTTATACTGTCAACTTGTAGGAAAACTTTTGTATCTAACCCATACTCGTCCTGACCTTTCCTTTGCTGTTGGCCTTGTTGCTCGGTTCATGCAAAACCCCCGTGAAAGTCATTGGAAAGCAGCTAAAAGAATACTTCATTATGTTTGAGGTACAGTTCAGTTTGGGATTCATTACAGTGTTGAAGCATCTCCTCTATTGGTTGGTTTCACTAATTCCGATTGGGCTGGTGACCCTGATGATCGGAAGTCTACTGTCGGTTATGTGTTCACTCTTGGTTCAGGACCTATTACATGGGCTTGCAAGAAACAAGGTGCCATTTCTCTTTCATCAGCAGAAGCAGAGTATCGTGGTGCCGTAGAAGCTAGTAAGGAAGCCTTGTGGCTTCATCAGATCTTGTCAGAGTTTGGCTTTGAGCAGCAGCATCCGACTACACTTTGGTGTGATAATCAAAGTGCCATTCAGCTATGCAAAGATCCAATCCAACATCAGCGCAACAAACACATTGAACTGCACATGCACTTCATCAGAAAGCTCATTCACGACCATGTTCTTGAAGTGCAATATTTTTCAACAGACGATCAAGTTGCAGACATCTTGACAAAGGATCTCACAGAGGCGAAGTTCACTAAACTTCGATTTATGGTTGGAGTTCAGGAAGTTGTCACTAAGGGGGGATAGGCTCTAGTTCCTCCTTCCTTCTCCTATTGTGTCATATTTGTAAATCCTTCAATCCTATCCCAAGTTGTTCTTAAGGGGGGATGTTAGGATATTCCGACACATAGGAAATAGTTAAGTACAACTTGGTCTAGTATAGAGTTAGGTAAAGTGTGTTTCTTTACCGTTGTACATTTTGTAACTTACAATATGACGGTCACGATATGTAGTGATCCGACGGTTCATTCTCGCCTCGGTATTACTGACACTTGATCTGTGGCTTGACACCCGATTGGTCCATGATTTCTATTTAAAGCGCATGGAGGGTCATTTGTAGGGTAATCCGTGCATGATAGAAACATATGTAAATTTTCATTCTTTTATTAATAAATTGCCTAAAGTGGCCGCGTTGCCGTGGACTGTTTCCCTCTTTGAGGGTTTTAACCACGTCAAAAATACTGGTGTATTGATCTGCGATCTGGTTGTGAGCGGTGTTCTGTCTGAGGAACTTACCCTATAAATTCCTACAGTTTGTGCCAATTTTTGCATCTGGTCTTATGCCATTTTTTGCTTCTAATTTTGTACTTATTTTTACATCTATTATTGCGCCAGTTTTTTTGCCTTTTTTTAGACCATTTTTTCCATCCAATTTTGCACCATATGTTGAATCTTTGCATACATTTTTGCACCATTTTTTTCATCTCCATTTTTGGCATCTTATTTTGCACCATATTTTGCATCTAATTTTGCATCATTTGTTGCATCCAATTTAGCATCATTTTTAACACCATTTCTTGCATCCAATTTTGCATCCTTTTGAGCATCTAAATTTGCATCCTATGTTGAACCATATGTTGCATCCGATTTTGTGTCTATTGTTACGTTCAATTTTGAGTCATTTTTTCGTCTACTTTTGAATTTGTTTTTGCACCAAGTTTTGAATGATTTGTTGCACCTCATTTTACATCCGATGTTGCATCTCAATTTGCATCCAAATTTGAGCCATTTTTATGCCCATTTTTGCACCATTTTTTCTTCTTTTGTGTCCAATTTTGCACCATTTTTTATGTCCAAATTTGCATCCTTTTTGGTATTTAATTTTGCATCCTTTTTTACATCCAAATTTGCATCTTTTTCTCTGCCACATTTTGTGTCCACATTTGCATCTCATTCTGCACCTAGATTTTAGTTTGAATTTTCATCTAGTTATGCATTATTTTTGACATCCTTGGTTTAATCCTTTTTTAATCTGCATCTTGTTTTGTGTCTTTTCTTACATCCTTTTTGCACCCAATTTTGCATCATAATTTTACACCATTCTTTGCATCCTCATTTTGGTGTCCATTTTTGCATCCTTGTTTGCGCCCAATTTGGTATCCTTTCATATGCCCTATTTTGTTCCCTTCTTTGTGTCTAGTGTTGCACCCTTTTTAAATTTTACTTTAAAACCATTTTTGTGTCATTGTTTGCATCTTGTTTTGATGGCTAGTTTAACATCCAATTCTACTCCCAATTTTGCATCCATGGTTAAATCCACTTTTGGCTTCTTGTTTAGAGTTTTACTTTTATTTCCATTTATGACCCCCTCTATGGGTTCATTTTACTAATTTCATTTACATAGTGAAATATATTAAAGTTTCTAAATATCATTTTGCTGTAGGATTTAATGCACGATTAGATGAACATAAAACCCTCTTAGTTTATCCTGGAAACCTAGGACAGACCAATTAAGAGAAAGGTTGTTCTAAGGCTCAGGATTCTTAGTAGATCAAGATGTAGAGTATAGATTAAGAAAAAGAGAAGGGATTCTTGTGAGTCCTCGCATGCAGGTCTTCTTGGATTTTTTAGTATAGCTAGGAAGCGCTCCTAGCTAGCTCCAAAGCTTGGTCCTACACATAAGAGAGAGAATAAAGCAACCATCACAACATAATATCTTGATAATCGAAACTATCAGAAACGTATAAATACTATTGAATAAATAAATATAAACCAAAATTCCATACATTTATTAGTTAAACAGAATAAGTAAAGAATGAATAGAAACATATGCAAGGAAGAACCACTGATCTATATTAATAAAGGAGTTGGAGGAAAGTTACAACAATCAGATGTAGTTGCAGTAGCACATCCCTTAACTCCTAACTCCAAAACTCTCCCTCTTAAGATAGATCTCACCGTGACAATACAAGAATTCCCATCATTTTTTCAATGGCCAAGCCTCCAATATATAGGAAAGTGAAGGCTATGAAGATTTCCCAAATTCCTCATTAGTTCAATCTAAGCAAAATATTTTGGCTGAATAATGTTTCCTCATATAAAAATGGCTTTTTCCACTTTTTAGATGCTTTTGGGCTTAGGAAAAAGCTTCCCCATGCTTTATGGCACTTTCCTGCTTTTTTATGCTTTTACTTTTTAGGAAAAAGCTAAAGATGAGGATAAAGAGATCACTTTAGTGTCAAATTCAAATTCTACTTTTCTTATGTTTTAGTTTTTTTTTTTAATATATATTTAGTTTTAGTATTTTTCTATTTTCTAAAAAAATATATTACGTTTTTGTTATTTTTTTCTATAAGAAAAATTATATTTTGTTTTTATAAAAATGGATTTTAAACATTCCATTTATTATAAATTTGTGATTTTATGATAGGAGTTTAAATTATATATAAAAAACTAACTTAATACCATGTGTTGTGTCACTGAGATGGGTATTATACATCTCCTCCTTGCTGAGTTATAGAATGTGCTTTGATTTTCTTAATGCAATAAAAATAATTATGTTCTTCATTATACCTTGAAATATTCATCTTGAACCTAATAAAACAATAAAGTTAAAATAGGTTTGCCTTTGTCCTTTGTAGATCTTGTCCCCATTAATCTTGGTCTTAATAGATTAATTGCCTTATGGTGGCCTTGAGTGGCTAATTGTCTTATGGTGGCCTTGAGTGGCCACTTCCATTAGTTGCATGCTTTATAGTTTTCTGTTAGTGACATTTTTTAGGCTTGATAATATGTTATTTAATTTATCAAAATGTGTTATTGTCCATATTATTGTTAAATATTAATATTAAATATGTTGGTCTTTTAGCATGGTTTAGCAAAACATTCCCAAAAGGTTTATAGATTGTATTTTATAATGCAATGATTCACTGCTTGATGAAATTGTTTTGGATATTTATTTTTAATGATTGATTGATTGATGAAATTGTTATGGATATTTTTTTTAGTATATTAAATTGTATGTGATAAAGTCAAAAGTCACTGCTTTTTTAGATTTTCATTCAACAATTTCCCTTAAGGCCATCAATTTCACCATTCGGTCCGAGGTTAAGGAAATATAGGAGTCATGAAGTGGAAATGTCCAAGCACTTAAATCTTGAGACATGTTTTTTTTAGTCACATTATACTTCCTTTCTATGTAAATTCTCAATGAAAATAGTCTCATGGAATAAGTGGGGCCTCAATAGTAAAGGAAAACAAAGACTCCTAAAAGAAAAATGGTACGCAAAGCACCCATCAATAATGTTGATATAAGAAACAAAAATATTAAGTGAGGTTCTACCTCATATAATTAGCCAATGTGGGAGGAATTTCCAAGTAGTAGTTATTGATGCTTAGAGATACATGGGTGGAATGGTTATTATTTGAAATGATCAAGACATCAAGGTTACCAATATGTTTACCTCTTTTCGAATTATGTTTACCATGTATCCAATGTCTATGACTCCAATATTGCAAATGGAAAACCACTATTTCTCAATTCTATTTCTAGCACAAGTAATTTATACTCCCCACCTCCATGGATTATTGGGAGTGACTTCAATATTATCAAGTGTCTCGAGGAAAAGAAAGGATGAATCACAATGTTTAACAAGATATTTTGTAAGCTATACCATTAAAGCCATAAAGTAGTCTCCATTAAAGTTGTCAAGCAATGAGTCTCCAACCCACACATGTAGATCAATGAGATGTAATACATTAATATTGTTTCTTTTTTTTGAAATGGTGCATCATGGTGAAGCATAGGTATGATACATTGTTTCATTGGTTTGTATGGGCGGTTATATGGTGCCTATTTATTTTCATGGTTACTTGTATACGATGACAAGGATATATTGATTGATGGCTTATCTATTGGTTAGGCACCTATGGGTCAACTTATCATACAATGCTATTAGTTCCTTACATGATATTATATATGATTTTGGGATGGAGTGCCAATGTATTGTAAGATGTCTATCATACTCCTATAATGATATCTTATGTGATAGACAATTAATTTTTTGGAGCACTCACCTTCTTTTAGTATTTTGAGTGCTATAGGGTTTTATGGTTGTGTGAATAACTATAGTGCTTGATCATGAGGAACCATTTTTAAGTTTTGGTCTGCTTATCTTAATGAATCTATATGTGCCTTTAGATAATGTTTTTCAGTGATTGAGCACTTGATAAATGTGAATTTGAAGGAATCCCATTATAATGGTACCCTGAAGATCATATCTCAGTGGAATTAAGACACAAATTTATCATTAGATCCAGAATTGATTTTTGTGTTCTAATCCTAGTTTCATGTCCAGATATAAAGCACCGATGATAGGGTATGAGGATGAATTCTGGAGGTAGTCTTCAGTGCAGTTTCAGGCTTTTAAATAAAGATGCCAAATTATAAGGCACAAGAGGTTGAAAATTATTGTAATAACCAGCAGTAGCGGACGATGTGTTTTTCAAACCTTTCCCAGGAAATCATATGAGAAGCTCACTTTGATCATCGAAAAATGTAAGTCTGGTCTCAGTATTAGTAAGCTTGCTTATAGTCCCGAATGGAAATATAATTGAGAGCTTGCACATAGGTATCACATTAATGTTGGGACCTATTCAAGAAAACCTTTTATGTCAATGAAGTAAATCCTAATTCAGTTATAAAGAAGAGTCGCCCATTCCAGAAAATGGTAAAAGTTAATGACAAATCTAAGATCCAACAAAGGTAGCATGGTTATTCTCCATCAATTGCAGTTCAAATCCAACATCCAAGGGAAAATGATTAAAATACATGTTCTTCGTAGTTTCATCTTCCAGAGTCATCACATTCATGTTTGTTGGAATTGACATTTCGAACCAACCACTGTGGTTCATCATCAGGATTAGATCCATGAGTGAAATAAGTCAAAACTCAATGAGGTTTAAATAAGGCTAGGGTTGGGATGGGAATGAATATTAGCCCCTTTTCAGTTTCATCAATCATTAACCATCTTTTCACCAAGGAATTACTTTACATAGTGCACCGAGATATCTTGATAAAAAGCATAAAAGAGCACTACAGTTGAAATATTCCCAATATAAACTCATCAATGACATCCTATTCCGAAGGAATTATGATGATGTTCTCTTGAGGTGTCTCGAGAAAGAGGATGTTGATAAATTAATCTAATTGAACCCCATGGTTGGATGGGATGGGATCCTTATATTTAAAAACTTATCTTATAACATAGTCTTCTTACTTTATTTGTTGATGACTCTCCTCTGTAATCTAACATATTCTTAGCTTTTATGTAAGCCTTTATATATTAGTTATTCATTCTCTACTTAGAATTTTATAACAATCTAAAAGTTTCTTGAGTATTAAATTGTTGAAATGGTAACATGGACTTGTAGATCTAGTTTAAAAAATTTAAATTAAGGATCTTTATTCTTAAATTGTTAAATTGTTGTGATCTATATGCTGACAGTTTCTATGTTATTTATTACACTGTAGGTGCAAATAGAACTTCTATCAATGGTATTGTCCTTGGAAATGTGACATTTTCTTTGACTGGGACAAATACTACTTTAAATAGTTTTCCATCCCACCTCCAGTCACAAATTCATCCCATTCTTCTTCTTATTGTAACTATTCATCACTACTAAGAGATTAGAGTTCAAGAGTGTGGTTAAATTCAAAGTGTTTACTTGGGTTCAGTTAATGGATTGAAGGGGGGGGGGGGGGTTCCAGGGCATAGTTCCTAAGAAACATGTCACATATGACACCTCAAATTCACCATCTCTAAACAAAAAAAACTCCTTTACAAAAACGTGTTGATTTTCCTTAGGAAGCATATCCTAGTGCACATCACAAACCAACATTTCAAAAAGAACCTCCTCTTTTATGGACTTTGCAGCTTTGAAGACTTGACTTATACAATATCTCTTGTAAAGCAACCTTTTCCTTGTTTCATTTGATAGCGCATTCACAGGTACTCTTGGAATTGGCAACCACCATTTCTTCACTCACTTACAATCAACATGGAATCCAAATTTAGTGGTTTTGATAAAGGAATGGCTAGAGGAAAACTGTTACTCTTGTTTTAGGTACACCTCTTACGAGCACAAAGAAATGAAAAATTAATAGATTCAAAAATTCTTCATCGAAATTTAATGGGTTCAAGAATTCTTCAACATAAACTACTATTCACAATCTTGTACACCTGAGTTCAGACAGGTCTGTAACTGCACACAATAAACTTGAAGTTGCAAGTGTCAACTTCCAAGTCAATGAAGTTGAAAAGGGCCATACTTGAACATAGTCTTCCGGTAATGAAAATTATTGCTTAATGTTCATATAGAGAGTTTTGATTTATGCTTATACTACAAGATTCTCGTATTTTCCCCTTGTTTTTTTATTTTTAATATATAATGTTTTATGTTTCTTTGAGAAGAGGTGATATTTTGCATTTCTCAAGGGATCCTACCAATAAACCTGTATTTTGTAATGACTGTGCACTGAACAAGCAATTCATGGAGCTATTTTGTGACATAGATAGCAAGATAGGTAAAACTATTTCTTGTTTATCTTTTAGTAGATTAAAGAGAAACTATTACCAATGTGTATACTTTTCCTAGAGCAGAAGATGTATTCAGATTTCTCATCTTTGGGTGCACTTTTCTATTTTTTTTTTAGTTTCTTCTTTTCAAGTTTTGTAAATGCATCTCACATTTCATGACTAAACATGATAAAAATACATCTAGAATGATACATGATGCCAAACAAGTAATTTTTAGTATTAGTCTATAGAGATTTTTGGAGTTATGATTGCTTAGACTTAGCTTTGACAATTTGTTCCAGTACTGTAATTGTGATGTTGATTTTGATTAGAAGAATGGTAACTTGTTTCCAATATCAATTTTATATAATATCTATCATATGTTTATTGTAGATATTATCGAGCACCATGGAAGAACTTTAAAAGTTGTGTCCAAGGAATGTACCTTCAACATTCTCATTTGTGTCCTCATAGGGTGATCAAAAGCCTATTTTCCAAGTTTTTATATTGTTCTTTGTCATGGTAATAAGTGTTGATTGAATGATCTTGGACATTGTAAATATATCGTTTTGAAACATTATAATGCTGTGCAGAGATTGCATCGATTTTACAAGACACTTCAAGCTACTAGTTTCATTTCTTCCACCTTACGGCGTTTTCTTTGCAACATCTGGTGCAAATGCTAGTAATATATTTGTTATAAGTAATTGTATAAGAATTAGATTGAAATTAAAATGATTAAATATATATATATATATATATATATATATAGATATATATCTATATATATATATATATTCAAAAATAAATTTCTAATTTCTTAAAATTTTAATAATATAAGATTAGTTGGGGTTAGATTTAAAGTCATTATAATAATGTATTTGTTATAAGTTCTTTAGGTAATTTATGTTGCAGGTTAATTGATGATCATTGCATGGAGAGGTTCTCTCTAGTTCAATATGCTAGAGATGATGTAATGTAAAATTAAAATCAAATAAAAAAATAAAATAAAAAACACAAAATTCTTGAATGCGTGGTTTTTCCCTTTTGCATACTTCTCTAATGTGGTATATTTAAAGGCTCTCTCTCTCTCTCTCTCTCTCTCTCTCTCTCTCTCTCTATATCTATATATATATATATATAATCATGCATGGAAATTAATTTGTAAATAGCCTTTGTTCTAATGCCATGGCTTATCAATACCAAGGGGTGATACCTTAGCTTATCAATACCCCATGGCCAATATGACACGTTGATATGACATTTTTTCTAGTTAATTAATCCGAAATAAATTAATTAAAAAGGAATAACTAACTTGGCTATATATAATTAATTAATAATATTAATATTTTAAAATAAGTTATAATCTAGTTAATTTTAATGTTCTTTTAATTTTTATGAAATACATATTTTGATGTTAATAATGGATTGATGTCTATAAATATTCATCAACCATTTACTTTTATCAACCATTTACTTTTAATTGATTAAGAGATGTTGACTTTAATGCATATATTATTTAGATTGAAATTATATTCTAATTATATAATATGATTTCAAACTCCAATATATGGGTAAAAATAAATTTATGGCTTTATAAGTCATTATTAAATTATTTTATATAAATACAAATTAAAATAATAATTATAAATTTTGTAAATTTTATTATGTTTTAAAAAATTACGTATAACACACAAACTACTCTATAAAAAGTAAGCAAATACATGCATAAATATAATACTATAAATAAATATGATATATAAACAAAAATATTAATACAATGTAAATATAAATATTTTAATCATAATGAAATTTATATTATTTTTTGATTTGTTTTTTGATAAGCATTTTTTATTTTATTTCTTCGAATAATTGTTTTACTTCCGAATGAATTGAGATTCCTTCTCTCTCGAGAATCTAAACCAAACACACAATTTCAATTTTATTAAGAGCCAAACAAAAAATTATTGAGATTGTACCAAAATTTTAACAAGGTTGTTTGAAATACATGGTCTCTAGGGGTATACTTAAATAAAAAGGAAAATTAACGAGGATTAAGCAGTAAAAATCAAGAGGACATAACGAACATTCAAGTTTTTCTAGAATTCAAAGCTTCACAAGTGATAGGATCTTTGTTACCTCCTAGAGAATAACCCAGATTAGGGGTCAGGTAGAGGTGGCCTTCAATTTTCCCAAGTCCATTGTCTATGGAGAGAACTAACATCTAAAAATAATCCAAAGAGGATAATCTCTTCTTTGGCAGTGTTCCTACCCACCAACACGCAATTCAACAACAATTTTAGATGTAAGATTGAGACATCCTTGAAAGTGGTATGTGTTTGGAACCCATCCAATGACATATGCAAGTGCCTAAAAATTGGTTATGTATTTTCACTGATCTTCTATGTCCCACATTGCTTTGAAGATATCCCCCTGAATTCTTGGCATAGTGAATTCATGATAGTGAGAAATGGAGCTCTTTTATTGGTGTTGGGCTATGGGACTTCCAATTTCTCTACAATAGGTTGTGCCATGATGTGCTCGAGCTTTATGCCTCAACATCATGGCCACTGGTGAGGGAATCTGAGCATAACCACAAAGAAAGTTAAATGAAGAATTATTTATCTAGAAAGAGGGGAAGTTTGGGAGTGGCAATGATAATCGAAGGGCAGACAAGACGAGACAGTGAGGTGGTGCACTAGTGGAGGGGAGGGGGCACCAGTTTGGGAAAATAGAGTAAGGACCTCTCAAAAAGTCAGGGGAGAACTAAGAAAAAGATAAGGAAGGGACCTCAATGGACTAGTGGAATAACATCAACAACAAAATACCTGTAAGGAATACCAACGTTTCCATTGAGGAAGACGAATTGCGACAAAGAGAAAAGTTCGCATCAACGAAATAACTGCAATTGCCCCATCTAAATTGTTGTAGCAAGGATGGATATGTTGAGCATGATCCAGATGCCATGAACCATAGAGTACAAAAAATGATTTCAGGCATACTATGATCCACTTTCATCATGCCCAAGGAGATGGATCTATATGCCATAGTAATTCGACACCTCTCGAAATGACCAATGTGTAGAATGAGAGTTAGCTCACATACAATGCCAAGCATCCAAGTACAGGGCGAGTTAGAAAATGATGACATTGCAAATGCAAAGAGAGCACCTTCATTAAATTAGAATCGAGCAACATGATTGACAAAGTGGTAGCAAAGTGATTATTCATTGAGGGGAAAATGTAATAGGATATGTGTTAATAACTATTAATTTTAGATAACAATGGTATGTTTTATGCTTAAGCACAATTTACTTCAATGTTCCCTTAGTAGCCCAATGACAATTTCCAATTATATCTAGTAGCAATCACATTAAATTATAAACATTGACAGTGAATGCATATAGAACATAAAATCATATGCAGAAGACAAGCCATGACAAGAGGACACAAGATGTGGTGGATGCCAGGGACAAACCCCAATGTGGGGAAATCCTTTGATCAAATATTCTTATTATTATTTAATAGTTCAACAAAGAGAGAGTACAAATATCATAAATACAAGCCCAAAACAGATCTTCCAAATAAATAGTCAAATCAGTAGTCAATGCAACCCTAACTAGAAAGTCAATGGTGGTGAAAGCTTCCCCAAGCCATCCTCCAATCAGCTCGGTCAACAAAAGAATAATGTAGCATCCGAAGAAGGTAAAATTCAACCAAAAATAGCTCGGTCAACCCAGTCAAATGTTGTTGTAACCTATGCGGTCAAACCATAAAGTCAATGCTGAAGTCAACATGGTAAAACAATCCCAATCATCTCAAAAATCATGCCAAACAATGCGGCCTACAGAGATCAATATTATGCCTCCAAAATAGAAGTCTATGCATGGTCAAAGTGCCCAATTCAATTCTGGTCAACACTTCCCTAATCTTAGAAATTTCGGCCTCCAAAACAAGTCTAGAAATCATCCTTCCTTCAACACATGCAAAGAAGAGAGAGAGCCTACAAGTGTATGAACCAATCAAGAGAGGAAAGAGAAGATGATGTGATGGGATAACTAGTGATGTCCAAATGAGAGAAGTGTCACTCCTATTTATACAATTCGTTAAGGGGGATGAGACACATCCATTGGGCTTCATGAGCCTACATTTGATTGAGGTCGACCTTGATATTTGACCATGAGAAAGAATAAATTCAAAATTCCATTTCTGCTTGTCAGAATGAGATGATCTTTATATCAAAATTGTACCTCTCAAAAAGAGGAATCCAATGCAATAATCATCTCGATCATATGATATATCCTAATGTGGAAGTTTTCCCTAGTTGCCAATTTTAAAACTCCCTCTCAACTACGGATAATTCCACTTGGCAATCCATCATCATGCCAACCTGTCATCTTGTACCATCCCTGCCATCACTGCCCTGTACTGGTATGCTCCGCTGACCCATGAAGTAATAATGAAGAAGAAGTGATTGAGAGTAAGTCATAAGATCATACCACTCTCCACTGACTAAAGTCAGTCCTTGATCCTAGATCAAGTTGTTGAACACCATGCATCCTAGGCATAGGGAGTATGACAATACATGATGCATGCATTGGTAGTGCTATGGTCCCTAACCATCGTTTCCCAACTCATTGGCCAAATTAGAGGTACCTCCCATGAGTCATGGACTCTATGCGTAGGATGTGTGTCGGTCCATCAACAGGAGAATGTAAACCACTCATCCTACTCATGTACCATAGGAGAAGGTGAACCACTCATCCTATGCATATGTCAATCGTAGGGGAAGGTGAAGCACTCACCCTACATGCATGTGTCTAGGTAGGGGAAGGTGAACCACTCACCTTGTATCCAGTGCACCATTGGGGGAAGGTGAACTACTCACCCTATGTTTGCTCATAGCTAGCTCCAAGAAGTACCCCACGCCCCTAGGAGCTCCCAAAGATCTATGCCCAACTCATATGTTACCCTCATGGGAGAGTCGTTCCACAACTCCAAGTCTCTCTCGAAAGGTTAATAATTTTACCTTCCCCAAAGGCCTCATGAGAATGTCTATAACCTTCTTAGAAGTCCTGATGTGTTGGAGCCTAACTTCTCCCCGTTGTACCATATCCCAGATAAAGTGGTACCTAATATCAATGTGCTTGTAGCGGTCATGGAACATGGGATTCTCTGGTAGACGAATCCCACTTTGGTTGTCGTAGAAGATCACGTGGTATCTAGCACATTCTCAAATATCTCACTGAAGAGCTTCCTCAACCAAACTGCTTCACAACAGGCCATACTCGTAACCGTGTATTTCGCCTCGTTGGTGATTAGTGCAACCGATTTCTCCTTCCTTCTCATCCATGATGTAGAAGCAGACCCCAAAGAGAAGAAACACCCAGATGTGCTCTTACGATCCACCACACTACCATCCTAGTCAACATCTGAATATCCATGTATCCTCAAATTCCTAGTAGTGTATCTCAATCCATAGGGGATTGTGCCTTGGAGATATCTCAATATATTCTTGGTCGAAATCCAATGAATGCGATGAGGCTCGACCATATATTGACTCAACGTGTTCACAACAAAGCATATGTTAGGATGAGAGTTGACCAAGAACATAAAGGCCACCACAAGTTAACGATACTCGGTAAGGTTTGCCAATCCGAGCCCAACAACACTTCGACATATCTTCTCAAAGTTGAGTTCGATCAGAGTAGTCACAAACTTTCAATCCACCATCCCACGTCTCTCATCTAGCTTCACAATATATTTTCCTTGAGAAAGGAAAATATCACCTGGCTTTTGTTAGACCTCCAACCCTAGGAAATAATACATCGGTCCTAGGTCCTTCATCTCGAACTCGAAAGCAAACTCCCTCTTATATTGATGAATGAGAGCATCATCACCTATCATAAAGAGATCATCCACATAAAGGACCAGAATGACCGGTCTATCCTTTTTAACCTTGAAGTATAGGTTCGGGTCGGCATCACTTCTTGTAAATACCAACTTCATAAAATAACTATTGATCCTGTCATTCCAAGCTCTAGGGGATTGATTCAACCCATAAAGGGAATTCTTCAGCCTACACACATGTGTCTCACGATATTGAACCTCAAATCCCTCAGGTTGTTCCACATACACTTCCTCCTTAAGCGAACCATGCAGGAAGGCAATTTTGACATCCAGATGGTGTAGGTTCCATCCTTGAGAGGAAACAAGGGATATAATCAAACAAATGGTGGTATATTGGGAAACTAGGGAAAATATCTCATCGTAGTCTACTCCTTCCTTTTGAGAGAAGCCTCGAGCTAAAAATATGGCCTTGAATTTCTCAGCACTCCCATCAGCTCCATGTTTGATCTTGTATAGCCATTTCGAAGCGACCACTGACTTGTCCTTAGGTCTAGGAACCACATCTCAGACATCATTCTTCATGAGCGACTCATATTCCTTGTTCATTGCATCCTTCCAAACTTGTTGCTTCACGACTTCTTCGAATGTACAAGGTACTCATGGAAGCTAAGTACCCTTGGTACTTATTTGACTTCTTGCTTTCACGAAATGTCTCCCTCGGTGCAATATGTTTCTCAACAACTTCAAGAGTATATTTGAGCCACAAAGGTGTTTTTATTGAAGTAGAGGACTCATTAGGAGGTGGATCAATGGGATCCATCAGAGATTCAACATTAAGAATTATGTCATCAGATAGAGGTTCATCTTTCTTGTTTTCATAAACATCATCATTGTCCTTCATAGGAATAGGAAGATCTCAGATCTTTCTAAGAGAGTAATATTTATCGAAAGTGACATCTTGGCTTAATTCCACTTCCCTTTGACCAGACACATAGATTCTATATGCCTTCAAAGTTTCATTGTAGCCCAGAAACGTTCCTTCATTCCTAGATGCATCTAGATTGTTTCTTTTCTCTTTTGGTACATGAAAGTATATGGGACAACCAAAAATTATAAAATGAGAAACATCAGATTTCTTAATGGTGAATACTTATTCGAGTGTCTTGAAGTCCAAAGCTTGATGTGGGCATCAATTTTGGACATACACAGTAGTGTTGGAAACTTCTCCCCATAAGAACTTCGGAAGACCTCGATCATGAAGCATAGCATGGGTGTATTCTATGATAGTACAATTCTTCCTTTTGGAAACATCATTTTGTTAAGGAGTATATGCGGTATTAGTCTCCCTCTTAATTACATCTTCTCTACAATAGTCTTTGAATTCATTTGACTCATATTCGGTCCCATTATCAGTCCTCAATATTTTGATCTTCTTCCTTGTTTGATTCTCAACCAAGGCTTTGAAGGAGAAGAACCATTTGAATACTTCATCCTTATTCTTTAAGAAATAGATCCATGTTTTGTGAGAGAATTCATCCACAAAAATAGCATAATAAAAATATCCACCTAAAGATTTCACGAGCAACATACCTGAAGATCAGAATGGAAAAATTGAAGAATATCGGTGGTTTGAGTCTCACTTGAGGGGAATGGTCCCCTTGTATGTTTTCTAGCTTCACATCCCTGACAAACACCTTCATGATTTAAGTTGAAGTCATGCATCCCTATGACCATCTTCCTTACATCAGGTAAGGCTTTTAAATGAAGGTGAGCAAATCTTAGGTGCCATAATTCAAATTGAAGAGAAGTATCACAAGTCATTGCTCCCAATGGACTTCCTCCAACCTGATAGAGACCTTCAACCCTGAATACAGGAGTGAATGCGTCTCTTAGGTTCCTTTTCCAAACATGAACCTTCCCATCAATGAATGTCACCTTAAAACCTTTGTCTTCCATCGTAGAAATAAAAACCAAGTTCTTTTTCAAATTAGGTACATATAACACTTCTTGCAAGTGAAGAGTTTTAACTTGATTTAAGTGGAGAATAATGGTCCTAATTTCTTTCACGGGATAAGTGGGATTATCCCCAAGTATAATATCCATATTCATCTTCTTTTTAACCAAGTTTGAGAGGGCTTCCTTGTATCCAGTGAAGTGCCTTGAGGTACCACTATCAATCAACCAATGATCCAGTGTGTCCAAAGGAGAGGTGGTGGAGAGGGCAGAAATAAGATAAAATTCTTTTTGCTTTACAACATTAACTTCATCATACCTAGAGTTTCTCGACTTCTTAGGAGGATGACCACTTCCATTTCGAGCAACGAGAACATTCCTCTTTCCTTTTTTATTGAACTTGTTGTTCCTTTGATTTCCATTGCATTTGAAGTTGTTGTTATTGTGGTCATCATCTCTTTCAATATCCTTCTCGTGAGGACACTCTCTAGCAAAGCGGCCAAACCTGTTATAATTGAAGCATCCTCCTTTTCTTCCTTCTTTGAATCCTGGCTTGAACACTTATCCTTGATTCCTTGGACCAACATTGTTCCTCCTCTTAGAATGAGCAGAGAACACGGTAGGATTGTTTCCATTTGAGGGCTTGTCTCTTTACATCATCCTTATTTCTTCTTGAGTGCATCTGGCCAATAGTTGATAAAATATTAGAATCCTGTCATTGTTGATAATGATAGTGTTGAACACATCCCAATCTCTTGTAAGGCCCCCAAGTGAAATAAGATAGAGCTCTTGGGTGCCAATGACTTCTCCAATTGATAGGAGATCATTCTTGATCTCTGTAATCCTCATGAAGTAGGATTAGATGGATTTTCCTCTATCCATCTTGATGTCTTTCAAACTATTCTTGAGAAAGAGAACTTGATTTGCATTATTAACTTTTAACATCCCAACAAGATTTTCATACATCTCCTTAGATGTTTCCAAATTAGAAATATAGGAAACCAAAGGCTTATGAACTGAATCAATAATAATCTTCTTAGATTTTACCTCACCTTTCTTGTACTTTGTTTGTGAAACATCGAATGCATTTGAAGGAGGCTCTTCTATTCTTCCTTTAACATAGTCCATGGCATCATTCGTTTCCAAAGTCAAATCCAAAGTCATCTTCCATGCATGATAGTCGGATTTTTCCTTAAGCTTATCTTTGAATTTGAAGAAAGATGTAGTCGTCATTGGGACTAGTTACAAGTCCTTGTCGAAGAAATTCCCTTAGTGATTTATTTTCTTCACTCTTTCTTGGGATTTTTCTTCACTAGTGCTCTGATACCATGTTAATTTTAGACAACAATGGTATTTTTTATGCTTAAGCAAAATTTACTTCAATGTTTCTTTAGCAGCCCAATGACAATTTCCAATTATATCCAGTAGAAATCAAATTAACTTATAAAAATTGATAGTAAATGCAGATAGAACATAAAATTATATGCGTACGACAAGGCAAGAAAAGAGGACACATGATGTGGCAGATGCCAGGGATAAACCCCAATGTGGGGAAACCCTTTGATCAAATATTCGTATTATTCTTCAATAGTTCAAGAAAGAGAGAGTAAAAATATCATAAATACAATCCCAAAATAGATCTTCCAAATCAGCAGTCAAACCAACAGTCAATGCATCACTAACAAGAAAGTCAACGACAGTCAAAGTTGCCCCAAATAATCCTCCAAACAGTTTGATAAACAATAGAAGAATGCATCCTTCGAAGAAGGTCAAAGTCAACCCAAAAAAACTTGGTCAACCCAGTCAAACATTGATGTAATTTTTGTGGTCAAACCATAAAGTCAATGCTAAAGTCAACATGGTAAAACAATCCCAATCATATCGAAAGTCGTGCCAACAAATGTGGCCTATAGAGATCGAAATTTTGCCCCAAAAACAAAAGTCAACGCATGGTCAAACTACCCGAGTCAACATTGGTTGACACTTCCCTAATCTCAAAAATTTCGGCCTCCAAAAGTAGTCCAGAACTCTGCCTTCCTTCCACACGTGCAAAGAAGAGAGAGCCTCCAAGTGTACGAGCCAATCAAGAGAGGAGAGAGAATATGATGTGATGAGATGAGTGATTTCCAAATGAGAGAAGGGTCACTCTTATTTATACAATTCGTTGAGGGTGAGGAGACACATCCATTGGGCTTAATGAGCCTACATTTGATTGAGGCCGACCTTGACAATTTGAACATGAGAAAGAATAAATTCAAAATTCCATCTCTGCTTGTCAGAATGAGATGATCTTTATATCAAAATTGTACCTCTTGGAAGGAGGAATCCAATGCAATAATCATCTCCATCATATGAGCTATCCTATGGTGGAAGTTAGACCTAGTTTCCAATTTTAATTGGAACTCATAGGGGGCAACAATGTCACATCTCCCTCCTCTTGTAACTGATAGGATGGAAACTTCACAATCCCTTATGTTCTATGACATCCACCCATCTAGAGATATATTATTTCTTAATGTTACATGCCTTAGTTGCCTCTTACACCAACATCAAAACCGATAATGACCCAACCCACTAACTTTATGTATTTTCTTTCTTAGGGTTTAAAAAGGACTACGCCTAGCACCCTCACTTGCTAAGCATGCCACCCTACTCTTCGCCTTACTTGGTGTTGATTACTTTGATTATTGTGTTGATTTAGTCGATTATGTTGTTTATGAGTTTGAATTTTTTTCCTTTTTATAAGGGATTTGGGAATTGTGTGATTGGTTTCTTATATACAATTTCTTCATACATAATATCTACAACTTCATCCTTCAATGGATTACAACACTTGTGGATGGGGGACCAAATCTCACACTTCACCATATAACTATCCCAAAGGGGACTTATAACTTTGATTTTGAGTCCATTGAGAATCCATATAATCCTAATATTGGTTTTTGTGTGGCATTGGGAGGTATTCATACATATCAAAAAGGGTCTCCAAGACAACCTAGAAGAATTATTAAATATTTAATTTTGGAGTGACAAGTCAACCCAAGAAATTTAATATCTAAGTTCTATCTTCTCTCTCTTCCACAACCACACATGTGAGGAAGGAGGATGATTTGATCTGGCCCTTTGACTGTAGTAGAAAAACCTTTGACTAGCCTATTTGACTGTTGTTTGACCAAGGAGCTTGACCAAGCTTGACCACAAAATAGGCATATTTTGATAGTAGATGTAAATGGTTGACTGCAGCACTGAAATTTGCCAGGCAAAATGTTTTACCATCTTTTACTTTTTGGTTAGTTTTACCACCATTGACTAGTTTTTAATTATAACTGTAGAATAATAAAACAAAATTAACACACATAAAAAATACTAGAAACATAGAAATGGTGGAAAAGGCCTCAACCTTACTATATTCCTCTCATGATGCAATTCAATGTACAAATAATGATAATAGTACAAATAAATACATGAGGAAGTTTGTCTCAAGATAGTATGTCTATCTTGGACACTATGGTTGAGAAAATATCTCAACCAAACACTAATCTAGGAGCCTAACTAGTTGGAGAGAATCTCTCAACCAACTAAGCCTAAACTGACTCCTAACCATGAGGAACAAACTCAATCTAGAAAGGTAGGATTAAATCCAACTTTCTTGATTTTAATTAATTTAATTGTTTTGGACTTATAATTGTTTTCATCACATGAGAGTGAGGCTAACATTCCCCCCCCAATGATAAGTCCAAAATAAGAACCAGGAACCATCTTCCAAGTTCTCATTCTGACACTGTTGATCCTCAAAAACGCTGCCTGAAAAACTCCAATATGAAGAGAACATGAATCAACTGCAAGTCTGATTCATCTTTGAATTTTGCTTGACGACTCCATCACATCCCAAGCTGAAAAAAGATCCATCTGTCATTTTCTTGCAATCAACATCCTTTGTCCACTAACAAAATATTGAGAACGCCCACTGGCTACTTTGATGTTGACCGCCCACTGGCTGCGTTGATGTTGATGAATGCCCACTGGCTGATTTGACGATGCCCAGTAGCTGATTTGTTGATGATGCTCACTGACTGATTCGAAGATGCCCACTGGCTACTTTTGATGATGTTGTCAAGACTTTCAGTTTGACAACCACCCTTAATTCCCCCCTTCGTTAGTTGAAAGGAGAGACAATCATCTGCATTTTATTTATGAATTCTGAACTCCCCCCCTTCAGGTGTTGGAGAGTTTCACTGTTGTACTCCCACTTTCAGGAGCATGAGAGTACCATATTCATTTGACTGTTGGTTGCAATAGGTGAGATTTAATTCTGTTGTAAAACTTATACAATTGTTTTACTGTTGATGATCATTCCCAAGGATCAATCCATGCATAATTGATCTTTAATCTGGCAGGTTGGTCTTGTTTGCAACATTTCTATGATGAGTGATTATGCTTGCCACAATGGTGACAAGGATGGAGATCAAAACAATGATATTTCATGTGACCTTTTCTTTGACAATGTTTGCATGTGGGTTTGTCTTCCACTTTCTCATGGCTTGTTGATGTTATTTGATCAAGAAATCCTGCACTGATGAACTTGATTGGCTTAGAATAATCTAGGATATGCAAGTTGTTTTCATCTCTATCATATCCTAATCCTTGTCGATTTTTGTTACTTTTGAGTTCTTCCCATGGCTTGATGATTGGTTTGGAAGAAACAAGTTCAATTTGATCATGAACAACTTCTACACTTGAAGTTGTTTGGATGAGTGACTTGGAATCAACATATTTATCTTCATCTATATGGTTGAAAGACTTGGAAGCATCACTCTTGTATTGCAACTCATCTCTTTGAAGTTGTGACTCCAGTTGAAGGAACTCAATTGTGTCATGTGCCTGTTGGAGATTCATTGAAATATCAGCAAGAGTTGCTTTGCTAATTTGCACCATGTCTTCAACAGTTGAGAGGATCAAATTGTTAAGAATCTTTAACAACAGAATGATTTTATCCATGTGAACTTGCTAAAACTCATGCTCACTTGATTTTAATACTTGTTGGATTTAGAACTCGCTTGCTTGAATGTTTGAGCTTGCTTGCTTGAACTCACGCTTGCTTGCTGTAGATATGAACATGCTTGATTGTTGTTTGAATATTTGTTGTCATTAAAGTTGAACTCGCTCAGTTTCAAGCTCACTTAATGTTGTGAACTTTGCACTTTCTTGAACTCACACTCTTGATTGATCAAAAGAAAGGTGTTGAATACTTACGAAAATGCACCCAAGAGAAATTCTTACAATGATTTGAATGACTAAGTTAAAAAAACAATGGATTCACTTGGTTTAATTGATTCCCTATCAATTCAAAGCTTGGGTGTCGGGTTCAACCGAGAATGCACCCTTACAATTCAACTCAATTTGACTTTGATTACAAGTTGACTTACAAAAAATTTATTTGCAAGTTATACAATGAATAATTGTCGTTGAATGTTGATGTAGACTTTGCCTTGGAATGATTGAGTTTTCAGCTTCATTAACTCAATTTGCCTTGAGTGAATGATGTTGAATTTCTTGTTGATGTTGAATGCTGATGTTGCCAACTTTGATTATGTGTTGTAGCTATGCAAATTCATGTGATTGTTTGTGCTTGATTAAATGCTCATTGCAGCGTCTTAGTTGTAGTGTCAAAACTAGACACAAAAACATGTTCAATCAATCACTACACAAGGTGTACCTAAGATCCCTTTATTGAATTTTGGGCGAATCTAGGACACAATCACCACCAAAAAGATATGTTTTTATTAAGTATTTGAGTACATCAACCTTTCATATTTACAAATTCTCAAGCACAAAGTTTGAGAACTCCTTGGAGGTAAATTGTCTTCAAAAGACTAGAAGTTCACTAACTCAATTTCTCTCAAAATCTCTTTCAGAGTAAACTATTACTTTAAATTACAACAATAACTTTCTTTAAAAAAAATTCACTTATCACTCCAGATACAAAACACTTATCGCTTTAAAATTACAAAAGATAATTTCACCTTATCACTCCACAAAACATCAACCTTATTACATAATTAATCTCAATGTTCACCGTTATGACTCCCAAATAAAAATTATTTTATCCACTCCTTATCTCTCACGAAAAGCACTCATAATTATAAAATGCACTTTTCAATTTACTTATGTCTTCCTTTTTGTGTACCTAAAGTAATGGTTTTGTTTTATACTATGTAAAAGAAGGGCTCCATGTTAAAAGCTTTAAACCATATACTTTAACTTGGGACCTCACGTTAAAAGTTTTAAACCATATACTTTAACTTGGGCTCCACGTTAAAATCTTTACGCCATATACTTTAAATTTGATGTGTTGAAAAGTCACTTTCAAAAAAAGGAATTGTAATTTCAGGCATAAAGCACACCTTAAAAATTCGTTGGAGAGATTAACACATTTCCCGTACAGTTTTCTATGCAGGTTCCTTTTTCTAAACGTTGGTGGCTCCACATGCTATTGGCTCGATGCACATGTCAATCACAGAATGCAGCGACAGGCACCACGCAACAAAAGCAACAGTGCTTCACGATTTCGCTTATGCACCAGAAACTGATTGGCGCAACAGGGTCTAGCGGCTTTTGCTCTAAATCCACTGCTGAGGATGTCACGATTTCTAGATTCGTTCTTCAGGACTGAGAAGAAGTTGGATATTCGGGCTCAATATATGTTTTCTCCTTTGACACCAAGAAAGTTCACTAGACATTTTGATTTTATTTGCAACTCGATTTTCTTGGTTTCTACCTCGATCAACTCAACTTTTCTACTAAAATCTGAAAAAAATTAAAGGACAAGAGCATTGTGTTTTTTTTTGTTGGTGAGAAAATCAAAATAAATGAACTCAAATAATATGTCCATCCCATAAGTATTCATGACGCGCACCGAGCAATAATTGTTGTGCAAAATCTACTGAACATCAAATTCTCACGCTGGTAGAGAAAAATTCTTCAACAATATAGTGTTAAAAAAAATCGTATGCTAAAGCTGATGACACTCCTTTTAATCAAATTTTTGGAAGAGGGGTTTTCTGCTTCGTTACTCCTTGTAACATGATGCTGGAAATTTCATTGGTCGATAGCTTAGAAGTTGGCAGTCATTGCATTGTGAAACTCTATTTTATGTCGCTCCTTCAACAACTTCACACACAGATGTCTCCACTTCAATTTTTGTCTGCCGAGAAGCCCAAAGAGAGACCCGATAGAAAAATAAAAGAAAGAATGCGTGACTTACAGTCTCTGCTTCAATTTTTGTCCGCTGAACAGACCAAAGAGAGAGATCCAACCTGAATCGTAACAACTTCGTAACCTCCTTGAGCTTCAACGTCGATCGAGCTAAGCTTGAACCTCGGCTCCAGCCTCACGGCCTTGACGTAGCGGCAGAGAGTATTAACGGGTTCGCTGCTACGCTGAAGCCCACTTTACTCCCCTTCAAGTTTATGATATTGATGTGTATTATAATCCCAGATCTGCACATAGCTATTACTAGCCCATGTTGCAACAATGAACGACTGTAGTTGAATTGGCTGTATGCATTTTAAGCAACTTTGATGAGCCTCAGTTCCTCCTTCCCATCGGCCCACCAAGTGGAGCCACATAAAGAATTTCAAAGGAATCCTTTCTGGTGATACCAACTGAAGCAATTCAACGCATCCGCAACTCACACATATGCCAATTTCATCTACTTCACTGATCTAAGTCTCACAACTCTCTCACATATACGAGGGCCTCCATTAAGGGAGTTAGCCATAGAGTCACTACCTCTCATACCAAATGTAGAATAATAAAACAAAATTAACACACATAAAAATACCAAAAACATAGGAATGGCAGAAAGGTCCTCAGCCTATGTACAAATAATGATAATAGTAGAAATAAATATATGAGGAAGTTTGTCTCAAGAGAGTACATCTATCTTGGACACTATAGTTGAGAAAATATCTCAACCAAACACTAATCTAGGAGTCTAACTAGTTGGAAAGAATCTCTCAACCAACTAAGCCTAAACTGACTCCTAACCATGAGGAACAAACTCAATCGAGAGAGGTAGGATTAAATCCAACTTCTTTGATTTTAATTAATTAAATTGTTTTGGACTTATAATTGTTTTCATCACATGAGAGTGAGGCTAATAATATCTAGGTTTCACTGGTATTTTGAATTGGATATTGGAAAACTAGACAAATTATTGATTTGTAAACCTTGTTGAAGAATAATTTCTCATAAGAAAATTTGTTGGGTTTTCTCCCAAGGTTGGGTTTCCTAGGGTAAACATATTGTCTCTATTTTGCATGGTTGTATTTCTACGATATTTACAATTTCCGCTACATTTAATGTAGGAATTTTCTGAGTGTAATTATTCAATGATAATAGTGGCATAAAACACTATGTGAAAAATCATTAGGAAAAAATTATATGGAAAAAAATTATATCTACTGTACATCTTGTAGAACATTAAACATGGGATTTGAGCTTTGTTGAAATAGAAACCATTGAATTCAACCTTAGGAACCAAGTATTCAACAACTTAATTTGATTTTAGATCTCTTGTTAAAATGGTGACAAGTCTCAGGGCAGAAGACAAGTCAGAAGGTTCAAAGGAGTGGAGATGGTGTAATCTCTGTATTCCTTGTACCAACTGATTATTTTGTTTAATTCCTTTGAGAACTCCCCCTTAAGTGCTAAATCTAGCTCCATGGTTGTTGACTAAAACAAAGACTGTAGTGCATTCAAATTAAGATTGGGTGGAGATTTCAAGTCTTAATCTCATTTTCCACGTAATTCAAGATAAAAAGATAAGTGTTTACTTGAATACTTGTTGCAATTGATTGTTGAATATTATGGTAGGATAACTTTGGGTGTGGTGATTTGGAGTAGCATTGGATGTGCTCTAGCCTTGAAGTTGGTGGAGAGGCTAAAGCACATGAGATCTCGAAGACCCGGAAACGGTTTGGGCAAAATCTTACCAGTTTGGGAGATATTAAAATAATTAATATTTTTTTGGAGTCCCTAAGTCTAAACTTAGGGAAGATAAAATATTAATGTGAATTAATATAAGTCTGAGTTAGAATGGTCCAAAAGTCATGGATCAAGCCAGATCTAATCTTAGCCATTGATTAGGGACTTAATCTCGGCCATTGAATTTTCAACGAGAAAAGTATAAGAAGAGGCTTGAGGGTTAGTTGGAGAACACAGTGAGTTGATCAAGAATTCGATTTTCTAGGGCAGGGCTTGTTGAGGAAATCGAAGGAGTGATCAGAGTTGTAGTTGAGGGGCAGTGAATATAGTAGCAGAGAGGCAGAGATAGTATTGGGAGCATCAGTGCAGAAGCTGGGAGAGGGTTGACGCAGAGCCAGCTAGAGGCCATGCAGAGGCAGCGAGAGGCCATGCAGATGCAGCCAAGAGCTGCAAGAGCCTAAGGAGGGCCAGTGTGGGAGACGCAGAGGCTCCAGAGGCTGACACATAACCTCAAGAGGCTGACGCTGGGCTAGAGAGGCTGACGTAGACCCTAAAGGTTGATGCTGGGAGATTTCGTGGGGCAGATTGGAGCTAATATCTGTCTCTGAGTAAGAAGTACTACTGCTGAGGGAATTCTCTATTGGGTGAGCCATTTCTAGCACCCAAATTATATTCTAAAATTTCTTAATAATAAAACCCTCTGGTAGTTTCACTAGTTATCCCGCATTGGGTTTTTCTGGGGACATTAGTCCAAAAATACGTGTGTGACTTGTGTTCTTGTTTATTTTAGTTGATGATCTATATGTGTTGATATTGTACTTGTATTTATTTTCAGTATTTACATGGTAAATAACTTGTTAAGTAAATGAACAAGTAGGAAGAAATAAATTAGATAGTACAAGAAGAATTTCTCACTAACAGACTTAGAAATTCCAACATGGTATTAGAGCATGGCTGTAGATCATAGGATAACTGAGGGCATCAATCGAGCAGAGCAGCATCATTAGAAATAATTGTCCCAAGTGACAGAAGATGTTCATAGCAGAAAGCAGCAAGGAAGGGGTGATGCAGTGCCTGCGTCATTAGTTCGAGCCAGGAGGAGGATCAGTACAGTGGTAGAGGAGCATACCGAACCTACGCAATGCCGATCATCTTTCTAAGTTAGGAAGGATTGACGCCTGTGGCCAGAAGGTGTGGATTTTGCTGGTACTGAGCTTGCAAAGAGCCTAGAGGCTCTAACCTTCAGATTGTTGAGGTATAAGAGGCTTTGGGTAAGTTGCGAAGCAAAGCTGGTGGGGTACTGTCGTCATAAAAGTACCTAATGGAGCAAGACCAAGGAGGAGGAAGTTGCTGCCGAGGATTTCTAGCCAAGAAATCCAGATTAATGGTGTAGTTTCACTAAATATCGGAGTGGGGAATCTCGACATTGGTAGAGGGGTTTCCAGGAGGGAAGTCGAGGCTTAGAGGGAGTCACACCGATAACTTCCAAGAGGGAAGTAGAGAGACTCGAAAGAGTCAAACGAGGAGAAGTGAAATGGTAGTGAATGGGCTAAGAGATCAGGATAGAATGGATGAAGCTTCAAACTTCGTAGTATGGAAGGCCAGGATAGTTTCCATTCTAGACAGGCATTACATCAAACACTTCGCCTTGAAAATGATAGCGATCCCGGTTGACCCAGCTGAAAACGAAAAGTATGAGGAGGCAATGGCCAGGGTAAAGGGCATCATCCTTAATGGTGTCAGGGATCATGTGGTGCAACACATTGCCAAGAAGGAGATGAAAAATGAGATGTGGGAGGCCCTAAAGAAATTGTACCAGCATACTTCTATGCAGAGGAGGATGTTACTTGAAAACTAGCTGCAGTCATATCAGATGCAGAAGGGAGAGCAGATAGATGTCTTTGTTAGTGGGTTGAAGGAGATCCGTGATCAATTAACTTCCATAGGGGCCACACTAGATCAGGAACTGATGGTGAGGATCGCATTGGATACAGTCTCAGAGGATTGGGAGGTAATTGTCCAGAGCATACTAGGCAGGATGAGCCTTCCAGATTGGGAGGAAATGTGGGTGACTCTTTGTCAAGAAGAGATCAGACGGGTGTCCAAGGTAGGGAGTAGTAGAAAAGGGGTCAGAATCAAGAAGGAGGAAGAAGAAGATGCGGCTCTCACATCCATGGGAAAACAAGAGAAAAGAAAGAAGAAGGACCTCTCCAAGGTAAAGTGCTTCCATTGTGGGGAACTGAGCCACTCTGCGAACCAGTGTCCTAGGAAGAAGAGCAAGGGATATGCTTCTAAGACCAAGGCTATTCCAGCTAAGGCAGAGAAGGAAGTGGAGACTAATGACGAATGTGCCATGAGTGCTCAAACACCTCGAGAAAAGAGGTGGGGAGACATCGAACTGTAGTCAGACGGACTATAGGTGATGAGGGGAAAGATCCTCGAGGTACCCAACCTCTTGGATTATACCTTGCTACGAGAGCCCTCAAGAGGTGTAGTAGGATTAGTGGATGTCAACAGAGACAAATGCAGATGGAGCGATAGAGAGGGCTATAGTGCAGGAGTCCCAGGATAGCATGAGGCATCAGTGCGAAATGAATGGAGTTGTTGTAGCAACATAGAGGTTAGAGAGGGAGCACTTGTCAACGACATAGGGAGCTTCAACATTGGGAGTGTTTCTAACCTAACAGAGATGTTAGAATTGGGAGATCAGCTACTTACTTCTTAGTAATTGAGTTGTAGCGTAGCAGTAGCATTGCTATGAGCAGCATGATGCAACATGATGAGAGGGAATGCAGTGCAAATGTAGCAGGGCCATGGGCAGTAACACAAATGCAGAGAGAGTTTCTGTACAGATGTAGCAGTGGTAGTGGAAGGGCCATGGGTAGTAGTAAATGATGTAGCAATGTAGAGGATGTTGGGCAACAGGCCTAGCATCAACACAAGGACCGATGCCAAATGATTAGGGTGATACTCAGTGAGGAGTATTACTAGAGCACAATCCTCGCTAAGAGGGAGTGTTGATTTGGGTTAGAATCGGATGTGATCTAGCCTTGAAAATTGGTGGAGAGGCTAAATCACATGAGATCTCCAAGACCCAGAAATGGTTTGGGTAGAATATAACCAATTTGGGAGATATTAAAATAGTTAATATTTTTAATGGAGTCCATAAGTCTAAACTTAGGGAAAATAAAATATTAATGTGAATTAATATAAAACTGAGTCAGAATGGTCCAAAAGTCATGTATCAAGACAGATATAATCTTAGACATTGATTAGGGACTTAATCTCGGCTGTTGAATTGTCAAAGAGAAAAGTATAAGAAGAGGCTTAAGGGTCAGTTGGAGAACACACTGAGTTGATCAAGAATTTGATTTTCTGTGGCAGGCTCGCTGAGGAAATTGAAGGAGTGACCAGAGTTGCAGCCGAGGGGTAGTGAATACAGTAGTAGAGAGGCAGAGATAGTATTGGGAGCATCAGCGTAGAAGCCGGGATAGGGTTGACGCAGAGCCAACCAAAGGCCATGCAGAAGAAGCCAGAGGCCACTTAGAGGTATCTAGGAGCTACACAGAGCCTAAGGAGGGCCAGCGTGGGAGACGTAGAGGCTCTATAGGATGATGCAGAGCCCCGAGAGGCTGACGCTGGGCCAGAGAGGTTGACGCAGATCCTAGAGGTTGATGTTGGGAGATTTCGTGGGGTAGATTGGAGCTGATATCTATGTTCGACTAAGAAGTACTACTGCCGAGGGAATTCTCTGTTAGGTGAGCCATTTCTGGCACCCATATTGTATTATGAAATTACTCAATAATAAAACCCTATAATAGCTACACCGATTTTCCCGCATTAGGTTTTTTCGGGGACATTACTCCAAAAATAACTGTGTCACTTGTGTTCTTGTTTCTTTTAGTTGATGATCTATATGTTTTGATATTGTACTTGTATTTATTTTCAGTATTTACATGGTAAATAAATTGTTAAGCAAATTAACAAGTAGGAAGAAATAAATCAGATAGTATAGGGAGAATTTCCGACGGATAGATTTACAAATTCCAACAAGGTGTGTATTAGCACTGCCATTATGGATTGTGTATCCCTGTGTGTATTTATAATGATATGCATTGTAGGTTCATTACCAAGGATATGAGGGATTGGAAGCTCCCTCTGTATACTAACATATTCTTGATTTGCAGGGTTCTTTATTTGATTAGTGTTACTAATGCGAATCCATGTTTAATTGTTAAGGTGTTTGAAAGTTCTTGGTTGAATGTTCTATTTTTCTTGAGGAGTTATGTGCTTGATTAATGTAGATATTTTATTTTAAGTTTTGTATGTTGATTGATGATTGAATATTGGTTTGGAGTGATGCTTGAGAGCAGGAATTTAAGCATAAATGTGCCAAAGTCATGAGGAAATAAATTAGGATTTGTGTGAATAAATCTAGAACTATTGTATTTTCATTTACGGGGTATGGTAGTCACAAATTTGGCTTGAACATGATGCCTGGATATAAAGCATGCTTATACTATCAATGAATATGTCTTACTCTTACTTTGCACTTGTAAATTCAATGAATTTTATTGAATCGATGAGAGATTGTTTGATCATGAAAATTTTGGGCAGATCCAAGTCATGGTCAAAGTGTTAGGATAACTCTATGAGTTACTTAGCAAAACCTAGAAGGAAATTATAGTTGAAAAGGAAGTATTTTTGTGTTTAAGACCAAACTCAAATAATTCGAGAGGTGATTTCTTCGAGATAATGAAGAGAGGGATAAGTTAGCATATGGAAGGCCAAACCTTGAATAATTTGGGAGTTCGGGACTTCAAGGTCTCTGGGGACAAGGTATTCAATGAGTTTAGGTTAAAATTGAAGTGGACAAGTCTTTTAAGGCCAAATGGGTAGTGCACAAAAGCCGTTCAAGGGCCAAATGCAAGCTAGAGCCCAAACTACTTCAGGAGTTCAGGGATTCCAAAAGGATTTCGTTAAATAAATTCGTGTTGTTGCTTAAACCCCGAACGGCCAAAATGGTAGGGCTCCATAAGGTGGTTATGTGACATGTTGATGGGGACGAGATTTTGGGGGTGAACCAAAATCCCATCTCCCTAATAAATTGCTCTTGAGGCCAGTGGGTTATGGGCCCACGAAGCCTATCAGAAATGCTTCTCATGGTCTCACTTGCCTTATGGGCCAATGAATCATTAATATTTTCAAGAAGCTGTGGCAGATTCTTGGGAAGCTGAAGGCCCTCGCCAGAACAAACCAGGTGACAATGCATGATGACGTTGTCATCGTTCTTCATCCACACATGCGCTTTCTTTTCAGGGTTCTTTGATGTTGTTGCTTCTGCAGATTCTTGCTGCCACTCTTTCTGAACAAAGCCATGCCTGGTCCATTGGTGCTCCAACCGCAGTTGAACCCAACAAACCTATAAACACTACACTCCAGCACCGCCAACAATATCCATTCGACTTCTTCCAGCTACACCTGTCACAATGAGGTATTTTACTTCCAACGCCATGAAATGAAGGATTAAAAATACATAGTTTAGATGGCACCAATCGTTTCTACAGTATATCACTGGAATATTTCTGCGAGCTTGTGAAAAGCCAACCACATCCACAAGCTCTTAGCTTCTCACCCACCACAAACCCATGCGGGGAATGAAAGATGTGTAGCACCTTCGAAACAAGACCTCGTTCAACATCATGACAACTGCAAACAAAATATCTGAAAATGAAAACACTCTAAATGCCTAAATGATGGGGACAACACTTTCCAAAGCTCGTTCTCCACATCATCGGCCAACTTGACAAAAATGCCATGGCTTCAGAAAGTCCAAATCGCTGGCAAACAATTCAAACAAAAAAAATACATAGACACAAATTCACATAAGACGCATCTCCATTATATACAGTCTCGATTACAATTTAAGGCATCTCAGCCTTAATACCATATTCTCCTGCAACTACATTGTATCTCCTTACACTCTCTCACACACAAAGGTTTTTTCTTTGTTTCTTTATGTTTCTTTATGCTTGAACAAATTCTTAATATCTTGTTATATATACATGGCAGTTTTAACTAAATTTTAACTGAAATTTGTTCACTAACTGAATTTTGTTCATGGTTGGCCTGGTTGTCCACGTGTCTTCTTTCTCTAGTCTTTTTTTCATTAAGGTGCTCGGATGCTCCTGCATCAGACTTCCAAGGTACAAAAATTTATGACCTCCTGGTCATATGCGTTTCCTTAGCAATTCTACCCACTGTTTCACTTCTTCAGTGGAATTACCTTCATGTGAGCTGCAATCAAACCTCCGCAATAGCAAGTCCCCCTTGCCACCATATGCCTTACCAAGCTTCTCTCTTGAGCTTAGTCTTTCGACATCTCTGTGGTTCTCTCCTCTTGAACCAATCGAGCACTCCTGCTCTAGGTTCAGGCAATCTTCTCACCTTCACAAAATAAAATAAAAAATTACAAACTTACAAATCTTTAGCAAAATTGTACCTATTCTTTATTCGCATGCAAAAGCTCCTTTCTACAGGAAATCTTTTCCCACTCTGATACCACTTGATGGGGACGAGATTTTGGGGGTGAACCAAAATCCCATCTCCCTAATAAATCGCTCTTAAGGCCAGTGGGTTATGGGCCCACAAAGCCTATCAGAAACTTTTCTCACGGTCTCACTTGCCTTATGGGCCAATGAATCATTAATATTTTCAAGAAGTTGTGGCAGATTCTTGGGAAGCTGAAGGCCCTTGCCAGAACAAACCAGGTGACAATGCATGATGACGTTGTCATCGTTCTTCATCCACACACGCACTTTCTTTTCGAGGTTCTTTGATGCTGTTGCTTTCGTGGATTCTTGCTGTCGCTCTTTCTAAACAAATCCACGCCTAGTCCATTTGAGGTTAAACCCAACAAACCCGTAGAAACTACACTCTAGTGCTACCAACAATAGCCATTCGACTTCTTCCAGCTACACCCGTCACAATGAGGTATTTTACTTCCAACACCATGCAATGAAGGATTAAAAATACATAGTTTAGATGGCACCAATAGTTTCTGCAGTATACCAGTGGAATATTTCTGAGAGCCTGTGAAAAGCCAACCACATCCACAAGCTCTTAGCTTCTCACTCGCCGCAAACCCATACAAGGAATGAAAGATGTACCGCACCTCCAAAACGAGACCTCGTTCAACATCATGACAACTGCAAACAAAATATCTGAAAATGAAAACACTCTAAACTCCTAAATGATGGGGACAACACTTTCCAAGGCTCGTTCTCAACATCATCGGCCGACTTGACAAAAATGCCATGGCTTCAGAAAATCCAAATCGTTGGCAAACAATTCAAACAAAAAAAATACACAGACACAAATTCACATAAGACGCATTTCCATTATATACAGTCTCGATTACAATTTAAGGCATCTCAACTTTAATCCTATATTCTCCTGCAACTACATTGTATCTCCTTACACTCTCTCACATGCACAGGTTTTTTCTCTGTTTCGATATGTTTCTTTATGCCCGAACGGATTCTTAATATCTTGTTATACATACATGGCAGTTTTAATTGAATTCTAACTGAAATTTGTTCACTAACTGAAATCTATTCAGGGTTGGCATGGTTGTGCACATGTCTTCTTTCTCTATTTTTTTTTCATTAAGGTGCTCGGATGCTCCTGCATCACATGTTCCATGTGGGTGCAGGGTTTCCATATGGGTGTCGCGTGGAAGTACATTGTTGATGGGGCAAGGGTTTTACTAGTCAAATTTTAATTGGTCATAACTTTTGATCTGGGATTTAGATTTAGATAAAATTAATATCACCAGAAAAATCTTGATAAGGAGAACAAGATGGTGGTATTTATTCCAAGTTTTAATGAAGTTGATAAAAGAGGAATTTGGTGACCCCATTTCCATTATGAGACTTTGGAGGTCAGGTTAAATAAAAGTAACACCTTCTGGTGCCCAAGAATGGTCTATGAGAGGGTAGATGAGGGTGTTAGAATAGGCCATATGTGAATAATGGTTCATCTTATTACATATGGAACCCAACCCAAGCCTAAGAAACCTCTAAATACCAACCATAGTGAACAAATAATAACATTGGCAAATTAGTCGTAATGGGGAAGACTGAGGCTATGTAAGTTGGTAAATTAGTCGGGCTTAGGATATTGGGTCTCAATACTTAATAAGCAATTAAAAAATAAAAAAAATATTTATAGGAATTTTCATTTCACGGAATACATAGGTAGATGTTGAATGTGTTTTATGAGTGGAATTCTAGATTAATTATGAAAGGAAAAAAGTTGTGATTTTCAATTACCATTGTTATATTCTTTGCATGGTTATCTTTTATTTGTGAAATTCAAGATGAAGCATGAAAATAAAATAACTATGATTTTCTGTTACCACTATTATATTTTTTGCATGATTATCCTTACATGGTGGGGGGGTGTGGTGGGCAAAGGGGGCATCCATTTTTGGTAGTTTTTGACACACAATTTTCATGCTTAGAGGTTTTATGACACATGGTGTTTCAACAGATGAGTTTGTAATTTCGGTTAAGGAGCTACACTTGTATTTTAATTTATGGTTAATGGGTTTGGGGTCTATGGATGACCTAAAATATACATATTGTTTTGTAAAACTATAAAAATTAAATATATTGAAAAATACTTCTAATTTTACTGGTTTAAAATTTCATAGGTGAATTTTTTATGTAATATATATGTGTCATTAGATTGATTTTATTTTTAAAGAACTTATTTACAACAATTAATTGTACAAGATTAAAGACCAACCCTTAATACCATAATAATATATGACCTCAACATATCCAAATAAATTTAAACAACAATGGAAAAATACAAAAATTTAACATGTTATACGAGTGCATTTAAAACCAAGATTCATTGTGCTTTCTTCCATTTATGTCATTGTTAATGCTACTCGATAATAACATTATAAGAAACATAATATTGTTGATGACATACGTATGTATATTGAATTCACGAGAATTCTGATAATATTCTTGTGTTTGAATAAATATTTTTAATTACGCCGTAAGATGTTCCCCTCTTGGATAAAATTCCCCCCCACTCCATTCTTCTCCATCTGATAATGTATTAGATCATTATAAGATTTTTCATCATTGGATTATCACATACAACGAAGAATATTGTGTTGGAAGGTTGTTGGAAGGTGGTTACAGGTGTTGGGTGCACCAACACCTAAGAGCCTTTGTGACTACATGGCCTCCATAGCCGACGACATGTGAGTTAATAATGAAAAAAAGTGACGCTGGGGAAGAAGAGGGCAGGGATGCTTCAAGAAATCTATGGAAATTTAACGATGTTTTGGGTTGTAATATGTGCAGTTTTTTGTGAGGAATTTCGTGAATTGGGTGCAAGAGGCATGATCTTGAGATCTTTCCCATTTATGTGATGATGGATTTTCCTTGGATTGACTTTAAATTACCTCGAGGGTTTTCATTTACCAACCGCCGTGACTGAAGCTTTTGTCGTACAAAAAAGCTAAGGTTTGCTGCAATATCAGAAGCTCCCATGAATTAAAGCTATTGGAGACAACAAACTCCTAAACTCGTAAGGAATTAATACCTGGAACATATTTAGCAAAAAGGTCTCGAAATATATTTTTAGTGAAAAGGTTTCAAAATGTGCATTTTTTTTTAATTATATCTATTTGGAACAATTGCATTTTTTTGTTGAGTGTTTAACATTATTATTTTTTTAGTGACATTTATTTTGATGTGTATTGAATTATTGATTAACGATACATAAATATATAAAAAATCATAACTTCAAAATATTGAATTTTTTTTAACTTTGCAAAAAAATTGAAAATTTTATTACAAAAAATGGTGCAAAGAAAAACAAAACACAAAAACTTGAAACATTTTAAACACAAGCATCTTAGGAAGGAAAGAAGAAGTATAAGAAGAAGAAGATGACAACTTGAAAAATGGTTAAATAACAAACATTTAAAAAAAAGGTGCATACTTAAGACATAAGAAAATTTAAAGTGTCAAAAATATGCCCCCTAAAGAAAATAGATTGATGTTGGATCAACAAAGTTTCAAAATCAACATGAAAATTAAGAACATTAAAAAAAGTTCTGTTCATACTCAACACATAAGAAAATTTAAAGTGTCCATACTTATGCATAAAACTCTAGATGGAAAGGAAAATAAAACTAAAAATTCTAAAAATTATTACATTTTAAAAAAGGGAAATAAAATTATTTTACTCTATCTACATTATTTTAAATATATTCAAGCCAAAGGAGAAAATATATTTTGTCTTTTGAAACATGAATACTAAGCTAAATTATGACTAGAATTCTCATATTGACTATACAAAAAACACCTAATTAACTTAAATATTAACGAAATCAAACACATTCTATGAACCCATGGGAAAGAAAACTAAAAACTAAAAACCCTATAAATTCTTATCTATTTGAAGAAAGGAAATACATTTTTTATACTTTATTTGCACTATGAAATTATTATTCTCCGAACCCATGGGAAGGAAAAATAAAAACCATAAATCCTAAAATTATTATCCATTGGAAAAAGGGAAACAAAATTATTATACTTTATTTGCACTATGAAATTGTTATACTTTATTCAGAGTATATTTATGATGTTTTGTAATGTGTAATATTATTCTTACCAGAAAATTGGCCATTTTTACATTGAATATGGATTTTCCCTAATTATTAATAAATATATAAACAATTACATCCTTGATTTCAACATTCTAATACAACTACAAAATAGTCTATTTCAGGTTTCGTTGGGTTAATTTCCACAAGGAAAACAGCTTTAGTTGACCATACCAACTTGAACACTTAGAGAGATTAAACACAGAACATAGATAGATAGAGACTAATAAATTATTTTATTACAAAATCCCAACAAAAATGGTAAGGGAACTGAGTGATGGGATCTAGTGTGTTCTCACCAAGACATCCAAAGCACTGAAGAACCGTACATACGAGGCCTGAATGGTACCAATGAACAGGGAAAATTTGAAGGATGGAGATTTATCTTAAAGTTTAGAAAACTTGGCAAATCTTACTAGTCCCTAACATGAAAACTATAAAATGTTTAGTGATATGTTTGTAAAAATATTAAAATTTCTAATGATTTTATATAGTCTCTATAAAACTTTGGTGATTTTTACGGTAAAATAATTTTATGATATAAAATTTGGGTGAACCATTTTTAGAAAAAATTGAAATTAGTGAATATTTTTTTGGAAAAAATAATACAAAATTAGCCCACTTGCAAATATTAGCTCGTAAAATTTCCCCTGCCAATGAAGGAGGCAAGATGCTAGATTTTCTAGATCAACATTCAAACCTTCACTTTCTATGGCTCTGCCTAAGGCTTTGTTTTCTTCACTAAGTCAAGTGTTTCCCCTTTGTATTACATTTTCCACTCTTGCACATAGGCAATGACAACTTGTATGTTCTTGAGAGTGTTAACAAATTCTTTGCTATGCTGCTATAAGGCATGAAAATGGACAACTTCTTTATGTACTGTGACAAGCCCGTCATAGAGGTTCTGCATGGTTTATCCAAGTGTTGATACTTCAACAAGTATTTCCGCTGTCATCTCCTTTGAGTAAACTTGTGTAGAAACCACATTTTGCACTGCTGTGTGGAGTTGTTCTACCTCTTTCTTTGCAACCTACAAGTTTTGTGCCATTTGCTCATTCTTGGCCATCAAATACTAGACATTTGATATTGTTTCTCCTGTATAGGCCAAGTTAGCTTTGACAATGGAATTTGGATGCTTCGTGGTGTCCCACACTATCACCCTTTCTCTAATGAATGTAGGTGAAGTGTGATCATCCAGAAAGTGGTTTCTATTTTCTTGTATAATTCTTCTTTAGAACTCATTGAATGATAGATTGTACACATCCATTCCTGGATCATCATTAAGGATAAAAACATCCCCTTGCTCACTCGAGGTTGGCTCTGCTGCTGGAGGTGGTGGAGATAGAGAGATGACCTATGGTGCTCTCGACATCAAATCAACATCTTCATTATGTGGTTCCTTTTCCATCTCCATATATGTTACTTCAATCAATTACTCAATCTTCTGTGAAATATCCTAATCCTGCATTTGTTTACCTTCCTCCTTGGCTACTGGTTGTTCATGTTCTTACTCTTTAACCTGTATTGACGTTGTTTCCTCTATCATAGCTCCTTTCCTTTTTTCTTCTTCCTAATTTTGCTTCTCTTCTCATTCTTTCCTCCTCAACTCCTATTCTTCCTTAAGCTTCTACTCGGTCTCTTGTAGCTTTAGTTCTAATTCCCGAAACTATGCTTTTGTTTCTTTCTCTGCTTTGCACTCTACAACCTTTGCTTCCTATTTTCTTCTTCTTCCAAAGCTGCTTTCAAACGAGTAATATCTTCTTTCATTTTGTACCATTTTTCTCCCTTTAGACTGTCAGAAATATTCCTCTTTCCCTTCTCCTGCAAGGGGTTACTGTCTTCTGCTGTTGTTGCTTCCAGATTTTCTACCATATGTGGAGCAGCCTATGAATTCCCTGCTAAGCTAACCGATTCATTGATTATGGACGCATTGTATCAATATCTCTAAGGATCCTCCTTTGGCCAATGAAATTCCCTACCGATCCATGAAAAGTAAAATTTCATATAGTAGTCCTTGCAAATATTGTTGGGATGATACAGATTAATGTCTCGAGTACTGAATTCAAATCTCACTATCTTCTTAGCCTCGACATCCAAAAATTTCAAGTTATTTATCTTGCATAATCCAATCTGAAAAGGAAGAGTGGGCCATGGTTCTTTCTTCTTCCTGTGCAGCATTGTTGACAACCCTGTGGTGAGATGGTATGATACTTCTTGCATGATAAGTTTTTCAGTGGCATACCTTGGTAAGACATGCATAGACTTCTCTCTGCCAAAAACTCTAATGAAGGTTCCACCTGGTGAGGCATACCAATCTACGCTATATGCTAATGCCTCCATTGCTTCTCACAACATGCAAGGTGGATCTTATTGAAAGATAATCTTGTACAATGGGATGATGAAGTGGTCAGTTAGTCGTGCCATTACTCCTCGATAACTGAATTTTGAAAGAAAATTGCAATAGATGTGCATGGAAGTTTCTCATGGTGTCCATGTCCAGTTCATGCCAGGGAATTGTTGTTGCACATAGATTTCATCTAATAAGTATGCAGACTTATGTAACCATGCTCTCTCACCCTTGGGTAGATGCTGAGCATGTGCTACATGGGCCTTCAATTGTCTAGCCAATAGATATGACTAGTTTAACGACCTCCCATCATTCACCAATTGGTCTAATAAGACTATCCACCCATCAAGAAAGGTTTCCATGCTCTCTTAACCATGGATTCTGTAAGAAAAGATAACCAAGTGATGGTAAGCATTCCCGAGGGACTTTGTCTTGTACACATGGGTGGGTGTTTTTCAAAACTTCGATGGCTCTTTCACCCTATATTTTACAATGTCTCTTTTGTTCACATAGATATGGGTTGCATAGAAGAGTGAGTCTGTGCACTCCATTGGCTTGGTACAGTGATACATTTATTGAAAGTATTCTGCCCAGAAGGTGGAAAGCTTCTACCCACTGGCACTGCTCGATGTCATGGTCTTCCCATCAATGTGTGACACACTCCAACTGATGAAATCGGTACATGGGAAGGTGGTATACAAACACGAAAACTTGTATAGCCCTCATTGCTTGATGATGAGGTAAACCTGTCGATTCTTTAAGTTTCCATCAAAGTCCTTTGCAAAAGCATCTTTAATTTGCTACCATGTTGGTGATGATCCCTTTTCTATAAACAAATGAGTATCCACACACACTGGAAAATCAACTGATGTTTTCTCAACTACTTCCCCAGTACTTCTCTTAGTTTTTTCCTTTGAAGCATCCTCAATAAATGCTATACCTATGCGACATAAAGGACACTCATGGCAAGAAAATGTCAATCTTAAGAAAATCTACTTACAAGGCATGTTGAAGCAACAAATTGGGCATCACATGGGGATGATTACACAATTTTTGTTAAAATTTGGGTACCAGAGGACAAGTGGTTCCATAAGGCATTGATCTTTGGCCTAGGGAAAAGTGTCCAAATTTATTTTTTACTTTTCTCCTAAAGTGACTTTATAAGTGGTAAAGTCAATTTAATTTAAAAGTGTCTTTATAAGTGGTAAAGTTACATTATAATTTAGAAGTGACTTTATAAGTGATAAAGTTACATTCTAATTTAAAGGTGATTTTATTAAAGTCAATGAAGAATTAGAAAGTGAAAAAGTGACTATGGAAATAAAAGGCGAAGTGGGTCTTTATTTAAGTGGGTAAGTTAAAAAATAGAAAGTGAGAATTAAATGCACATTTATTCTCACCCTTAGATTTAAATGAATCTCATCCATTAGACCTTAGGGTAACCCAAAAGGTCATTTAAAGAATAAAAGGAGAAGAGAAGAGGAAAAAATTTTCATTCTTTCATGAGCATTTGAGAGAAAGAGAAGAGAGAGCAAGGAGAAAATTTCTGAGTGGTGAGGAAGTGAAAGAGAGCAGCAAGAAGACATCTCAACAAATCTGGGCAGCAACATTTATTGGCATGCATCCTGAGGCAAAACTGTACAATAGGAGAAAGGCACAGATATCGAGGAAGAGGGACAGCACAGAGATTAAGGAAGATGGACAACAGCAAGGGCACAAATTTCAAGGCAGATTTGGGCACGAATTTTGAGGCAGCCATACTGCTGAAATCCGTACGGTCCATACAACAAGTTTTGGGCATGTTTTTTGAGGCTGCGTGTACAACATTTAATGTTGTTTTATTGTTGGAAATTTTTCTGTTTTGGCTGTTTGCTGATTGGCACGATTTTCGAGGTAGAGTGCAAGCATGGAAATCAACATAAGTTGTCTTTTCTGGTTGCTAGAATTTTTACTGTGTATTTGAGTTTCTCTGTAAAAGCATTTTCAGAAATAAAGAAGAGCTCTCAAACTGGTTTTCCCCAAGAGTTGTAGGGGGTTTTTCCAGGGTTACATTGACCAAAAATCACTATGTTATTTTGTGTGTGGTTGTCATAATTTTGCTGTGTTTTATTTTTGGAATTTTAGTAGTTGTGAAATCTCTAAATTTGTGTTTTCAGAAAATTATTGTCATTTCCAGATTTTAGAATTTTTATCATGTTTGGATTTAAAACTAAATGCATGGAGTGATAAGGAAAATTGATAACCAGAGTGGGGGTTGAAATTTCTTCATGGTATCAGAGCTAGGTTGGCTGAAAAGTGCAGTTTGGGACAATAAAGTGAAAATTACGTTAAGCTGACTTTTACATAGAAAACAGAAACCTTTACCACAGATTTGAAAATTTCAGTTTGGTAGGACAGTGAAACATGTCTTTGGGTTTGAGAGTTGAAGACATGTTGTATGGGCAGAACAACTACAATGCATGGAAGGAGAGAATCCAAAGCATCTTTGAGGAAGTAGAAGTCTGGGGCATTATGGTAAATACCACAAAAAACATAGTAGTAGTACCTGTTGACCCTGTACAGTTGGCATAGTTTAACAAAAAGAATGTTAAGGAAAAAAGATTGTTTTTGGAAGGAATCAAAGACCATGGCATTCTTCATATGAGAGGAAAGACTTAAGCACATGAGATGTGGACAACCTTGACCAGTCTTTACCAGAGGTCAAATGAAAATAGAAAAATGGTCCTAAAGGAGAAACTGAAGGCCATTAAAATGGCTAAGGCTGATAGTGCTACAACATACCTCACAAAGATCACTTTATTGAGAGATGAGTTGGCAGCCGTAGGTGATATCATTGCGCCTTCTGAGTTAGTGAGGATTGCTTTGAATGGTCTTCCCAAGACTTGGGAGAATTTTTTGGATGACATTATTACACGGAAAAACCTTCATGATTGGGTGAGGTTGTGGGATGATTGCATTTAGAATGAGATCATAAATAACCATCTTGTGGCAGCGAAACAGGTGGAGGAGGATGAAAATGTGCATTGTTAGTAAGAGGCAAGAAGGGCAGAGAAAAGAAGCAAGATTCCAACAGTGGAGGCAAAGGAAAAGGTAAAGGAAATTATCAGAACAAGGAGAAGGACTATTCCAAAGTCAAATGTTGGAACTGTCAAAAGTTGGGACACTATGCTATTGTGTGTCTAGAGAGGAAGAACAAGAAAGGGAAAGACAAACCCATGGCAACTTCCGCAGAGATAGAGAGCTTCTAAGAGAGATTTGATTGGGATATTGGGTTCATATCTTGTGAGGAAACTAGTTCAGGATCACCTGCCATGTAGGTTCAAAGGCAGTGTACATTCTCCGCTACTAGCATAACATCTTCTAGCATTTGGTATGTTGACAGTGACGCTTCTCGCCACATGATAGGAGTCAGAGAGTACTTCTCAGAGATTTCAGAGGGTGATATTGATATGGGGGTAGTACTTGGCGATGACAACATTATTAGAGCATTCGATGTGGGGACATTGACATTTGATAGGGGACCCAAACATCCCTTGAAAGTGTCAGATGTTCTATGTGCACTTGGAATGAATAAGAACCTGATATCTGTCTCAGCACTTAAGGATAGATGGTATGATGTGTTGTCCAGGAGAGGGTAGGTGCTTATATATCCTAGGGGAACTCCAGCTTCTTCAGCTAGAGAGATTGGTGTGCACCGTGCCAAGGTGTACAAGTTCTCATTCCAACCCCTGATGGCATTGAGTAGCAGCACCCGCGACAGGACCGACATCAAATCTAGCAGTTTAGAGTCGTGTGAGATTTGGCACCACAGGATGGGGCACATGTATCATGGGGCCTTGAGTACATTGCAGGAGATCACCATCGGTGTGCCAGATTTCAGTTCTTATCACCTTGATGTATGTAAAGGATGTGCTATGGGGAAGTTTTCCAGATCCTCTTTTCCCAGCAGTGATAGTAGAGTGACCAAGATCCTTGACTTGATACATACCAATGTGAGTGGTCGGATATCTCACGTATCATTGAGTGGCTATGAGTACTATGTTTTATTCATTGATGATCACTCCAGGAAGACCTGGATTTCTTTCTTGAAGACCAAGAGTGAGGTCTTCAAGCGGTTTCAAGAGTTCAAAGCTCTTGCAGAGACTTAGATAGGTACGAAGATCAAGGTCCTCAGGTCAGACAATGGAGGGGAGTATACCCTTGGTGAGTTTGTTGATTTTTGTTCTGAGGCAGGCATTAGAAGGGAGTTCACAATTCCTTACAACCCCCAATAGAATGGGGTTGCAGAGAGGAAGAATAGATCCATTGCAGGGGCTGCCAAAGCCATGCTTCATGATCAGGGGTTACCTTTATTTTTATGGGCAGAGGCCTGCAACACTGTTGTGTACTTGCAGAATAGGAGTCCACATTGTGCCTTGGGGAATGTGACTCCGGAGGAGGATTTTTCTGGGAAGAAGCCTGATGCTGGGCAATTGTGTATCTTTGGGTGACTTACATATTCCTATGTCCCCAAGGAGAATAGGACCAAGCTAGAGTCCACTGTAGACAAGGGCATCTTGGTGGGTTATAGTGAGACCTCAAAATCTTATCAAATTTATATTCCTACGCAGAGGAAATTGGTTGTTAGGTAGGATGTGAAGTTCGACGAGGAGAGAGCTTTCAAGAGGTCATAGGAGTTAGAGTATTCAGAGTCACCAGACCCTCAGGAGAAGCTGAGTCAGCCACAGGGATCTAGTGGTCAGGGATCATGAGGCATATCGATTACAGTGTTAGGTCCGTCAGTGAGTAGTGGCTCTTACAGTCAGGTGGGTGGTTCTTCAGGCAGCATGCATGGCAATCCGCAGAGCAGTTCATAGGGTAGTTCATTAATGGACAGTTCACACAGTACTTCAACATCTACAAGCACAGCTTCAGGCATGAGGTTAGTTGGTAGTCCTTCAGGACTTCAGGCTTCTGATGATGATGAGGATTCTTTAACTCCGGTGGGAGAAGTATGCTAAGGGAAGAGGAATCCCAAGTGGCTTCAAGATACCTTGTGCGAGTCCACATCAGTTTTTGGGTTGTTAAAGCCTAGATTTACCTCAGGCTGAAAAGGTAGGATCCAAGGCCAACATCAAACCACGCTCAACCTCGTAGCTAGCCCTACGAGGACAGAGAGGGCTCTCTTTGGGTCAATCTCAGCAAAGATAATCGATGGGGCTTGAGATGACTGAAATAAAAACTGATTTTAGGCTAGGTATGAAGTACAATGATTTGATGTGATTTTTTGGGGGTTTAGTTGGAATCAAGGGAAAGACAAATTTTGGGGTGCGGGGATTGAGGCTCAGTTCTGCAGAGATCTCGATGGGGCAAGGTAAGCAATAATATTGGCACTTAAATTTTAGTGAGATGGAGGGAAAATATAGGTGAGGTGTTGAAGAGGGTAAGGGAAATCAAGAATCCTCCCCAAACAGCTGAAAACATTGAACAACTAAAGCAAACTTCAAGTAGAGCATTGCACTTTCAATGAATTCTACTTACACTCTTGTTTGTTTAGTTCAGAAGAAATAATATAGATGATGGCATACATAAAAAAAATTCACAATTACAAAGAGAAGTACTGTACCAATACAAATTGCCACATGAATCCCAAAGAGTGTTGCAAATCCTGGTCTCAATTCCTTAGCCAAAATGAAAATATCAGTGTACAATGAAGCTCAAGGCTTTCTCAAGTGTCCAAAAGTCTACCAAAATCCAACCCCTACCCTATGAAATTCATAAAATATATACATTTTCTCATCCTTGTACTAATGGATTGAGCTCAACCATTTTCTTCAAAATAGAATTAGTTACATTATACTTGGGTCAAATTTCTAAAAATAGGTGTTGAAGATGAACTCTTATCTCCTAAACAGTAGCACCTGTTACAAAATTGAAAGAGGTTTTTGTAGATAAGGTCATGTTGGAGAAAAACCTCTCTCAAATTTTGGAAATTCGTTTCCAGTAGCTTGCAATCTGTTCCACAAAATCATCTCTAAAACATAAAATCATTAAAAAATTAAATCTATGAAAATGAGTTGTAAAGATCTAGCCACATATCCTAATCCATGACACTTGTGAATAAAATGAAAGAGGTTTTTGTTATATGGTTTATGTTTAACAAAATGGTCCTTGGTTTTTGCAAAATTACTTCCCATCTGTTGTGAAATGGCCCCGCACTAAAATGACTGAAACAATAAAAAATATGAAAATTTTGCTTTGTTTTAATGTAGGCTCCCAATATCACTATATATCTCCCACATAGTAGCACCTATGAATAAACTGAAGGAGGTTTTTGTTTTCTAGTATGTGATGAACAAAAACCTCTTTCACTTTTGAAAAATTCCTTACCATTATTTCAGAAACTTATTTTGTACTAAACTTGTCATTGTGTGCAACAACTAACCTCAAAACATGCATAACCAAGAATCACTCATTCATTTCTTCTAATCCAGGAACCGGTTACGGGAGTGTGATATACCGTTGGAAATATTTTTTCGAGATTCTTCTAATGGACACACTTGTGACATGTTTTGTGCTGAACATCATGTGCAAAACATCTAACAAAACCAGACATAGTAAGAGCTCATGTTGATCCCTGGTGACAGGCTGCGAAGACTGGAACTAACATTGGCTCCAATGGGGATGGTAGCTCCTTGGAGGTGGCAAGAACTACAGATATTTGGAAAGAAGATAGTGCCTCTTCCATTGGGCATGGGTGGTCAAACAATTGCAAATCCAAAGCAACTCATACCAATCCAAAAACATATACATACTGCAACATGTACATCAACAAATACTGAAAACTGAAATGTTGCCTCAGGGCAACTATTTATGTACAAATCTAACCTAATTTGCTGCAAAATTGATAGATCAAGTAATGTTGTAATGCCAGATCAACCAATCAAGTAACTGTGACAAGGATGCTGCTTGGAAGTGCTTCAACCAAGACACAAATGTAAATGCTGACAGCCATACATGCACATAACGAGTCTGGTTATGTAAAAGACAATTTGATCTATCATTCAAACTGAAAAAAATTTCCATGTATGTTGCAATAGGATCAAAAAAACCAAACTCTGTTTGCTGCCCCAACTCCTCAATATTGAACTCCAACTGCAAACTGTCAATGCAAATATCCACGGGCAGCTCTATTGTTTCTTGTTTTGAAGGAGGGAGAGTTTCCAAGAACTTTTTGGGATCTCAAAATTCATATGATTGGATCTGATCATTTAAATACTGAATCTCCTTCTCAAATTTTTCAACAACTAACTCAAAGAAACCAGTTTTAGCTTTAGGAGGAAACTTCGGAGATCTCAAACATTTAAGCACGGCAATGAAAAATGCTTCATCAATTTCAATATCCACTAACTGATCTCTAACTTCTTTTAAAGCTTCACAAAACACAGGGTCTGCCACATACCCTATCATTTTATTTTAGTGCATGAATGGATCAGTGAGTGCTGGAATCTCTGGATTGAGTTGGAGTCGCCAGGTGAATGTTTCAGCCTTCATATGTGTCTGACTGTTGTCCACCATCAACAATCAGAGCTAACTTGATACATGTACTGGGGAAATTTGCAAATTAGATATTCTGTTTATAAGACTAGACCAGAGATTGACTGCAGTAGCTTTTATCTACTTGTGCTAATGCAAAGAAAAAGCGTTTTGAAGGCTACCTGGCTAACTTCAAGCTCCGTATGTAGTCTATAAAACAAAGAACACTAACAAACACATAAAATTTTCTTCCCCAGTATGGTTGCCACTATGTTAGAGCCTAGATTTACCTCAGGCTGAAAAGGTAGGATCCAGGGCCAACATCAAACCACGCTCAACCTTGTAGCTAGCCCTACGAGGACAGGAGAGGGCTCTCTCCAGGTCAATCTCAGCAAAAGATAATCGATGGGGCTTGAGATGACTGAAATAAAAATTGATTTTAGGCTAGGTATGAAGTACAAGGATTTGATGTGATTTTTTGGGGGTTTAGTTGGAATCAAGGGAAAGGCAGATTTTGGGGTGCGGGGATTGAGGCTTAGTTCTGCAGAGATCTTGATGGGGCAAGGTAGGCAATCGTTTTGGCACTTAAATTTTAGTGATATGGAGGGAAAAGATAGGTGAGGTGTTGAAGAGGGCAAGGGAAATCAAGAATCCTCCCCAAACAACTGAAAACATCGAACAACTAAAGCAAACTTCAAGTAGAGCATTGCACTTTCAATGAATTCTACTTACACTCTTGTTTGTTTAGTTCAGAAGAAATAATATAGATGATGGCATACATAAACAAAATTCACAATTACAAAGAGAAGCACTGTACCAATACAAATTGCCACATGAATCCCAAAGAGTGCCGCAAATCCTGGTCTCAATTCCTTAGCCAAAATGAAAATATCAGTGTACAATGAAGCTCAAGGCTTTCTCAAGAGTCCAACCTTCTACCAAAATCCAACCCCTACACTATGAAATTCATAAAATATATACATTTTCTCATCCTTATACTAAGGGATTGAGATCAACCATTTTCTTCAAAATAGAATTAGTTACATTAAACTTGGGTTGAATTTTTGAAAATAGGTGTTGACGATTAACTCGTATATCCTAATCCGTAGCACATGTTACAAAATTGAAAGAGGTTTTTGTAGATAAGGTCATTTTGGAGAAAAACCTCTCTCAAATTTGGGAAATTCGTTTCCAGTAGCTTGCAATATGTTCCACAAAATCATCTTTAAAATAGAAAATCATTAAAAATTCAAATCTGTGAAAATGAGTTGTAAAGATCTAGTCATATATCCCAATCCAAGACACCTGTGAATAAATTGAAAGATATATTTTTCTATATGGCTCATGCTTAACAAACACCTCCTTGCGTTTTGCAAAATTACTTTCTATCTATTGTAAAATGGCCCCGCACTAAAATGACTAAAACAGTAAAAAATATGAAAAATTTGCTTTGTTTTAATGTAGGCTCCAAATATCACTGTATATCTCCCACATGCACCTGTGGATAAACTGAAGGATGTTTTTGTTTTCTAGTATGTGATGAACAAAAACCTCTTTCACTTTTGAAAAATTCCTTACCATTATTTTAGAAACTGATTTTTTACTAAACTTGTCATTGTGTGCAGCAACTGACCTCAAAACATGCATAACCAAGAATCACTCATTCATTTCTTCTAATCAAGGAACCGGTTATGGGAGTGTTATATATTGTTGGAAATATTTTTCCGAGATTCTTCTGATGGACACACTTGTGACATTTTTTGTGCTGAACATCATGTGCAAAACATCTAACAAAACCATACATAGTAAGAGCTCATGTTGATCCCTGGTGACAGGCTGCAAAGACTGGAACTAACATGGGCCAAAGAGGCAGGTTAGAGAGAGTAAACCACCTGAGCGTTTCTGCAGTTACATGGCATTGGTAACAAGCATTGTTGACTTTGAGCCTTCTAGTTATAAAGAGGCAACCAACTAGCAGGTCTAGAGAGAGGCCATGATGGAGGAGTATTCTTCTATTATGAAGAACGATGTTTGGGAGGTAGTGCCAAGGCCCGAAGGTAAATCAATTGTTACTTCCATATGGCTCTACAATATAAATCATGTTGCAGATGGTAGCATCGAGAAGTTCAAATCTCGATTTGTGGTGAGAGGGTTCTCACAGGTAGAGAAAGTTGACTCTGATGAGACCTTCGCTCCCATAGATAGGTATACATCTATTTTCTCTATTATATCGATTGCAGCAGAGATGGGTTGGAAGATCCACCAAATGGATGTGAAGACTACATTTCTCAATGGCTTCATTCAGGAGGAGGTTTATATTGAGTAGTTGTAGGGCTTTGAGGTTCATGGGAAGGAATCCCATGTATGAATATTGAAAAAGGCACTCTATGGCCTGAAGTAAGCTCCTAAAGCTTGGTACTTGAGGATTGATACATACTTGCAGCAATTGGGTTTCACAAAGAGTGAGGCTGATCCGAACCTATACTTCATTGTGGTGGGTGAGGAGCCTCTCATTCTGGCATTGTAGGTTGATGACTTGATCATCAATGGTCAAGAGAGACTCATTGAAGGCTGCAAGAGAGATCTTGCTTCAGAGTTTGAGATGAAGGATATCGGCTTGATGCATTATTTTTTGGGATTGGAGGTGTGGCAGGAGGAGAGGCATTTCTTCTTGGGACAAGGGAAGTACATTTTGGATATTCTTAGTAGATTTCACATGGAGGACTGTAAACCCATGTCTACACCTACAATCACTAACTGGAAGAAGATTCACACTTCTGACTTTAAGTTGGTGGATCCTACTCTATACAGATAACTAATTGGTTGTTCGATGTATTTGGTCAACACTCAACCATATATATGTTTTGTAGTTAACACTATGAGTCAATTCATGTGTGAGCCTAGGAGACTGCACTGGGTGGCTGCAAAACACATTCTTCACTACTTGTAGGGGACTGTGGATTTTGGTTTGGATTATAGATAGGGTGATGGAGTGAGACTGGCAGGGTACACAGATTCAGATTGGGAAGGTTTTTCTTCAGATAGGAAGAGTACTTCCGGTTGTTTTTTGTGTTGGGTTTGGCAGTTGTGTTGTGGATCAGCCGGAAACAATAGTCAGTTGCATTGAGTTCGACCGAGGCAGATTATATGGTGGCTAGTTTGGCTATTTGTGAGGCCATATGGTTTCACGAGATGTTGTTTGGTCTATTTGGTCAGGCATTGAGACCTTTAGTAATTTACTGTGATAATCAGAGTTGGATAAAACTCACGGAAAATCCATTTTTTCATGATAGGTCAAAGCATATTGAGATCAAGTATCACTTCTTTAGAGACTATGTCCAAAAGGGAGCTATCAATCTTCAGTAAATTTCCACAAATGAGCAGGTAGCGGACATTTTCACGAAATCCTTACCACAAGGCAAGCATGTCTACTTTAGAGACAAGATGGGAGTGGTGAGGAACACTTTCCTCAGGAAGAGAGTGTTAAAATTTGGGTACCAGAGGACAAGTGGTTCCCTAAGGCTTTGATATTTGGCCTAGGGAAAAGTATCCAAATTTATGTTTTACTTTTCTCTAAAAGTGACTTTATAAGTGGTAAAGTCAATTTAATTTAAAAGTGACTTTATAAGTGGTATAGTTACATTATAATTTAAAAGTGACTTTATTAAAGTCAATGAAGAATTAGAAAGTGAAAAAGTGACTATGGAAATAAAAGGCTAAGTGGGTGAGTTAACAAATAGAAAGTGAGAATTAAATGCACATTTATTCTCATCCTTAGATCTAAATGAATCTTAGCCATTAAATCTTAGGGTAACCCAAAAGGTCATTTAGAGAATAAAAGGAGAAGAGAGAAGGAAAATATTTTCATTCCTTCATGAGCATTTGAGAGAAAGAGAAGAGAGAGCAAGGAGAAAATTTCTGAGTAGTGAGGAAGTGAAGGAGAGCAACAAGAAGACATTTCAACAAATCTAGGCAGCAACATTTATTGGCATGCATCCCAAGGAAAAACCGTACAACAGGAGAAAGGCACAGATATTGAGGAAGAGGGATAACACAGAAATCAAGGAAGAGGGATGAAAACAAGGGCACGGATTTCAAGGGAAATTTGGGCATGAATTTAAAGGCAGCTGTATGACTGAAAATTTTATTTTTGGATTTTTATTTTTGTTTTGGCTGTTTGCTGATTGGCATGATTTTTGAGGCGAAGTGAAAGCATGAAAATCGAGATAAGTTGTAATTTGTGGTTGCTGGAATTTTTAATGTGTCTTTCAGTTTCTATGTAAAAGCATTTTCAGAAATAAAGAAGAGCTCTCAAACTGGTTTTCCCCAAGAGTTGTAGGGGGTTTTTCTAGGGTCACATCGACCAAAAATCATTGTGTTATTTTGTGTGTGGCTGTCATAATTTTGTTGTGTTTTATTTATGCAATTTCACCAATTGTGAAATCTCTAAATCTGTGTTTTCATAAAATTATTGTCATTTCTAGATTTTAGAATTTTTATCATGCTTGGATTTAAAACTAAATGCATGAAGTGATAAGGAAAACTGATAACCAGAGTGTGGTTTGAAATTTCTTCAATTTTTTCTCGCAAGAAGGACTAGCTACCTATGGGAACTACACATTGCATAGTCCTAGTAGCCCAGGTGGAAGCTTGTGGCTTAAAATTGCGTAATGCACAGTTCAGCCTGGGAAAAGGCCTGGGAGAGACTACGCATTGTGTAGTCTCAGTGTCCAAGAAGACAGACTGGTTCTTGGAAATGCAAAGTGTGCAGTTGGAGCTAGCTTGGACTACACACTACGCAATTTCAGAGGCCAAGTTTGTGGCTTGAGCCTTAGGATTGCACAGTGCTAGCTGGGAAATGTGAAAACTGACCAAGGGAAATCCAAATCTTCCCAAGGGAAGTGTGAAAAATGAGCATATCTGAGAGATAGTGTGAAGCTGAGTCAAAATATGACTAAGTGAAAGTAAATTCATGTGAATAAAGTGCAACTAATTAATCAAATGGACGGAAAATGAAGTGTGGAGAGTCACTGTAATGACAACTGGGTGCAAAAAAGGAAAACTAACGTGACACTTGGGAAAGGAAATATAAAACTTAAGACATCACTTCTATAAGTTAAAACAAGTCAAAACACCAATAACCATGAAGAGAAACAAGTGAAACAACACTCACAGAAGGTACACATAAAAGGCAACAGAAAAAAGGTAAAAGACGACAAAAGAAAAAATCACTCGAAAAAGTGACGACGACGGCGCTGAAGGTTCCTTGATCTCTAGATCTCCAATATTGAGTTCAAAAATGAGCTCTAGAAGCATTGATTAAATATATTTGGATAAATTAGGGTTTATGATGTGCATACCTAAAATCAAGGAAAAAGTGACACATGGCACAAGTTTCTAAAAAATAGTGCAATTGCCTCCTTCAGGATACTAAGAATGGGTCCTTATTTTTTAGGGATGTTTTTTTATTTTTCTTTTTTTTTTCGGGAAAATTGCCATGCAGACTGTTGGGAAGGACTGCGTAGTTCTGGGGAACTAGGCAACATTTTGGCTCAGTGCACTATGCAGTTTCTCAACTTAGTGATGTTTGCACAATTTCTGGGCTCAATATTGGGCTTCCTCCCATGATTGCACAATTTTTGAGCTCAAGGATGATGGTAGTCATGACTGTGCAATTCCCATCATCAAGGCTTCTGCCCTCAAGGATTTCACAATTTGTGGAGGCAAGACCAGAATGACTGTGAGACCAAGTTGTGAGATGAACTTGTGGCTTAGAAGAATCAACTAAGTAAACAAACACAATTAAAATGAAAAGATAAGTCTCAGTTGAAGCATGGATACTTGGATCAGTGCAATATTAACTAATGTGGATGAGAAGGTGTTGTGCTGTAGTACAACCCCCCATTTCTTAAAATTTTTCTTTTAAAATAATAATATGAAATGGGTCCCTTTTAAACATAGATGTGTGAATAAATTGGTATTAACTTATTATTAGAAAAAACCCTCATCAAAAGGTCCGACTGAAATATGATATCCCTTTTAAACAATGATAAAAGAGGCCTTTTAAACAAATCATAAAGCTTTTTATTATTACGATAAAGCGATCGCAAGATCGCATATCGCAATAATAAAAGGAACATAAATAAAGGCCCATTGAATTACTCCGATCCGAAAAGGGAAATCGCTATCGGATATCGGGGAAAGGCAAAGCGCATCATTTATAAGGCATCCCCCATTCCTCTGATGTGATAAAAGGTATCGCTATCGGCAATCGGCTGTGGTAATCAATGCATCAACTGTGACACCTTCAAATTCCTCGATGCGATAAGGAGTATCGCTATCGGTGATCGGAGATTTCGCAATGGTGTAAATAAAGTGACCCGAGCCCTATCCTGATTGCGATGCATTAAATCAGGGCACGTGTTTCTAAGCATATGAAAGATTGGCATGCATTATATCACCTTGGTGATTGAACGATATTTTGGACTATCATGAAAACCCTCCCTTTCATGTCGCCAATCATCAAATGCGATTAGCCACCAAAAAATCTAAGCCACGTTTGAATCACTTATTCACCATATAGACGTTATGATGGATATTTAAAGGCCTCCTTATCATGATTGATAGGTGAAGCGGCCAATTAATGAAGCAGTTATGCCGAGATTTTCCACTTAGATTCTATCTGCGGCAATTTCACCATGATCTTTGATTATTCGTTAAAAGATATAACTCTTTCATATTGGCTCTTGCTATCTATTTCTCTGTATCACGACTGGTTTCCTTCCTTGTGCAGAAGTTCGTTGAAGTATCAAGTTTAAAGCAAATGGGAAAGAAATCTAAGAGATCCGCTGCGGCAGCGGCCCCTGCAGTAACAGTCCAGCCCATTAGTGACCCAGGACCAAGCAAGAAGGGCCTAATTTCGGACACTACATGTCTCGGCCTTGGAAATACAAGCTGGCAAAGCATCTATAATTTGATTGAGGCAGAAGAACCAGAGGAAGTGTCGGAAGAAGCTACGACAGACTCAACTAGCAAATCAGAAGCCTCACTGAAAGATTTGGCCGACTCATTTTTACACAGGATAGCAGCTCGGGAGAAAATTCTCCCTTACACTGATGTGGTCAGATGGGTGGTCGAACAAATTCCTGTTTCTAATAGGACCTTTTGCACAGTTGATGGAAGAGTTTTCAGTTCATTTCAGCCTGACGACTTGAGGAAAATGTACCATTTGCCCGAACCTGAAAAGAAATACAACAAAGCTTTTCTGAAGAAATTCGCAGAAGAGAATGAGACGAAATCAACCCCGATTAGACAGTGGAGACAAAATCCCACAAAGCATAAACATGAATCATTGGGTAAGTACTCCGTGGATTCCTTAGCATCTCCTTACTGTTACGCTGTGGCAATGATGTGTAGGATATGGGGAATGCATGATTCAAGAGAATTTGATATCGAAATGGTTCCTTTAATGGAAGCGACAACTAGTAGTTATGTCATGGATTGGGCCAATATATTGTCTGATAAGTTAGCCTCTGCAATTCTTGATTTTAGATTCAATTCACGCAAAACCACCAGGACTATTCCCCCCTTCTATTACAGTGCTTATGTTATGGATATGCTTTGCTTTAATTCCGAATACCCGATACTTGGGTGGAGGTGGACGCCACAGGACCCTAAGCCAATCCACATCTACCATCAGATGTTATGGAAGGCACATTATAAAGACCACTTGTATCAAATCTGTAACGGTTTCATGTTGCCTATCTATTATGCCATTTTTGATAAGCCTGCCCCAAGGATTTCCGAGGAGGAAGAAGTTTTAATTGACTGCTGTGGGAAATTGGTTCAGGGAAGGTAAATTCACATATATACGGGTGTTTGGTGGTGCCACAAAACCCCATGTTCTCCCATTGTATGTACCGGATACACTGTTGGCACGAGAATTAGCTTACCAAATCACAACCGCTGGAACGTCCAACACTCTTAGGACTTCCAAAAAGCAGCTATGGCTCGTATTCCTTTTGAGATGCGATGTTTATACCATACTTTATTGGAAACATGCTAAGAAGGAAGCAGGAAAAATAAATATGCTCAATCTTGCGACCATCTCTAACAAGCAATTCGATCCCCAGAAGATGGCCTATAATGTGCTTGAATAGGCCAAACTTACTAAGTTTGACCATGAAAAGGATGAATTTGATGATTTATTTTCTTTAGCAGAATCATTGTCTCAGGTTAAAACATTGGCCAGGATGAAATATAATGATGAAGAACTGGTAGAATTCAATAGGCTCAGAGAACAGAGGTTGCAAACTCTGCCTTTGGACTTGTTGGCTACTACACCAACAACTAAGTCAAGCGAGCCTGGGCAAAAGAGTATTGACGTGTCTCCTGCCACAAAAACAAATTCCCAAAGAGTAGGAAACAGAGCAGGAGAAAGGAAAAGAGTAGGAAATAGAGCAGGAGAAAGGAAAAGAGCAGGAAACAGAAAAGAAGCAAGAAAGTGAAGTTATTGATTTAGAGACTCAAATTGATCCCAAACTCCTCCAAGAGTGGCAACAATTTGAATCTATTATAAACAATCCTGATATTTCACAAGGCTTCAGCACACCCTCAGTGACAGTCAGTCAAGAAATGACCACGACTACGGTTCCGACTGAAGGAACCAACGGCCTACCTAGTAGCAGAGATGCGGAAATAATTCCCAAAGATCCATCCAATCAGATTGTTTTACAGATAGAAGACATACCACCATTAGATGTCTTTTACAGTCCTAAACACAGGGCTGTGGTGAAAAGACAGAGGAAAAGGAGGAGACTTGATCAATCTTCCCTTTTTCCAGATTAAACAGAGATGGCTAATGTAGTATGGAAGGAGGAATTGAACCCTTCCGATGACCTTACGAAACTCTCCCAGTATGCTGGAGCATATTCGGCAGCCACCATGGATAAAGCCTCGGAAGTGAGCAGTCTCCTTAAGGAAAAAGATCAAATGATTGATTCATTGCAGTCGCAGGTGTCTGAAGCATAGCGGAAAATAGAACAATTGGAACAACAACTATCAACACAGCGGCAGGCAAACAACTAATTAAATGAGCAATTGCTCAAATATAAATAGAGGATAGATTCGAGTGCAGTGCAGAAATAGAAGGAATTGTCCGAAGCATTGGCCAGATTGAAGGTGATGAATGAACAAATGAGCAAGACTAAGGATGAGCAAATCGCTCAACTGTCACAAAAAGTAGAAAAGTTCAGGAGCCTTCCTCAAGTAGCAGAGTTGAGAACAGAAGCTCTACAAATCAATAAGGCATTGATTACACAGCTAAAATTGCTATGTCATAACATTTCTCTGGCTGAACCTATTTGTGAGATTACTACATCAATAGTTGATAAATCAGTTGAAGCTAGACAGGATTTAGAACCGGCCGATGAGACCTTAACCAATTTTCTTGCTTGGTAAGACTCTCTTGAAGGACAGGCTTCGGATCTGCCCAAAATTCTAGAGTCACACAAAAACATCCTGTTCCTAGAATAGCAGACGCAACTAATGAAGGCAGAAAGAGAAACCTCAAGATGTCGGTTATCTACTAGTAATTTGATTGAATTTGTCAATGACACCCTTTATCTATCTAATATGATTTCACAGTGTAATCTAGGAAAATTGACATTGGTCGAAGCCTTGGAACAAACATGCAATCAGGAATTGGAAAAGAAAGGAAGACTAATCCCTGGCATCCAAAGTTTAACTTGGGATACCTTTTGGTTTTTCTTAATCAAGCCATACAGTCAGAGGGCTACACTCAAATGTTTAACTAATGCTATCAGTTGCATGATCCTCGAGATCCAAGATGCCACATATTCAGCTCAACTGAATTCTTACCTAAGCCGCCCTCTGGAGTTGCAACCGATGCTAGATATCTGCCAGCTCAAACCGAAGGGAGATCATCCGAAACAATGAATCATGCTGCCGACTAAGGACAAGCCGATTTTGAGGAGATATTCATAGCATAGTTGTACCAATTAAATAACACTTTTATTTTGTAATTAGTTATCTCAATTAGTATTTATAGGCCCTTTCATGCATTTGGAAAGGGTCCTCAATTTTTGTATAAACTCAAATCAGGAAGTCACACTATTGTGCTTCTAATCTATTTTTTATAAAGGCTGGGCCAGTATTCTGAATTTTGACGAAGAAAGCTTTGATGATATGTGCACTATTGCCTTTTGTGGAAGTGTTTCTAAGTTGGAAAAAGGAATTTGAATGCGATTGATATCGGGAGTGATTCAAATAACATATGGTACTATTATCTATGCTCTTGTGTCATTTTTATGTGAATCAGCATTTGCTTAAATTTTGCTATCATTGAATATATGTATGTATTTTAACAACAATCCTTATGCTTTTCACTATTGAATATCTAAGGACTGTTATTCTTTCATTCATATCTATGTCTATGATATATATGAGGAATAGTGTAATAATTTTTGCTTGATTGCTTTGTTCAACTATTTGGGCTTAGTAATTATCATATGAATAAAAATCTCTGCTTACCAACAAGAGTCATCTATATCCCTGTTTGTGAATGAAGACCATCCAAAGTTACACTAAAAGAAGCAATTTCGCGGGATAGGATAGTTGTTTATAATTTTACTTTTAGATTAGATCAGTCATCCATTATCATTAGATATCAGAAAATCAATAATTTATCCATCCTATTTACCAATCATTGGGAAACTGGTCCCATTATATCCAGTCGGAGCCACCACACCAAACGGAAAAGGAGCTGCCTTTAAGGTCCGGACCGGGTGGTTATCCCCAATGTTGATGCAATGATTTTCAAGGCATCAACAGAAGGGAGCTGCCAAAATTCAATCATAGGAAAAAATTAGGAGGGTGGTTGTAGCCGCTACAACTAGGAGATATATGAGGAAATTAATAACATGAATTTCACACTAAATAGAATCATTCCTTAGAGAGATTCATCAATGAAGTTTCCAAGTAAATAAAAAAAGTGGATATGAAAGAGGTGGAACAAGATGATCATTCTTATTTCATATGACTACTTGTGCATTTTATCCCAAATGGTATATGCCAAGGTCTTATAGTGCTAATGGTATATATGTTTTAAGTGGAAAGAAGGTCTTTCTCAAACCATATAGAAGATATACATTAATGATGATGTAAGGATAAATTGAAAAAGTTCATAGATTTTGTAGAACTAAATAGCTTTAGTTGCAAAATTATTACAAAGAAAGATACGGAAAATGAGGTGCAGGTTAGTCCCATAAGGTGGTGGTGAACCAACATTCAACAAAACATGTTGTTGCATGTTGGTTACACAACAACATGCAATAACACTTGTTGCAACTTCTGCCACATTTTCATTTGTATTGTTAAGAAGGGTTAGTAGTATATCCATTCTCTGACATTGAAGCATATCTTTTTTTGGAGCAAGTGTTGACTAGAAAATCGTTTTTAAGGACCTAACACCAACCTCCACAACCTCAGATCAAACAATTTAATGTTGTCAACAGCAAGACATAGGCATGCCATCTTTTACAATGCAAGTTATGGATTTAGATGCAAGGCAACGAATCACTAGATTTAGGCCCTAACATTTCGAAGATGGCACAAATATATTTTTCACATCAACTTCACAAAGTACCTAATCCTGAGTATTTTTTCTATGTGGGATTTCATGGGTTACTCTGTTGCTCCATGTTGGAGGGCCACCATTTGTATGGAAAAAAATCCCATTTCATGTTTTAAGTTTAACATGAAATCCATCCCTAATGGGTTCCCACTCAACAGATGAATCCAACCTTGGTGGTACAGTCTACAAGACCTTCTTCTATGACATCCCCAAAAGAAATGGTATCTCTGTTGGTGTCAAGTATTATTTATAGCATATTTTTAATATTATCACAGAATCACCTTTAATAAATTCAACTTTCCATCTTGCATTTACTTTTGCACTATCTCTATCCTAAGTAACTGTCTCCTCATCTTGATTTTCCTAAATATATTTGTCGTGATGGCTTCTAAGTCATGCTAACATTGCCTTGTCAAAAAATTTCTACTCACTAACCAACAATTCATACTCTGTAACAGGAAATAATGAAAAATAGTATTTTGAAGAAAACTACCGCCACAAGTTAGTGTAAACATCAACACAAAAAAAAAAATTGTTTATGGAACTATGGATAGATAGAAACAAAAAAACGTGTCGCGAATAAATCCGATTCTAGAAAGAAGTAAAACAATTTTGCAAAAAATAGAGGAAAACTATAACAGGTTTAAAAATCCGAACACATGTAGTACCTTTAAGGCTCAACTGATATTATCACCATTGTCACCAACTTATATCTTGAGCACTAACTTATGCGCGTTAACATTTCAAAGATGGAACAAATATTTCTATCACATCAACTTCTTGAAGTACTCAATCTTGAGTAGCTACTCCTGAAGAATTAAAATTCCATAAAGAAGAAAAACAATTTCAAAAAACTTTGAGGAAAACTATAATAGATTTTAAAATGCAAACACATGTAGTACCTTCGAGGCTCGAGTGAGCCGATCACCACTCTCACCAACCAATACGTTGAGCACCAACTTCTGCACCTTATTTTCCCTCATGCGATTGTTTAGTTTCTTCTCTGCTGCCTAGAAATAAAGACATGACGACCTTCAAATGAAAACCTCTCGCAGCTATTGGTGGGAACACCTATTTTAAAATCTTAACTGGAAATACTGAAAGGGTTATCTCAAAATAGTGAGAATATACAATTTCAATGAACAACATATAGTTTAAGGGCTTGAAATTAAATCGAAATGGAAAAAACACGAACCATTTTAGATGTTGTTCTGCTATTCCTTGCCCTTCTTCTATTGATACCGCAACAAATAGGTTCACATAACTATTCAAAACTCTAGCATGACTTTAAATACATATGAATGAAAAATACTAGGCATGTAATAAAACAAAACATGTGGAATCAGAATGTTGTGAAGGTGGTCGATATGATAGCGCATGTCATGTAAGCTTGTGGTTGAGATGATAATAATCTAATGGATCATATTACTCTAATTGTCTAACAAAGTGATCTAAGAGCTCACGAACATAGTGGTATGGGAGGGGAGTTCTTCTTAAAGGGAACACCTTATGGCATAATAATAATAATAATAATAATATTTAAAAATTTAAACATTCAATAATATAATTTTAATGTGATTGCCATGTTTATCCCAAAAAAATAGTGGTGATAATGATACTAAAAAACTAATAAAAATAATAAATTATGGAAGTAACCACTTATCTCTTTAGCTTTATGTGAGGCATGGCTGCCTTAAAATTATATTGAAATTTCACGTTAATATCATCTGCAGGTCACATTAAAATCATATTGAAATTTCACCATTGGCCTTCGACATTTTATATATGAAAAATTTCCTTTCCTAATAGGGAAGAATAAGAATATTGTCGTAGTTTATGGAGGTGAATTTTTCTCGAATTTGTTTTTTTTTTTTTTTTTTTAAATTAGAGTTTGGGAAATTAAATATTATAAACCTTTATTTTATTTTTGTAACCATTAGATTTTGATGTGATTTCCAATGTTTTTATTAAGTATATTGATTTTTGGTATAAAAGTAGATATTTAGGTAACACACTATGTATTTATATTTATGGGAAATTTTCATTAGTGGATTTTTGAGGTCTAAAATGGGCCTCCTAAGGAAATTATAAAATAATAGTGGAAAATTTAAAATAAGATTAGATGAAATCATCAAATTTTAGAGGGAAAAAGAACAACCTATTTTTTCAACTCGTATTTTCAACTTATCTCCCTATGGGTTTACTCAAATTTCGAGCGGAAACACTTGTTGGATGCATAATTTGATTCCTCATTCAAGGAGTACCCATGTTGCATACTTGCAATGGACCCTGTTACACGAAAACTGAGAAATACATGAAAAACATGATTGCAATCACGTTTTTTCTTGCATTTCTCATTTTTCGTGTAGGAGGGTCCATCAAAAGTATGCAACATGAGTACTCTTTGGATGAGGAATTAAATTTTGCATCCAACGAGAACTCTTGCTCAAAATTTGAGTAAAACCTTAGGGAGATAAGTTGAAAATACGAGTTGAAAAAGTAGTTTTATTATTATTATTTTTTTTATCTTTTAACTTTTTTACGCCAAAAATGGTGAATCATCCCCCATGGTTGACATCATCATCTTGAATCCTATTGGCTCTTATAAAGTTTGTTTTGGTTGTAAATTTTTCTTAGGAGGCCCATTTTAGACCTCAAAAGTCCCCTAATGATTGTGATTTATGAAAAGTGAGGCTTATTCCTAATATAAGCATAGTGATGTAAAGTATATCATATAAAAACCTATACATTACCCTTTAATTGAAGAAACAATGGTTGCATTAGGTGACATACTACTACACTTTGAGATCCATATAAGATCTATAATTCGTGAATATATTTAAGGTATAAGGTGAATTTCCTTAGTTAACATATTATAATAAGTGAGATTCATTATTATAGTCCAAATAAGGTAATTTAAGGCTTCTAAAAAGGCCAATAGAAATCAAACCTCAAAGGCCAAGAGTTGGCCCAAATATTTTTTTCGGAGATAGACTTGAAGGGCCTGAAAACTATAGCAATATTTTGAGACACACTGACTTTTATTATACTACTATTTAATAACTCTATTTTTACAGTCAAAAGTATCTGAATTGTTTTTCCTAATAGTAAGATTAGTTAAGGCTCCAAAGTTGACTTGCACGGATTAACATTTTAGGAACAACCATTCATTAACAAAGTTTATAAACTCTTCTTACAATACTCTATAAAGACTTAGCACAATTCATGTTTCTCGTAATTTCAAGGATTCAATTAGGGTAAGAGTTATGGTTCACAAAAAGGGGCCTTAAAATCAAATCCAACTTCAAATAATCGCCTACAACCACTAAAGTAATAGTTACAATAACTTGCAGGAGTGGTAGGAGGGGGAGGGGTTCTTCTAAATCCTTAAGGATTAATTGTGGACAAATTTTCATAGGGACTTGGTAGGAAAACTAACAATTAGGCATACTTGTATGCATTATACTTGGGGCTAAAACTATCCCATCATCGTTGTATCAAGGACATAAATATCTTGGGAGACTCCTACCAAGAACCATTGAGAACCTAAGATCCAATACTCCTCCAAAATATATTATGCTATATATTTTGTTGCACCATATCAAAGATATATTTTTTTCTTTCTCTACCCACCCCTCCTTCAATATACTTTGGACCCTCAATAGTGAAGTAGATATTATAGCTAATAAGGCTTACCTCTTAGTAGAAGGGAAATAAGAAATCAATGGTATTGTTGATCAAGTTGTCATCCCCTAAAGGAGCCCACGATTGATCTATGTAATCCCAATCTCAAATATGTGGCCCTGTCTATCTATAGAGCCAATGTCCAAATCCTTTTTACCCTCACCCAATCATTTGTACTCCCTCAATTCATCTCCCCGCCCCTCATTTCCATATCGTTGTACGATACCTAGGAATAAATATAATAAGGTTCATCCTACAATGATGATGAGGGAAGCCTCGTACCAGCCCAACGTGGCATCCCTTGAGCACCACCTGCATGAAATCATGCCACACTTATTGGCACCTAAAAGGCCCCATTGCATCCTTCAGTAAAATCCTTTGGTATCTCACAACATCATCTCTACCAGTGTGCCCCATTTATATGTACCAAGGAAGATAACATGTGAATGTAACTCAGAGCTCATGGAAAATGAGGAAGTTGTCTTCTCAGTTTGTTGGGTGATGATTACTCTATCTCGAGACCCTCAATTACATGATGCGGTATTGAAAAATTGCAATGGAAATATTTAATGGCAGAGAGGTTAAATTGAGGAGGGGAGGCACTATTTTCTTCATTCTTTGTGAGCAGGTTTCGTTATGGTTTGGCCACCCTCTGAATTTTAGGTAAAGGGAAGTTTTGATAGAAAGGGTGGCACTCAGTCGGGGCAAGTGAAAGCTCAATGATGAGCTTCAGGAAACTACTTGGGCCCTTTGTTGTTATGAAGTATGCTTAGGATTAAATTACCATTGTAGTTGGGAAGTGTGGTGTATCTCTCTCTCTGGCTTAGAGGTAATTGTGCCCATTCTCTACCCATAGTTCACCTGGGAGCATTTTATCTGCTTAGAAGTATTAGTATACAATCTAGAAAAGGAAAGAGTCTTGTCTCTCGGAACATACTGCCTTTTCCTTCTATGTGGTCCCTTTCTACTTGGGTTTCCAATTTCTAAATTGGAAATTCAGCTATATGATGGAATACCTCTGAGCATAGGAAAGGAATCTGGAAGTTTTAAATTTGATATAGTCATAGTGAGTTCTTCTTTTCTCTTTTGGTTTCGATCTCAGTAAGTCCCACTCATGGATTCAAGTTCAGACTCAGACTCTTCTACCTCAACCATATGTGAACATTGCAAGAAGGCACATGTAGTAATGGACACGGAAATATACAATCTACATGTCATTTTGTATCAAAAACAAGCCTTGATTTCACCACATTGGAATTAATTGAGGCTCAACAATAGTGAATTGAACGCTTGGAGGATGAAATTGATTCTCTTCGTAGCATTGTTATGGATTTGCAACTTCAGACCAATCGGCCTACAAGCCCAACAAGGGAACCTCCTTGAGGCATTGACTTCAATCACCTTACATTTAGTACTCGTTAAGAAACTATGTAATGATTGGTGTTAAATGTGCATGATTTTTGTTTCATCTTTGTCAAATATATTCTTCTAGGCCATTAAGGGTATTGTCAAAGTATGGGGATTTTTTTGTAATCTTGGTGAGGGTAGATAGATGCAATTTAACATCCTATATGTCCATGAATAGAATAGTATTATAATTCTCCTGGTTATTTGACATGACCAAGCACAAATTTAATACAAAGAGTACTCATTTCTATGAAAAAAAATTGTTACAATGAACTTGAGATTACATGACACACAATAATATTCAACATGAGAATCCTCTTTAGTACTAACAAGAAACCTCATAACCAAAGACATGGAAGTTTAGCATTTGTACCACATTCTAAATTCCATACAAGAACATACATACATTTTCCATCTCTAATATTACCCATAAATTTCAAAAACCAAATGAACAATAATTGTAGGAGTCTAGAGGCAAGACTTAATATCTAAAATTTCAAGTTATAAACTGACCCGAGAAGGGGATTTTTCCACATAAACATAGGCTCGGTTTCACTAGTTTTATTTACAATTGACCACCCCCTATTCAATGATGGTATCCTAAAGGGAAGCTATCAACACTTAGAAATTTGAGGTGGGTGAAGGAAAATCTCCTTCGTAAAAACAAAAACATTAGAGAACTCCTCATCCTTGTGAACTTGTGGTTTCAACAAATCTGAAATGCCTATTAGCTAACTAGCATAGAAATATGATAATCCTTTCACTACTCTACAGTCCTTCATCAATCACGTTTCCCATTGCTTATCGTATTGGCTTGACATGCACCAATTCATGACCCCTATTTCTCAAATAGTTACCAGAGCTCTCTAGTGAATAATGGGCATAAAAAATTGATTTTTAGTAAGTGCCCAAAACATACTATAAATATTCCAATCCACGAGTTCCATTTTTTTTGGCCTATTTGGCATGCACAACTTTGTATAAACACTCAAAACATTCCAACAAACTTACCACTAGAAAATGGCAACTCTCTGCTCATTAAACCACTAATCCAAGCATTCATGTGCTTATGATATCTCTAGACATGGTCTCCATGAACTCATGTATTTTTATTCACATGTTTTCCCCATTTTCCCACACAATTAGTGGGTCAAATCTCAAATTTCAAGATGGGTACACTCCCATGCTACCCAACGAATTCTAAGAGTACTCAACAATGACCAATCAACCCCCTTAAATGTGCTAGGTGGTTTCTTCAACTACCCATTGCTTCATTCAATAAATTATGGGTTATTGGGAAAAATAAGGGAATAACATTTTGAATTCAAATTTTGGCATAGATCTCTAGGTGAGGTTTTCTATCAATAGTAGACATGGTTGATTTTTCATAATCCCCTCACCATTTCCCACTTGTAATATCATAATCCATTTTAGTGCTCACATTCTTAGTCCATTGTTCAACATTGTAAATATCAAATAAATATTTTCATAGACATCATTTTTAAATTATTAAGCTTGGTGAAATTTAAATGTCACTACAGATGTTAATGACATAATTAATTAGAATAATTATGAGATTCAAAATGATTAAAATTACAAGTATCACTACTAATATTAATGAAATTATTAATTATAATAATTTTGCATTTCAAAATGGAATTGTTACAATTTCATTCAGGCGATGGGATTAATCAATAATCAAGCCAATGACTTTAAACATGATTTTACCTTTTATTACTTTTTCTTATTGACCTTACACAAAAATTAAACTATATTCAATTCCAATATAGTATTTTTTTTTCCAATTCCAATTCCAATTCAATAGAATATTGTTTAGTTGAATGGATCTCTATTAACAAGGTATATCATTCTCTCCCTTTTTACATCTTTAAGGGCATCTTGAGAAGCAAGAAGGCACACATGTTTGAGGATTTTTTTGTGGACATCAAACATAATTGTGGGAAGGTTGATGCATACTTCTATGAAATTGGCCTTATTTCCATAAAGGTTTCTCATAGAGTTTTGAAAAAGGTGGATGTTTGGAAAATACTCCCAATTGGTTTCTTTGATGGGGCAGGTCGTAAAAATGTATGTTGATGTAGGGCACTCATTATCATTGAACCTAGAACATATTTCCATTTCAGTTGGTATTATGGGGCGGGTACCAATACTCATGCAAATGTTATAACATTATGGGGGGTATTTTTCTATGCTAAATGGTAATCAATTGAATCTATTGATGTATTTGGAGATACTAAGGTGGTTGTAGACTAGATGCAGAAGCAGTCTTATCTGGAACCATGCATAAACATAAATTGGATGAAGCACATTAATATTTAACTAATATTTTTTAAAGTCCATCATTTTCTCACGTCTACAAAGAGAAAAATGATATTGTAGATGAATTATCTAAGGAAGGCTACAATAAAAGCATGAGAGAAATCTATTTCTTTGAGTTTTGCAATGACTCACTGCATATATCAGGGAAGATAGATATCTTATAGTTTTCCTAGTGTGCATGGTTTATTTGTATTTTCTTGTTAACAGACTTTGTGATTTTGTTGATAGGGCGACTCAATATGTCTTATGTTTTAGGATTTTTATTGTGACATATTTTGATACTTTGTGTGTGATACCAGATATAGACAGACACAATTTTCGATGGTGCTTTCCAAGGCCTTCAAAAATGGAAGTTTTAAAATCACTTTTGATCATATATGTGATTAGCTTATAGAATATTAGAGGAATGCAATATATAAAGGCATATTTAAACTAATGTAAACATCCTTCTATTAATAGAAAGCATGTTGGTTTTTTCTTATTGAATTTTTTTTTAATATAATCTTAAAAGAAGATAGTTATGTACCAAATGATTTTTTTAAAATGATACTAATAAATTCATATTTTGTTTCTAAATTCTTGATACTCCAAGATGATTAATATGTGTAATAGGAAAAATAAATTAAGAACAAAATATACAATGATACAATTTTGGAAGACAATCATAGAAGATATCTTGTTCACCACTTGGCATGATAAATTAAGAGGAAATAAGTTAGAAATGCGAGATTCAGTGCCATAAATATACCAATTAAATATTACATGAGAGCACTTATAATTTTATTTATATACAATCTTTGAGAAGGTAAATGATTAATACTTACAAAATTTCTAGTCCATGGCTAGGAATTAATTGGTGATTGAGTGTTTTGTTAGGGCACTCATTATGTAAAGGTCATCAATTCAAACCTCGTGAGTGATCCATATTTAAACAGGAATGCAACAATTTATAGATATAACCATAAATACAAAGATGCAACAAAAATAACAATTCATTTCATTAATATCAAATATTGAAATATGCTTAAAAATAGAATGGAAATAAGACTAGCTCAGGTGATTGTAGCTTATCTCTGAGAATAGATGTGGCAGCTACATGCCTCTGAACTGAGTGACAATGAGGCTCAAGGGCCTTTTTATTATTAAACAGTAAGAGAAAACCCTAAACAACCAAAATCCTAACCCAAGGAGCTGTAACACCAAGAGTTTATGGGCCCCATTGGGGTTAGTTGGGTAGCCAACTTTCCATGGTCATAATTTGGTCATATTATCTTCGTTTGACACATATGATACCTCATTAGAAAGATGTCTCTAAGGACTACAGAAACGTGATTTCCACAGAAAACTTGATTATGAGAATTTGAAATCTCCACGGTTTTCATTTTGTGTTTTCGACATTTGGAGTCAATACCATGACCCATAGAAATTGCTGACTGCATTTTTCCAAAAAACATCATTTAGGGCCTCAAAACAACTTCAGAAGTTTAGGACTTGAAACACTGCCAAAAATAGTAAACTATGCTATAATTAAGGAAACTAAAAAAAACTAGAAGAACAATGGTGAGGGTCCAAGCGGAATAGGCGGGTGGCCACCAATATCCACCTGGATCAGTCCTCCCCATTAGGAAGCAATGGTCTCCATTGCGTTGAGTTCCTCCATGAGATGATGAAACTTTTGCTGAACTTGGCCCCTGGTGAGCCACCTTCCTTGGTGTAGGAGTTGGATGGATTTGACAACTCGATACAAATGTATCTTCTGCGGGCAATTTTTCTTGATTTACGTGTCCATGATCCAGTTAGTTGCAACTTGTTCCATGTAGTCTGGATTTAACTCTATTGGTGTGAGCTATTTTGCAATGTAAGATGTGTTCGGTAATGGTGGAAAGTATGGCCGAAGGTGATCCACATTGAACATTGGGTGTAGACGAAGGAATGGGGGAATGATGAGCTCAAAATCATTATCTACCACAACCTTGGTGCTGGTGTATGGCCCATATCGAAGTAGGCGAACCTTATGGTGTGGCCCAATGTTCCGCTCCTTCAACAAATGTAGCCAAACTTTGTTTCCCACCTGGAACTTATGCGGAACCCGACACTAATCATGTCATTTATTGTACTTAGTATTGGCTTTGTCCAATATGTGATGGACCTGTTGGTGGATGTGTTGAATGTGCTCAATGAAGATATTTTCCTGGTCGACTTCGAATTGAACATTAGTTGAATCTTCCTAAGTCGCTTCAAATGGTATGGCTACATAAATGGGACATAGTGGTTGGAATCCCAAGCGCACCTGAAAAGTGCTATGGCTAGTCGAGCTATGGAGATCTCGGTTATAGTTGTGCTAGACATAGGGTAGGCTCTCATCCCATGTGCATGGATGCTTTGAGTTGTACATGCACAGAATGTGTATGATCATCCTGTTGACGACCTTTTTCTGGCCACCAGTTTGGGGATGGAAAGCTGTGGCCTTAGTGAGATTGGTGTCCATCATCAACCAGAGACTGGACCAAAATGTATTGAGGAACCTGCTATCCTAATCTAAGATGATAGACTGTGGGATCCCAAAGTGTACCCACACTCATTCAAAGAAGAGTTTAACAATGGCTTATGTTGTGATATTCTTCTTGTAGGCTGCCAAAATGGCCATCTTCGAGAATGTATCGATGACCAAAAACACACAGTCGATGCCATGCTTAGTAGAAGGAAGGCCCGAAATGTAATCCATGGAGATGGATTCCCAAGGTCGACTAGGGGTAGGTAGTGGAGTATAGAGGCATTTCTTCTTGATGGTTGGTTTGGAAATGGCGCAGGTAGTGTAGGATCTAATGTACTTCCCGACATCCTGTCGAAGATTTGGCCAATTGAAATACTTCTACAATATGGCTGTCATTTTACTGCCCCTGAAATGCCCAACGACCCAGCTATAGTGTGCTTCCAAAATCATCTTGGCATGCTCACTTGAAGGAACACAAAGATGTTCTAGGTGGCATAATAGAGCATCCTAGAGTTGAAAATATAGAACTTGCTGACCCTCCAAGAGTGTATGGTATGTGTGGCTAAATTTTGGGTCACTTTTGTAGAGAAGTGGCCAATCAGAAGTCTCGTTCCCACAAGAGTTGAACACAATGGCTAATGCCATGTTCGGTGGTCGGCTGAGGCAGTCTGCAACATTATTGGTGCTTTCATTCTTGTACTTGATATTCAAATGGAACTGTTGTAGGTATGTGGACCACTTCTGATGGCGATCATTCTACAACTTCCCTTGCATCTGTATGAACTACAGGGGTCGGTGGTCTGTGTGGATGACCATTTCCTTCCCCAAAATGTAATGCTTCCATTGTCGACAGGCATGCACAATGGAATACATCTCTTTGTCATAAGTAGGATACTTCTGGACTGTGTCTAAAAGTGTATGACTATGATATGCAATTGGATTCCCCTATTGAGCAAGGATTGCCTCAATAACATAGTCATAGGCATCTTTCTCACTCTCAAATGGTTGTTGTGAGTCTGGTAATGCGAGCACTGGTGCAAAGAAGAGGTGATGTTTCAAATCTGTGAATGCCTTCTGTTGATATTCAGACCAATGGATGAAATTATTGTGCCCATACATACTGCTTATATACCCAAGGGATAATTCATGGGAAGCATTAATATAGAATCTTCTAAAGAACCAAGCAGTGAGCCTAACAAGGGATGAAGGAACAAAACTACCACATAGATAAAGAATTTCCAACGTGAAAAAAAATGCCAAAATCCATTCATCGATTCATTATCCTCCAAGCATTGCAGTGCATAAATATAAATTAGAGTTCAATTGTCAAAAAGGAGAAGGACAAGTTAGAGGAATGTATTGAAACTAGCTTACTGCAAATAAGAACATTAGATTTTTCTACAGTCAATCCGAAATTTAATCCGACATTGGAGGCTAAAGTCCATTCCATTAGAATTAAAGGCCATCTCATTACCAGATTCAAAGGAGTGTGATAAATACATAAGTAGGTATGCTGGAATAAATGCAAGTCACTTCAACCTTAATGCAATGCTTCACTTGTTAGATAATTTAAAATGCACACAATTTGTAAATTTTGGGAATATATAACTCACCTAATATGTGATCAAAAGGGTGCCTCCCATTTATGCTTAGCATACCCACATTTAAATGAACTCCTCATTAGCCTTCACATCCAATAGGTGGTCAAAGGCCCTTAAGATTTGGAAAACATCATTGGACTCGAAATTTTTAGCCACTCTAAGAGATTTTCATATCTTTCTAGATATATATGTTTTAGGATAAACATTAATTATTCATTTGACAAATTATAGAAGTTGAGCCTATAATCAGTAACAATTATGTAATCTCTTTTATTTTAACAATAAAACATCCCTAAATTAAACTTAATGTTTTTGCTTGATTATTAGTCAATTCCCCCTAAGCTCTTTACAAAAATTGGTTCAAGTTTCTCTTTATAAAATTTGGATCAATTTATCCTCTATAATAAAAAACAACCCCACCCACCAATCCTTCCTTTAAAAATTACACTCTTTAAAAAATTATTTAAATTATTATTATAGTTAAAAAATAATATTTACATTATTGATAAATTAAAATTTCTCATCATCACAATTGCACTCTTAGATAAAATTGCAAATATTTCTCTATTTCCCTATTCATAAAAAACAAGCATCCATATCGATCAAATTTCTAAATTTCACAAATTTTCTCATAACTATATTGTTATTAAAAAAATAACCCACCATAAATAGGGAAAAATGTTTAAAACGATCATATAAAATTAATAAAAAATTAAAACAAATTAAAAAAGTAAAGTGTGGGTAATTGGACTTCATCCTTTTGCCCTGTAAATTTCCTCCCGTTTGAAAGCTTTTGAGTAAAAGAAATTGCAAATAAAATGCTATCTAAGCACTGGAGTTAGGAAGATATTGGATTTTTAGGGATTGGTTAAGGGATATGTAATTAAGGTATTGAGCATGGATGATTAATATTGGGGGCTTAAAGGATTCAATTGTCGGAATATCCAAATTGAATTTTTGTTGTTATTTTATGATCATGGTTTCCAATAGTTTCTCCTTCTCATTTGCACCAATTTGGTAAGTTTGTTGTGTCTAGGGCTTCAATCTCATGACTATTTTCTATAGGTAAGATCGACCTTGATTTATTTTCATAAAGGGATATATATGGATGCAAAGATTGTTTATGTTTCTACTTGCATTATTGTTTCAGAACATATGCGAGTATTTTAGCTAGAAGGGGCGACTTCGGCTTTGATTATGTTATTTCTTTCTCCATTGTAGAGCAACCGTGACTGGGCATAAGAATATATTAGATTATTCATATCACGAAATGAATATTTTATGCCAAATCATATTCATATATGCTATGTTTCCATTCTATTTGAGTTTTGTAAGCTACTAGCAAAGAGTGTACCCAATGTTATGCTCTTAACCTGCAAGACAATACCAGAATACCAAATATGTGAAGAAATATACCTAGAACATAGAACAATGAGAATTAACAGCAAGTATTTTATTATTCAGAAAGCAATGTTCACTTGCCTCTTCAAGGGGGAAACTTCCAATAAAGCTGAGCTCAATTACAAAATAAGACACGATGCTCCTTGAGGGGAGTCTCTATCCTTTATATAGGATTCATACATGCAATACCATGGGGTAATACCATGGTTCTTATTAATACCGTCTATCTAATACCATGGCCCATTTGCAACTAATTGTGGTCCCTTCATTAAATGCGGGTTAACCACTTACAATTATTAATATGGGCCTTATTGACTCTTTACTTAACTATAACTATGACTCGATCCTACTACATAAATAAGGGGGTTAGGGTTGGACCTTAACATGCCCTCCCCCATAAGAATAGCCTTGTCCTCAAGGCTGAAGCTATGGAAACTGCTGAAGGATAGTAGTTGGTTCCCAGGTTGCATCTTCCGGAGAGGTGTCTTTCCACTTGATGAGGACTTCCTTGATCGTGCGGCCACGTAGGTGCTATTCTCGTGTGTCAAGAACTTGTTTAGGTTGGAGCTAGATTGACTCTTCTTCATCCACTTCAGGTAGACTGGTTTGAATTCTGCAATGGTTCCCAATCACTTTCTTGAGGCATGAGACATGGAAGACTGGATGGATTTTTGCAGTGGGTGGCAAAGCTAGCTTGTAGGCGACTTCTCCAATGCGTTGAAGTACTTGATACGGTCCGTAGAATTTTGGAGATAATTTCTGACAACCCTTTTCTTTGAGTGATGTTTGCTTATATGGTTGCAGCCTCAAAAACACCTCATCCCCTTTTTGAAATTGGCATTCTGAGCGATGTTGATCTGCCTGTTGCTTCATGCAGTTTTGGGCTTGATGAAGATTCTCTCTAAGGTGGGCCAGCATGGTTGTGCGGTTCTGTAGGAGTTAATCCACTGCTTGTACCTTCGAGCATCCCTTGATATAAGAAGAAGGGGAAGGAGGGATTTGACCATAAACTACTTCATATGGAGTCATTTTGGTGGTGGCATGATAGTTGGTGTTATACCACCATTCGGCTAGATGTAACCATTGTACCCAGAGTTGTTGCTTTTATGAAGTGGAACACCTAAGGTAGGTCTCCAAACATTTGTTGACTGCTTCAGTTTGACCATCAGTTTGTGGATGATAGGAAGTACTAAGTTGTAGTTGGGTACCTTGTAGCCGGAAGAGTTCCTGCCAAAAGTTACTGGTGAAGATTGGGTAATGATAAGACACAATGGAAGTGGGCATGCCATGCAATTTGAAGATCTGATCCATGAAAGATTAAGCGACCAAAGTCGGTGTAAAAGGGTGGGGTAGGGAGCAAAAATGAGCATACTTAGAAAGTATGTCCACAACCACGATGATGACTGACTTGTTTCCTAATTTTGGAAGACCTGTAATGAAATCAATAGAAACCTCCATCCAGATTGAGGCCAGGATGGGCAATGACTATAATGTGCCTGGGGATTTGATTGTTTCTCCTTTGTGGCGCTGACAAATGTCGCATTCAGCTACAAAAGTAAGAATGTCCTTTTTCATGCCTGTCCAAAAAAATGATCTTTGAGTGCAAGAATATGTCTTCTGAAAGCTTGAATGTCCTGCAGTGGGAGATGAGTGCAACTCTGCCAAAATGCGGCTTTTGAGGGTGGATGTTGGTGATATTACGACTCTGTCCTTGTAGCGAAGAATCTCATCTTGCCACAAGTAGCCCATTGTGGAATTTGGATCTGCTTGCAATTGATTAATGAGTTGTGAGAGCCAGGGATGTGAAAACCATTCCTTGCGAGCCTCTTCAATTCATTATGGAATGGGAAGGGAAATTGCAAGCAGGGTACTTTCCTCCTCAAATTGGTGTGATAATGCATCTGCTACAATATTTTTGCGCTCTTTCTTGTAAATTATCTCATAATCATATCCCAGCATTTTGGCGAGCCATTTATTTTGTTGTGGCGAGGATAGGCATTGCTCCAAAAAATATTTAAGGCTTTGATGGTTTGTGCAGATTTGGAAATATCACCCCAATAAGTATGGTCGCTAGGTATCTACTGCATGTAAGATGGCCATCATCTCCTTCTCATAGGTAGATTGTCCTAGATTCTTCCCACTTAGTTGTTGGCTCTTGAAGGACAAGGGTCAAACTTCCTACATTAAGACTGCCCCAATACCCGTACCAGAAGCATCACATTCAATCACAAAAGATTTGGTGAAGTCGGGTAGTGCTAAGACTGGAGTGGAACACATGGCATGTTTGAGAGCTATAAAGGCCTATTATGCTTCATCATTCGAGAGGAATGAATTTTCTTGAGGAGTTGAGTGAGGGGCCTAGAAATGTGACCATAATTGCGGACAAATTTGCAAAGTAGCCTGTGAGACCCAAAAATCCTCTCAAGCTCTTCAAGGTCTTTGGTTGAGGCCAATCCTACATTGCCTGGATCTTTTTGGGGTCCACCCTGACACCTTCACGCCCCACAATGTGGCTCAAATACTCAACTTTTTCCATGCCAAAAGAGCACTTGGACATCTTGAAAAATAATTTATGCTTGCGGAGCAGTTGCAAGAGCAGATCTACATGCTGAAGATGTGTGGCCTAGGTGTGACTGTAGATGAGGATGTCATCAAAGAGAACAAGGAAAAATTTTCTGAGATATGGTTTGAGCAGGTGGTTCGTAAGGCTTTGAAAAGTGGATGGGGCATTACAAAGACCAAATGGCATGACTAGGAACTCATAATGGCCTTCATGAATTTGGAAAGCAGTCTTTAGAATGTCTACCTATTTCATGTGAATTTGGTGATAGCCTGAGCGAAGGTCGAGCTTAGTAAAGAATTGACCCCATTTAGTTCATCCAACAAATTATTGACAACTGGGATGGGAAATTTATCTTTGACCGTCAACTTATTAAGGGCCCTGAAGTCTAGACACATATGCCATTCCCCGTATTTCTTGAGCACCATGACCACCAGTGATGAATAAGGACTAATGCTGGGACGAATGACGCCTGCTTCCAAGAGTTTCTTGATGATTTTTTCAATTTCATTCTTTTGGGCAAACGGATATCTATATGGGCACACATTTGGTGGTTGGGCCCCTGGGAGCAAAGTAATGCTATGATCATGTTCCCCTCTCGAGGGTGGAAGCTCATGAGGCTTGTCAAAGACTGGCATATAGTTGTTTAAGATCTGTTGCATCTCAGGATGAATATGAAGAGAATTTGGTTCGAAGGCCTGGATGGCATTAAATTGGGCTATAACTCCATGGTGGCCCTTTTTTAACAATTTTTCCATCCGATGTGCGCTGATGATAGAGGGAGCTCCTGCCTCGAGTCCGTGGAGGGTATGTGTGTGGTTGTTTTGCTTAAAGCTCATATATAACTCCTAGAAATCCATTGTGATTGGGCCAAGTGTGTGAAGTCATTCAACACCTAGGACAATGCCACACACTCCCATGTGTATGGCAAACATGTGGGTCTTTAACTGATAATCCCCCATTTGAATTTTGACATTTTCATAGCGGCCTTCACATTTCATTGTTCCCCCATTAGCAATTTGGACTTAGAAGTTAGAAAATGCTCGGACAAAACAATGCACTGCTTTCGCGACTCTTTGATGGATAAAGTTATGTGTACTTCCACTATAAATCAAGACTAGTACTAGGCGATGCTTAATAAAACCTCTGATTTTGAGAGTTTAGGGAGAAGAAATCCCTACCAAAGCATGCAGCGAGATAACTGGTTCTTTAGGTACATTGTCTTGCCGATTGTCCTCTTCTCCCTCCTCTGGTTCCTCAAGTGGTGGTGGGGCTTCCTCCGATGAACTGTGATCAGTAGCATCAATTTGAAAGAATTTGGGCTCCTTGCATTTATGCCCGGGGGATTATTTCTCATCACAGTAGTAACATAATCCTTGCTTTCTTCTTTCTGCCATTTTTGCTGATGACACCTTTTGAACCTAGAGTGTTTGGGTAGTGCTTTGAGCCTGGGTGGGGCGACCCTTGGCTATGAAATTTGGGAGATTGGACTGGGCCGCTAACGCATGTTCTACTTCACGAGCTATCTTGCAAGCATGCAGCCATGAGACAGGGTGTTGTAGTTGGACGTGGGCTTATATGGCTTCTTTGAGACCACTAAAAAAACGCTCCACGTAGAACTCATCATGTAGACCACCTGTGCGGAAAGCTAAGGCTTCAAAGGCTGTAATATTCGTTCACTGTTTGTGTCTGTCGGAGCTTAGTGAGATGACCAGAAGAATTAGATTCATGGTCAAAGCAATCCGTAAGAGCTTTTTTTAATTTCTACCAAGTCAAGGGCCTTCCATAGAAATGTTGATGCCATTGCCACCATTGCCATCTTTCATTGTCCAAGTACATGCTACCCACACTAAGTTGAGTCGCATCATCCATGATGTGTTTCAGTGTGAAATATTGCTCCATTTGTGCTATCCATGTGGCCGGGTGAGATCCATCAAATTTATACATGTCCAACTTGGGTGGTCATAGCTGGGATTGTTGGTGGGTGCCAAAGAGGTGAGGAGACTGGCTAGACTCACCCTCAATGTTTTCATTGCCAATATATTCCTCCGTGCATTCCTCCATCTTGCCCTTTGACAATGTTTCATTTAAGGTCTTCAATGACAACATTACCTTGTTCAATGTTGATTCAAGTTTGTCGATCCTCTCATTGGCCATAGCTTGAGCTCTAGTTTGTACCATGCACCGATCTGATGCACTTGAAATTTGGGACTGCCTGAACTTTTTGGCACTAACAATTGAATGTTACCACCTTGCTCAGCTCGTCGTCCTAATTCTTATGGGCTAAGTCTCCAATAAGCGTCCAGGGGGGTCTCAGACTCTTTTTTAATTTTTTTTTTTTTTATACTGCAAATGGAGTTATACTCCTTGCTTAGGAATACTGCAATAGCCGAATCCAAGAAAAGTAAATGTTGCCCAAAGTACTGCAAAAATCACACCCAGGTATAGGAGCCCACACAATTCGTCAGATCTGAATGGCAGATCTGATTGTTTCGACGGCTATAGAGCCCAAACTGCTAGATTTGTATGGCGGATCTAATGAATCTGATAGATCTAAATAGCTGATCTAATAGATCTGAATGGCGAAACTGATTACTGCTGCTGCAACAGAGCCCCACCTACAAGATCTACAAAGATGATGCGTGATCCAGAGATAGAGAAGGGAACTATGGTCTCCAGGAGTGTCAGGTGCTACAAATCACAATATACATAAGGTTCTGACAGTAGTACTCGGCCCAATCTTTCAGGGCACTAACCAAGGAGGATCAATCATACCCTTAGCCATACAACTCGACTACCCTATCGTACGTGCGAGTAATCTCCCCAATTAATGTTCTCGGTGTACTGTAGCAGCAAGACGACCGATGGTTTATCTATGGCGAGGTTTCAAGGGAGCCTAGGGGGCTTCCGATATACCCAGAGGGTACTTTGAAGACAGTCTGTGCACAGTTCTATCTAATGTGCTACTACTCCAAGGGGTACTCACAGGGGTTACAAGGGAGTCCAAAAAGCGTGACCACCTCTTGTATTTCCTGCATGCATGCCTTCCCAAATCCACAGGTTTATGCGCTCAATGATAGATCCCGTGTTTTAAAGATGCCGGAACACGTCTCTAGAAATTTTTTTTTTTTTTGCTAAAAAATGGAGATCATACTGGCCCTAGAAAGCGCTCTGATACCACTTGTTATGCTCTTAACCTGCAATATGATACCAGAATACCAAATATGGGAAGAAATATACCCAGAACATAGAACAATGAGAATTAACAGCAAGTATTGTATTATTTGGAAAGCAATGTTCACTTGCCTCTTCGAGGGGGAAACCTCCAATAGCGCTGAGCTCAATTACAAAATAAGACACGATGCTCCTCGAGGGGAGTCTCTATCCTTTATATAGGATTCATACATGCAATACCATGGGGAAATACCATGGTTCTTATTAATACCATCTATTTAATACCATGGCCCATTTGCAACTAACTGTGGTCCCTTCATTAAATGAGGGTTAACCACTTACAATTATTAATATGGGCTTTATTGACTCTTTAGTTAACTATAACTATGACTCGGTCCTATTACATAAATAAGGGGGTTAGGGTTGGACCCTAACACCCAACCATTATTTATACATGGTCCAACAATGCCCTTGCCTCTTTACTAGACACTATTGGGGTTGCTAATGGAAGTCAATATTTCAATGAAACTAAGGGAGATACAATTGTCTAAGATTTTATCCTTTTTCCTTGAGCTTGTTATCAATATTTATTCAAATTTATGTTGTGCAGTGAGGCCATATGTTGCTAAGGATAATGTTGTTCACACGATGCAACATGTTAAAGAGATGCATGATAAAGAGGCACAATATTTTACTACTTTTGTAATACCTTTGTGCAAATGCATGGAGGAAATTGATATCCATGTAACATCTCATGTAATTGTATGTAAAGGTATACACTTGGAAAAATTTTATGGAACAAATTCCCAAATGGTAGTAGACATTGGATCCCATAAGTGGCTTTGCACAATATTAAGGGAGCTTATGCATAAGATTGATTGTTTCCTGAAGGCAATGGAAGATATTGTTATTGAACTAGGGCCATCCACATGTGAGGATTTCCATTTTTGTTGGGCTCCATTCCTCTTCATTCTGAAGGGCCTTCATGCCATTCCCAAGCTTTCCAAATATGACATGAAAGATTTTCTATCAATGGTGAGTACATTTCAATTAGATTTAAACACTCTTATTCAACACTTACCATTACATGATGCTCATTTTTGGTTTGTTGGATATATCCCCCTACTTGATTTCAAGTCTAAGAAGTATCTAGTAATGGCTATGCTTCCAAAACCATAAGAATACCATAATGAACAACATGAAATTATAGTTCACAAATGTCAACATCTTGTGGATTTATTTGAACCACTTTCTTATGTAGAAGGTGATGTTTTACAAGGAGGAATTCCCGTAGAGTTTGCAATTGGTCCAAGAGTTTTGCGAGAGTGGTTTTCATTAATATGTATATAATTTTTTGATCCTGCAAATGCTCTCTTTTTGTGCTCTCCCAAATTATTGTTGAATATTTTTCCCCAACCCTGGTGAGTGGGAAATTTATTATTCTTTTTTTTATTTAACCCACTATATTTTTCTATGTATTTCTATACAAGATGTTTGAAATATGAGGTAAAAGTGTCATTTCAATTTTATGGACTCTATAAAAGAATTAGGTAGATATTGAGCTAAGTTAATTTTAGAGATAGATGTAGCCATGAAGGCATTCACGTCCAAGATGTGGTTTTTAAATCATTGTTTTACTTCAACAAGTTGTCCTCAATTATTAGGTAAATATTGACCTTGGAAAATTTTAGGCCAGGGCATAGTTTTGAAAGAATTCATGTCCTTTAACAAGCTATCCTCTATTATCATTTAATGTTTCTTTATCAGTTCGTGTCTTCTAAAATTGATGGATAAATAGGTTCCACTCTATGATATTGCCTTATTAATGAAGAAGTTTGCAATTTGTCAGGTCATTTGACAAATTATTGTTTGTGATCCAAAATTAGTGTTCCAATATGTGTGTCAAATACAAATAAACTATTCACAAATGTTCTCTTCTCTAAAGATTGACCTCTCTTCTCAATACATCCTGGGTTTGAAACTATCTGGTCACTCAAATATCTGATCATTTTGTTCCTTCGAGCTACAACATCTGGAGTGAATCTAGGTCATCTTTTCTATTTTAAATTTGTGGTCATGTTATTGGTTTGGCATTGATGCATAGGGTGAAAATTGACATGGTCCTAGCTCGAACATTTCTTCAAACGATTGGTTGGCCTCTATATCTCCTAGGAAGATACAAAAGATGTAGATCCATACTTGTATTTAAGTTGCAAGGAAAGATTAAAAATGGATTTAGATATTCTAGACTCGGATCTTCTAGGTCTGATGTTTGTGACAGAAGTTGAATAACGAGGTTCCCAAAATGTCATGGAACTTTTTCAAGGAGGAAGGGGCTTGGTTGTAAATAATAAATAGTAATAATTGACATTGATATGTTAAAATATTGATTCAATGTCATTTTGCGACCCCAGTTGCATAGCAAGTTAAATGCTTTGCCTAGGGGTTTTTTTTATTTACTTTGGAATTCAACACTACAATTTGTTCGAGCTTTAGAACCTGAAGATATGGATATAATGTTATATGGTAAGGGTCAACATTTATGTGTACAGGATTGGAAAGACCATATGCCGTATCATGAATGCATTGAAGTTGATGATCAAATTATTTGGTTCTGGTAGGTATTATCACTTTTGCTTTTGTCTTTCATTTGTAATGTAAGTGAAAATTCATGGATGTCATATGTATTTACAATGCGAAATTCATTTTACGTTGATGGAAATATTGGGATTCCAATCTTCCACTTTGATTAGATTGTTTTCATTAATATCTTGGAATAAATTTAGATTATTTTCTTTCTGTATGCCATAAGTTCGTTGTCTGTTATGATCTTTTATGAAATATATCATTAATTTGACTTGGAGTTGGTTAATCATAGGGCACTTATAAAAATAGGTTAATTAGGTTCCCACATTCTCCATACTGTCTTGGTTGTAATTTTGCTTCTATTTGGACATGGTTATTTTTGTTCCTCCATTGTTGTCTCATTATTTTCTTAATGCTAGGTTTTCATCCTTGGGATAACCTTCTTGTAGGCCTAGGTTTTGATATGTTGTTGTTTCATTTATGGTTATTAGCTTACTAGTTTTCTAGTTCACTTTAGTTGTTATTTATTTCACATCTTAGTGAGCCATCTTTCCAATGCACCCCACCTTTCTATATGGGCTTCTCATGATGGGTCTAATATCTAGTCCATTTGACCTCTTTTGTCTTTAGGGGATATCAATATAAATTTCAATTTCAATATTTCCATGGTTTGGTAGCTCACTTTGGCCATGTGTGTAACAGGGAACAATCTTGGTGATTTGGGTGTGGTCCAAACTGTCATCTCTCTCAAGATGACAAATTGTAGAAGTCAATAGGATTTATTTATCTTAATCAATATGAAATCATCTTGTTGTGTTTACCCTTTTAATTTTTACATGTTTGACCATCCTTCTTCTGATGGGTTCTCGAAGTCAATAAATTCTTCTAAGAAGACCTTTCATGGAGTCCACTAGTTTTTTCAATCATGTGCTTGAATGGTGGTAGCTCACATTGGCCATGTGTGTAACAGGGAACAATCTTGGTGATTTGGGCATGGTCCAAATTGTCATCTCTCTCAAGATGACAAATTGTAGAAGTCAATAGGATTTAGTTATCTTAATCAATATGAAATCATCTTGTTGTGTTTACCCTTTTAATTTTTACATGTTTGACCATCCTTCTTCTGATGGGTTCTCGAGGTCAATAAATTCTTCTAAGAAGACCTTTCATGGAGTCCACCAGTTTTTCCAATCATATGCTTGAATGGTTGTGTCACCAGATTTGCTAACCTAGGGTGGTGGACCTACAAAATTTCTCTTCCACACTGTAAACTGCTAGATTCAACATTTTTTCTTTCGACTAAACTATTTTTATCTACTGAAAATGGTCCCAATAGAATCAAGACCATTCCCCATAGTTGAAAATGGTTCTTTTACTTGGAAAATTAAAAGTAAATAAAAAGAAAATTAGGCCACCACACGAATTTTGAAGGGAAAGATGGTGGAGCACATGATGAATGTGTGGCCAGTGGAATTATAAACTGATTATTTCCATTACTACCTTTGCATTAAGAGAATACAATCGATATGAAAGTCAAAACATCACCCTTATTCAACTATGTGGAATGTATAGTTGGATGGGAGAATATAAAATACCATGGATAGTATGGCTCCGAACTTATGTGAGTTTAAAAGTTTCAATTCTTTACATACAAGAATGTCGACTACTTTTGAGTCACATTTGAATCCAAATTATTTTTTTGAGAAAATATTGCTTTTGACAACAATCTCTTAATACTTTTTCAATGTTGTGTTTTGATGTACTTAGTGTAGGCCTAATTTTCTTCTTCACGGTTCAATTTTAAACTCACTGTAGCTATTAGATACGTCTCTATTATGAAAGATTTCCAATGACTTTTAAATCATCAAATTTCTTGAAGTGGGACTATGTTTTTTTCTTGTTGATCTTACATTGGAAAATTAGAAATAATAGATGATTACAATCTTGCATTGCAACGTTCATTCCCATGAATTTCAAACACAAATATAATAAAATTGTTATAAAAAAAGGGATTAATTGATAAACCCTCTTCCTTCTCTTCATAGTGGTTCAAGTGGAGGCACAACATCTCATCTAGGACATTTTTGTGAATCTTTGCTTCTTTTTTTTGCAATTATGGCATTCATGCCACCAATATTCTTTCATTTCAGATTGAAGAGGAATGACCATGAAATCCTCGCTCAGGATGCTAATTTTGGTCCGATTTATACCCAATTAGGCTCCTCTCTAAATTGGATTTGAAACTTATGAATCTTTCATTTGTCTCACAAAATCTGATTCCATTTATACGAAATTGAGCTTGTTTCTGAACTGGGTTTGTAAGATAGAGGATTCCTGAAAATGGGGTGTCAGGGATGCTAAGAATTCATGGTGTTTCTGCTAAAGTTTTTAAATTTCATTCAAGATTTCATTGGAGCATTGATGATTTTGTATGCAATATGGATTCTAACCACTGGAATTCTCATGTTCACCCTGCTCTGATTGCACCTACACCCAACAATATTGGTCGGTATAATTTACCAGCAAAATTAGTATCTTTTCATCCCTCCACGGGGAAAAAACTTTATGTTCCATTTCCAAATCCTCAAACGATACTGAGGGAAGATTAGTTTCAATTTCGGAAACTTGGAAAACTCTTTTTATATAGTGGCTAGAGTGGATTTGGATGCTTTAAGTCTTTTGGATCATTGGGAAGTCGTTTGCTTGTTTATTTGTTGTTTCATTTTTTTTTTCAAAAATAATTTTATAATATAGGTATCCATTTTTATGAAATATTACTAAGTGAAGATTTGAAATTAGTGGTATTATTATGTGTATTCTTGCATGTTTCATTTTCACTTACCTTGAAAGAAATCCATTAAGAGTGATACTCATTAGGTATGGAGACCTCAATTTAATATTGTTACAATTTTCTAGTGTTTGAGGTGTCATATATTTGTTTTTTTACTTTTCTCGGATGAAGCTCAGTTCTTAGTCATAACTCCTTGCTTATCTAAGGCACCCATATTCAATTTTTGGCTTGGAAGGTCCTCACTAACATCTTAATAATTTATAATCATCACATAATATCTCTTTGTTATGTCACTGATAGTGGTCCTAGTGAACTGGGGCACTCTCCAAATCGATTTTCTTAGAAGGATCCAACTATGTTACTTGAAAGAGGGTGAGGGGACAGTTTAGACTGTAAAAAAAGATATCAGTGTTGGGGAACTAGGGCACTCTCCAAGTCACTTTCTTAGAAGGATAAAACTGTGCTTCTTGAAAGAGGGGGAGGGAGATTGTTTGAATTCACAAAAAGGGATAATAGTCCTAGTGAATTGGGGCACTATTCAAATTAATTTTATTGAAAGGATCCAAATATGTTGCTTGAAAGAGTTAGGAAGGGGGGATGGTTTGAAGCATCAAAAGCCTATTTGTATTCCTTTATGTTCTTTAAAAGAGAGGACATGCTATAGCATGTGCAAGTGTTTTTAATAATTAATTACTTGAGTGCTTTTTTCTTCTTGGAATAAATGCCTTCAGGTTAAAATGATTTTGATAATGACTTCTGAGCTTTTTTCTTTTCAAAATCATTGCCATAAGTTTTAAGAAAATTACTGCAAGTTGTAGGAATCATGCATGTGACATGTTCTATTCTTGGTTGCCCCATTTTGTTGGGGTGGTATTCAAATCTAGGTTGAATGTCTCAGGATCTTATGCCTTGGATGTACGTATCCTACCTGAATTAAAATTTATTTTTTAACCTGTAAAAGCCCATATGCATACCTTATTACATAGCTGGTCCTACACCTGAGCACTAGATCATTTCATAAATGACGAATTTAATGATTTCTTCTCTTCTAGATCATTGCCTTCAGTTTAATTGATTTTGAATATAGGATACAATTTTGATTTGGTTGAACTAGAAGATGGTAGGAATTTTTGTATACATGTTCCATCCTATTTGGTATAAATGTGGCTAACTGCCTTGGGATCTTATGACTTAGATATAAATGTCTACCCAAATTGAGCTATGTTGAAATTGAAGGAAAGGGTGTGCAATAATAAATAGATGGAACCTACACCTACAACAAAGGAAACCAAAGAATTTCTTGAGCCAAAGGGAAAGAGATGAATGATTTTGTCTTCATGACCAAAGTTTAATCTACATTAAAAATTGTCAGTATAGGATTATGCACCACTTCTAGGCTATTAGAGGAGAAAATTCTAATGTCTACCTACTTGTTCAACTCTATGATATATTTATATAGGATCAAACGAAACTATTCTCTGTGATTATAGTGAATTTAGTATCTTTTGATAAATAATTTATGAATAGTTCATAGCATTTAACCCTTAACCTGTATCCTTATCATTTTTTCAACCATTTCTAGAGTTTGTTTTGCTAACTGTGATTAGATTGCATTACTTTATTTCTTTGCACACTTTCACTATTAAGTACAATGTCTTTTTCACTTCATTAGCTACAAAAGAGGGAGTTTATTTGATGGAAGATACGTGGGTGATGTCCCAAGTTTTTCTCTACATTCAAATCAAGATTATTTACTTTTTATTCTATAGGCGATGTTGTACTTGTTTCTCGTAGGAAGTTCTTGGCTACAAAACTACGCCGAGAAACCAACTCGACTAATCTTTAGGTTCAATATGGCCCTTGAACCAGAGGGGTCTACCTCAAATGTTACGAGGCCTTTTTTAAAGTTATTCACAATCACTAGACAACATATTGTGGAGCACAATGGCTAGATATATGATTTATTTTGGGTGGTTGTTGATGATTGTCCAATATTTGTTCATGAATAAATCCCTCTCTTGTAGAGTCCTTGGTCGAAGTGCCAACATCGAATTTAACAGAATAACATAATTTTTAAAGAATTTGACAGAATAATATAAGGGAATTCATGAAAATCAAGAATTCATACTGAATACTTAATTAACCAGATAGAATGGATGTGTGTAGAAGATTTCTACTTCCAAACAAAACACATTTCAAAAGACGACAAAAAGCAACAATTAACATATGTAACGGAATTAACCAAGACAAACAATCTAGTTAATTAATCTCTTTAAATGATTATAAATTTGCAGGGGATTTCAAAGAGATTTTACACTCAATCTATGCTTACCGAGATCTCCTATGTTACTTTGAACATGTGCAGCAAATAAGGTATGAAAGCACTAGAAAAACATACAGGAAACAAAATTTCTGTCAAGAACTAGAGCTAGAATACTTCAATTAGGATTTTTGTAAAGAAATATTTTCAAAGTAATAGGGTTTTGGAATCATAAGCCGACCCATTGAACATTACAATTGAAACAATATATAGAACGTTACATTAAGCTGATTGCGTCTAGCTTTTTGGAATAAAAACCTGAACAATAAACTAAAAATAAAAATAATCTTTGAAAAACTGCAGGAAATTTGGAGTTGTTTGCAAGTCTTATGCCTTGAAATCTTGAGTTGCTTAAACTATCTGCTAGAAAACTGCACTTTGATCCAATTTTGTTGATCTTCTGTTGCTAGGTGTCTTTTGAATTCTGATATCTCTGCCTCTAAATCTGAATAGGAATGACCCTTGATCTTCCTCCCTATTCAAATGCTAAAATCATGTCTATATTCTGGTTGATTGATCTTTTTTCTAGGTGTCCTTTGAATCTCCAATGTTTGAATTGTATATTATTTTATGTCACTTTTTAAAAAATGCTTCACCATTGTCGTAAAATATTTTGATAAATTTTTTTCAAATATTAAATGAATCTCATAAAATAAAATTTCAAAATATTTCTTTGAATGATTTAATAAACCATCCTCTTGTTTTGAAATCCACGTCGTTTTAAAAATCGATGCCATGTTTTTCCTTCCCATAGATTAAAAACAATTGTGTCTTATTTTGCTTAATATGTTGATGAATAAATGGATTCATAAATATATTTATAAAAACCATTGATTGATTTCCTCCCCATTGATTTTAGAAACCATGTCTTGTTTTGCAATGGTTGGTAAAATATTTATTCACTTTCCCTTTTTATTCCTATAAGCTTTTTGGATAAGTATTTATCCAAATTTATGTCCCCATTTCTCCTCTTTATATCCTAGAAAAAAACATTTTTTTTCTCTCTGTAAAATTTCACTGTTACTACTCCTTTTACTTTCACCTGTAACCTCATTTCACACCTATAATTCTGCTTTACTTCAGTGTCGGTTTCCCTCTAAAACCATCAATAACCATTGATTTAATTTTTCACATATCTCGAGGCACAAAGATTAGGGAAATTTAATGATTATGTGCAAGGTGGGGACACAAATATAATTTGACTTTTTGACTTAGTTGAGTATATAATATGGTAATAAATGTGGTTCCTAGAATTTAGAGTTTGAGTTTGTTATTTTTAAACTAAGTTTTAATATTTTAAATAAATAATTTTATAAAAAATATAATTATATATATTTTATAAAATTGAATTTTATTTAAAATCAAAACTATTAAAAATAACTCCGAGACATTTATAAAAACCTCATACACTTCTTGCTTTAGCAATGGAAAGGGTTATATGGAATGATATTTAAAGGAAGATATTTCTCAAGGTAAGGATAGAATTGAAGGGAGGTGGCAACTAAATTTTAAATTTTTTTGTAACTCTAGGGTGTCAAAATAAGTTACAACAGTGCACACAGAAGGATATTAGGAAAAGTCATATCTAATTGGTTTTCATCTCCATTGGTAGGATCCAACTATTTTTGAAGAAAAAATGACAAAGATGGGTTCAATGATGCCAAACTACATTCTTTCTTGTCCCCGCTGCTTGGCAAGCTTTTCCATTTTTTCTTATCCCTATCTCAATTTGGAAGTTGTTTTTTATTTATTTATGGGGAGATGTGAATCCCATTTATGCATTATTGTGTTCCCACCTCAATGTGGAGTTCATCAAAATCAGCCAAGGAACATATTCTTCAATGTTTCTATGCTCATCAAGGTTTGATTTGGATTGTTGTCTCAAGTTTCAACTAGTGGATCACAACCCCATGCATAAGCAAGAAGTTTGCTTTCAATACATGCTTTATTTTTATATTTTACAAGGAATGATACAAAGACATGTCTCAACACAAATAGAGAATTGATGTTAATCTTCTTTTGGTTGGAAATGTTGGTTATAGTAACTTAAAACTACCCTTTGACTAAGCGACTATGTTATCAAGGTGTTTCTAGGCCGTCAAATCACTCAGGATCATCTACCTTATGTCTACACCCACTTTGGGGGTTTTGAACATGGTTCTTTGCATTAATACAAGCCTCTTCACCTTCTTGTCTGTGGGTATACCTCACACCTGTGGGATGCAATTCTTTTAAAATTGACTTTCAAAAATGAAAATGAATTTTTATTTCTATAAGTTTGATAAAAATTAATTGATTTTAAGGATGAAAATATTAATTCAGAGATCATAAGTATGTAGATACATAGCATGGTGGGATAACATGCATTCCTTTTTTGGATCCTCAAAAATTCAGGCTTTGACGGAGAGGCAAGGCCTTATCTAGATTCTGACCTGTTAGTGCTGCTATGCAAAAGCATCAAAAATGGATTCAAAATGCTCTCAAAGGCTGCAAAAATGCTTATAATTATGCTAAAGGATTCATTGATGCTGTTCAAGTTCTCAAATCATGGCTAAAAGTCTTCCACCGATTGAAAAAATTGCAAGGGGAAAGCCCTTTGGAAGGCGGAAATAATCTATCGGGAGGCCTAAAACACTCCAAAACAATCAAAAATCAAAAGCACAGGCCTAGCAGTTCAAATGAGCGACAGTCGTTCGATCTGGCTGATCAACGGTCCAGATCGCATCGGCGGGTCGCAATCGGCAGGGAGGCAGTGGCAGCGACAAGACTTCGCCGATGAAGCGATCGCCGAGGGGCCGGACCCGACGGCGGTATTAATTCCTTCTTATAAATATATTTCGGGTCCGATGGTGTTTCGACGATTCTATGTGGACGCTCCCATATCCCCGCCGATAGCGAAATGCGACTGAGCACCGACCATTGGATCGCCCTCCCAGATCAATGGCCCTGATTTAATCGCTGCACTCCCCATGTATCGCTCCGACTGGCGGAGCCGAAATAATGAAAAACACGGCACAATAAGCATTTCGGGTCCGCAAACCAAATTTTTGTAAGTCCGCCGATATGACATCGCCGATGGGCCGGACCCGATGGATGTACAGAGCTCCATTTTATAAAATTTCAAGTCCGCGCCCTTCGCGTTTTCAGTGTTTTGTGTGTATTTTCTTTGTATAAAGGAAATACAAGGGATGCCTGGGCAGATGCCAATTGCGATGGGTTTCGGATCCGAAAGGGTTCAGAAACAAAATATATATATGATTCAAATCCACCAAAGCCATTTTTCGTGGTTTTGTGGCGGTTTTGCATGTATTTGTCAAATGTTAAGAAACAAAGGAGGGCCTATTTAAACGTGCATTGCAAGCCAAAGGCGAACCCGATAGTAAATAAAACTATGCCTGAAACCTTTAAAAAGTCAACATGGAAGCAATGATGGGCGGGAATGAATGGTTTGGGGCAGCATTACTCTGTTTAAAAGCCAGAGCAGTCATATTAAAGCCATTAAATGATCCAGCAGCAGCATTTAATTAACAGTATGGCCGAGGGGAAGTAGGACACCGCCGATCAAATCAGAGCATTCAACGGTTATGGGTTTCACCCATATTTCATTCCACCTGCCCAAAGAAGGACCGCAGAGAGCCAGAGGGAGGCAAATCCATTTACAACACAGCCAGATTCGTATCAAAGGCCCATTCCTGAATGTAAATGTTGTTGGCCCTCATTTATTGATTCCTGCACGCATAACCAGCAGAGCAATTTTGTAAACAAACTCTATATATACCCAGAACAGAGATGTAATAGATTGATGAGTGTTTGATGAATGAGAGCTTATTGTAGCCTTTTGACTTCTGGAGACTGTTAATACTATGAGACCTGCAGCTTCTGGTCTTGATTTCCATTAATACAAGCTTCTTTTGTTGTCACCTGCTCACTTTCCACTTCTTCCTCTTGTTCTAGGCTGTGCCTGCTTGCATTTATTTGATGTGCTGTGAATGTTTGATATCAGAGGGGCTGTCATTCCACCTCTGTATTATAATTTAGTGGCTCGTTGAAATTGCTTGCAGATTGTTGTTGTTTAATATCAGGGAGCTTTCATATTGTCTGTATATTAAATGATAGTTCTACAGATCTTATAACTGGTTGCAGTTGGCCATCACAGGGTCCTGTGCATCTGCGGTGCAATTAGTTTTCTCTATCATCACCTTTATCTTAAACTGTGAGTAGTTGGTGGTTAAAAGCCTTGTAGTTTGGGGGTTTTCACCCATGCCTGGGGATAGTCATAGTAGGAGTGGTTATCTTGCTTAAATGTGCAGCGTATCTTCATTTATCCATCATCTTATCCAACATAATTGTTAAATTTTTAATGTTCCTGAGCATCACTGATTTACAACCTAGGTGAGTTTCTTGGGGTGATAACATAAATTGGCACCGTTGCCGGGGAGAGGAGAATCAAAGCTCAACTTCCCTGGGAGAACGACACAGCTTCAAACTTTGATGACAGACAAGGTTTGAACAGAGATTTTGGTTGTAATCATCTGTCTGGCGACTCCACATTGAATTTCTGGCGCAGTTTGTGAGGCATACTTGAAGAAATCCGCAGAAGTCTCCAGCTGTTCCAGTGCCTGACCCTGAAAAGATTGTTAATCCGAAGAAAACATCGCAGAAAGGAGCATCAGGATCAGGTAAGCCCAAGAAATCTTATTTGTCTCTGCATGAGGAGTTTTTAGTTGAGGATACACAGTTTGAAGATTTAGAGCCTAGTACTGTTAAGGAAGAAATACCTGCAGAGATTCATAAAGCTCCTTCTCCATTTAGTTCCCCTTTGAATCTCAGTCCAAAGAAAGCTTCCCATACTGTCCAAAACGTCCCAATATCTTTCCCATCCATTACATCATTTCCTACTGCTCCATCTGTTAGCATTCTTCCACATATTGCAAACATGGCTGGACAGCAAGCACCTACTAGGATTGAAAGGATTGTTGCTGCTAGATATGGACCTTTGGTCTTGCCTGCACCTTTGAATGCCATGCCTGCAGGAGAATATCAAAAATATATGCCCAAATTTACTGGAACAGAGGGAGTGACAACAGAAGAACATCTTGAAGCTTTTTATAGTTATGCTGACAATTTAGATATCAGTGAGAATGATGTATGGATGAGAGTTTTTGTCCAGAGCCTTGATGGAGAGGCTAGGAAGTGGTTTAGAGAATTACCCCAGAGATCTATAACAGATATTGAAGCATTAGATGAGGCATTTTTGAAGCAATGGGGAGATAAGAAGGACCTGCTATATTATCATACAGAGTTTGGAAACTTGAAAAGAGAAAAGGGTGAGTCTTTGCCTGACTTCAATAAAAGATTTAATAGAATGTATAGTAAAATACCAACTGAGGTAAAGCCTACCCCCACTGCTGCTAAACTCACATATGCCAATGCTTTTGACTCTGATTTCTGCTTATTGTTGAGGGAAAGACGATGTGCTACTCTGGGTGATATGCAAGAGGCAGCCCTGGAGGTGGAATCCAATATTATGGCAGCAGAGAAGCTGAAGAGTCAGGTTGATAGAAGAAGGCCGAGAGGTGAGACTTCCTCTTCCCCTGCTTCAATTTCAGAGCCTAAGTTAGACAAAATGACTAAGATGATGGAGTCATTGGCTGCTCAAATCTCTAAGCTAAATGGTGAGCAGACTTTAGGCAAAACAAGGCAGCAAAACACATTTGCTCCAAGAAATCCATACCCACTTAGAAAGGCAAATGAGCAGCTACGAATTATGCAAAGGGGTGAAGAAGCAAAAGAAGATCATAAAGTGAAAGCTCCTTTTCAAAATGCAGTCATGGAGGAGGAACAGTTTGAAGAAGATGAGGATGAAATTCACTGCTTGGAGGATAAAGGTAGTGCTGCATTTTTAACATTGGCCGAATATGAAGAGTCATTGCTGCAAGAGCAAAACAGCCAGAGGTGGGACAGTGGTGCCGTTCTGCAATCCGGTGAGCAGCAGCAAAGATATAATCTAAGATCCAATGCAAAGAATGTCAAAGAAAATGCTGCGCAAGAAGCAGCTGCTCAAACAGTGCCACAGAATAGCAGGCAAAGAAGACCAACAGCTGATCTTGTTACCCTCAAGGCTCTAGTTCAAGAGGTAAAAACCGCTGATAAAGTACTCTCTTCTTTTAGTTTTGAGTCAGAAGTTCAAAAATTGAAAATAGTTGTACCTCTGGCTGAGTTGGTGAAGAGTGAGTTGTTTAGGAAGCCCATTCTTGAGGCCCTTGAACTAGAGTCTAAACAAACCTCCATTGATTCTGTCAATTTGCCAGATGACAAGCCTGCTATTGTACTTAGCCCCATGATTGAACCTGCTGTTAATAGCTCTCCATGTTTTTATGTTTCATTAACTATCCATGATAAAATCCTCCACAATTGCCTGCTAGACACAGGGGCCAGCCACAATCTAATGCCAAAAACTGTGATGGAAGGGTTAGGCCTTGATATCACTATACCTTATCATGATTTGTTCTCTTTTGATTCAAGGAAGGTAAAATGCCTTGGATTAATTAAGGATCTAGCTATTACCTTAACCCAGCTGCCCATGAAAAGTATGATGATGGATATAGTGGTGTCTAATGTTCCTCCGAAGTTTGGTATGCTGTTATCTAGAGGGTGGATTAAGAGACTGGGTGGGACATTGCAGAATGATCTATCTTATGCGACTGTTCCAGTGTTTGGAGGAGAAAGTATAAGGTTATATAGAGAAGCACAGCTGGCATATGTTATTAGTGATGAGAAAAATCCTACAAACCATCCCATATATGCAGTGGACACTGATTTTGGAGCTTGCATTCTCCAAATAGAAGAATCTCATAAGGCTGAATTGCAGATCAGGAAACCAACAGCTCAGGCCGAGCATGATACAGGAGGTCAGATTTGGGAGATGTTCTTTGATGGAGCTTGTACCAAGGAGACTGCAGGAGCAGGGGTGGTGCTAGTATCTCCACAACAAGAAACAGTTCAGTTATCTCTAAAGCTGGTTTTTCAGGTGACAAACAACATAACAGAATATGAAGCACTGTTGTTGGGCCTTCATGAAGCCAAAGATAGAGGAATAAAAAATCTGAAGGTATTTGGAGACGCTGATTTGATAATTCAGCAAGTAAACAAAATGTTCCAAGCAAAGCATCCAAGGCTGAAAGCTTATAGAGATGAGGTATGGAGAGTCAAAGAGTTCTTTGATTTTTTCTGCATTTCATATATTCCTAGAACCCAAAATCAGCTTGCTGATTCCCTTGCTATCTCTGCTAGTTTGTTCATCCCTCCATCGCTTCCCAAACTAGTTTTTGAGGTACAAATGAAGTATAGACCCTCTGTTCCTGATAATGTACACCATTGGAAGGTTTTTGATGATGATGATGAGTTAAATAACTTCCTTCAAGTCATTGATGAGTTCTCTGAAATGCATATTGACCAAAATAATGATGCGTTGCTAGAGGATCCCAAGGCCCAACTTAGAAATAAAATTGGCAAGAATAGCATAGTCAAGCTTCCTAGTAACCATATTCCTAAGGGTCTAATTCCTCTTGAGAGGTTGTTTGACCACAATGATGTGCCTTACAAAGCTGCCCAAAAAGCAGATCAGTCTGAAGTTTGCAAGCATGATATAGGAGGTCCAGGTCAGCCCAGAGTCATAAATTTGTCCACTAATCTATCTGCTGATCAGAGTGATGAATATTGCAAACTAATGAGGCAATTTGCTGATGTGTTTGCTTGGGAGTACAGTGATCTGAAAACATATGACAGGAATATAATTCAGCACAAAATTCCACTCGAGAAAGGCACTACTCCTTTCAAACAGAAGCTGAGGCCAATGAATCCTATGCTCCTTCCTCTGGTTGAGAAAGAAATTAAAAAGTTGATGGCTGCTAAGATTATAGTGCCTCTCAGATATTCTAAATGGGTGGCCAATCTGGTTGTTGTGAGGAAGAAGAATGGAGAAATCAGACTGTGCGTTGATTTCAGAAATCTGAATAAATGCTCTAAAAAGGACAATTATCCCCTGCCAAAAATGGAGCATTTGTTGCAGCAAGTCTCAGGTGCCAAAGTAATGTCTTTTATAGACGGATTTTCAGGCTTTAATCAAATCGTTGTGCACCCAGATGATCAAGAGAAGACAACATTCACCACGCCTTGGGGCACGTTCATGTATGCAAAAATGCCATTTGGGCTCATGAATGCTGGAGCCACCTTTCAGCGCGCTATGGATATTGCTTTTGTGGGAGAAAAGGATAAATTCGTGCTGATATATCTTGATGACATAACTGTTTATTCTGGCAGCCATCATGATCATCTACAACATTTGAAAAGAGTGTTTTTAAAATGCAGGAAATTTGGAATTTCACTCAATCCCAAAAAATCCCAATTTGCTTTGGAAAAAGGGAAACTGTTGGGGCATGTAGTGTCTGCTGCAGGTGTTCAGATTGACCCAGAAAGAGTCAAAGCGATTCAGGCCTTGACTCTTCCAAGATCAAAGAAGGATATACAGTCTTTTCTTGGCAAAATTAACTTTGTGAGGAGGTTTATTCCTAATTTTGCTGAGCTGGTTAAGCACATAACCTCCATGTTAAAAAAGGGAGCAGAGGTAAAGTGGACTAATGCGGCCAGAAAATCTTTTGAGTCCATTAAGATGGCTATTATGGAAGCTCCTACTTTAATAAGCCCTGATTATAGCAAGGAGTTTCATCTGTTCTCATTTGCCTCTAAGGATACCATTGCAGCCGTCCTGTTGCAGCAAGATGAAGCAGGCCAAGAGCATCCAGTGGCCTTTTTCAGCAAGAATTTGAGGGATGCTGAACTAAGGTATGATATTATTGAAAAGCAGGCTTATGCTCTTATCAAATCTTTGAAAGCTTTCAGAGTATACATCTTGCATTCCAAAATAGTTGCATATGTGCCCTCTGCTGCAATAAAGGATGTCTTAACGCAGCCTGATGCTGATGGAAAAAGGGCGAAATGGATTGCAAAAATGATAGAATTCAACATAGAGCTGAAGCCCACCAAGCTGGTAAAAGGTCAGGGGCTTGCTAAATTGTTGGCTGAAGAAAATTGCAGGTCTTTGGACATTGATTTCTTGTTTAATGTAGCAGAAAATGGTCAAATGGAAGAGCATGAAACAGCTGAAATGCAAAGAGGACAGTCGGTGGCTGAGAACCTAGCTTCATGTAGCTGGTATGTCGCAATAATTAATTTCCTGCTAAAGCTAGAAGTTCCTTCAGAATTTTCTCAAAGTCAAGCAAGAACGTTAAAACTCAAGGCAATGAAATATTGCATCAATGGTGGCTTGCTTTATTGGAGGGATCCATCTGGGGTGCTTTTAAGATGCCTGGACAAAGAACAGTCAATAGAAGTTATGCAGCAATTTCATAACAGCGTGTGTGGAGGACATCATTATTGGAGAACTACAGCCCAAAAGATTCTCAGAGCCGGGTACTATTGGCCCTCTTTATTTTCTGATGTATTTGCTTTTGTTAAATCTTGTGACAGGTGCCAGAGATTTGAAGGTAAGCAGCAGTTGAAATCCCTGCCCCTAAAGCCAATAATTGCAAAAGGACCTTTTCAGCAGTGGGGCTTGGATTTCATTGGTGAAATCAACCCACATTCCAGTGGCCAGCACAGGTGGATATTAGTTGCCACTGATTATTTTACAAAATGGATTGAAGAAATCCCAACAAGGAAGTCTGATCATAATGTGATAATGAAATTTTTATCTAAAAACATTTTCAGCAGATTTGGTTGCCCACATAAGCTTATAACAGATAATGCAGCAACCTTCAAGGCAAAAGAGTTGGTGGAAATGTGTGATTCAATGGGCATTAAACTTGTTCATTCCACCTCCTATTACCCCCAAGGGAATGGTCTAGCAGAATCCTCTAATAAAAGTATGATCAGGATTATTAAGAAGTTGTTAGAGGATAATAAGAAGAATTGGGATGCCAAGCTGAAGTATGCACTTTGGGCGGACAGAGTGACCATTAAGAGATCTACAGGCTGCTCTCCCTTCAAGCTGGTATATGGTACTGATGCTGTTTTTCCCATTCAACTTACCCTCCCTATGGTAAAGAAGCTCCAAACAGCGCAGAATGAAGAAGGTGATATGGCCAACAGAATCATTGATTTAACAGAATTATATCAGACCAGAGAACAGCTGATTGAAAAAGATACAACACATCAACAAAAGGTCAAGGAAGCCTTTGACAAGAAGACAAAAAGAAACAATTTTCAGGTTGGGGATTTGGTCATGAAATGGGATGCTTTTAAAGAAAAGAAAGGCAATCATGGGAAGTTCGATGCTCTCTGGACAGGCCCTTTCATCATTTCACAGATTCAAGGGAACAATACCTTCATACTGAAAAGTATGGGAGGAGAACCAGTCTTTGATGGCCCAGTTAATGGGCGGTTTCTGAAGAACTATGTGATTTAAGGTCTTTTGGCCTTAAAAGCTGTAAATATTCTGCTTTCATTAGTTTTTAGTGTAGCCGTAATAAACTCCATGCCCAATGGAACACTAGGAATTTTGGCTAATTTGTTTGTTGCTGGAAAGGCATTGATCTGCAGGTTCTTGAGACCTCACAGGGAGGATCTCATCCCCAGAAGGAGCCAGTGTTAGCGCTGCTATGCAAAAGCATCAAAAATGGATTCAAAATGCTCTCAAAGGCTGCAAAAATGCTTATAATTATGCTAAAGGATTCATTGATGTTGTTCAAGTTCTCAAATCATGGCTAAAAGTCTTCCACCGATTGAAAAAATTGCAAGGGGAAAGCCCTTTGGAAGGCGGAAATAATCTATCGGGAGGCCTAAAACACTCCAAAACAATAAAAAATCAAAAGCACAGGCCTAGCAGTTCAAATGAGCGACAGTTGTTCGATCTGGCTGATCAACGGTCCAGATCGCATCAGCGGGTCGCAATCGGCAGGGAGGCAGTGGCAGCGACAAGACTTTACCGATGAAGCGATCGCCGAGGGGCCGGACCTGACGGCGGTATTAATTCCTTCTTATAAATATATTTCGGGTCCGATGGTGTTTCGGCGATTCTATGTGGACGCTCCCATATCCCCGCCGATAGCGAAATGCGACTGAGTGCCGATCGTCGGATCGCCCTCCCAGATCAATGGCCCTGATTTAATCACTGCACTCCCCATGTATCGCTCCGACTAGCGGAGCCGTGAAAAACGCAGCACGATAAACATTTCGGGTCCGTAAACCAAATTTTTGTAAGTCCGCCGATATGACATCGCCGATGGGCCGGACCCGATGGATGTACAGAGCTCCATTTTATAAAATTTCAAGTCCGCGCCCTTCGCCTTTTCAGTGTTTTGTGTGTATTTTCTTTGTTTAAAGGAAATACAAGGGATGCCTGGGCAGATGCTAATTGCGATGGGTTTCAGATCCGAAAGGGCTCAGAAACAAAATATATATATGATTCAAATCCACCAAAGCCATTTTTCGTGGTTTTGTGGCGGTTTTGCATGTATTTTTCAAATGTTAAGAAACAAAGGAGGGCCTGTTTAAACGTGCATTGCAAGCCAAAGGCGGACCCAATAGTAAATAAAACTATGCCTGAAACCTTTAAAAAGTCAACATGAAGAAATGATGGGCGGGAATGAATGGTTTGGGGCAGCATTACTCTATTTAAAAGCCAGAGCAGTCATATTAAAGCCATTAAATGATCCAGCAGCAGCATTTAATTAACAATATGGCCGAGGGGAAGCAGGACACCGCCGATCAAATCGGAGCATTCAACGGTTATGGTTTTCACCCATATTTCATTCCACTTGCCCAAAGAAGGACCGCAGAGAACCAGAGGGAGGCAAATCCATTTACAGCATAGCCAGATTCATATCAAAGGCCCATTCCTGAATGTAAATGTTGTTGGCCCTCATTTATTGATTCCTGCACGCATAACCAGCAGAGCTATTTTGTAAACAAACTCTATATATACCCAGAACAAAGATGTAATAGATTGATGAGTGTTTGATGAATGAGAGCTTATTGTAGCCTTTTGACTTCTGGAGACTGTTAATACTATGAGACCTGCAGCTTCTGGTCTTGATTTCCATTAATACAAGCTTCTTTTGCTGTCACCTGCTCACTTTCCACTTCTTCCTCTTGTTCTAGGCTGTGCCTGCTTGCATTTATTTGATGTGCTGTGAATGTTTGATATCAGAGGGGCTGTCATCCCACCTCTGTATTATAATTTAGTGGTTCATTGAAATTACTCGCAGATTGGTGTTGTTTAATATCAGGGAGCTTTCATCTTGTCTGTATATTAAATGATAGTTCTACATATCTTCTAACTGGTTGCAGTTGGCCATCACAGGGTCCTGTGCATCTGCTGGTGCAATTAGTTTTCTCCATCATCACCTTTATCTTAAACTGTGAGTAGTTGGTGGTTAAAAGCCTTGTAGTTTGGGGTTTTCACCCATGCATGGGGATAGTCATAGTAGGAGTGGTTATCTTACTTAAATGTGCAGGGTATCTTCATTTATCCATCATCTTATCCAACATAATTGTTGAATTTTTAATGTTCCTGAGCATCACTGATTTACAACCTAGGTGAGTTTCTTGGGGTGATAACATGACCTTTATTACTAACCTTAAATTCAGATTAATTTCTTTTTCATGCTTCCATGTTTGTTCTAATAGTCAGATGGACAATTTTGTATTCTTCCTCATAGAAATGAGCTTGATGAAATATGTGATGATAAATTCCCCCCCATCAGTTCTTGTTGCTTCTATAGTCTACTCTACTTGATTCTCTTTGGAAAATAAGTGTAATAGCCTCGGTGACATTTCCTCGTTATCATAAACATTGAAAAGGAAAATTTAACTAAACGAAACAAGTTGAGTGAGGGACACAAGTTCCTAGGCTAAGGTGGACATGCTATCTGGGATAGGTGGAAAACCAAGGGTTAATGGCGTAATGGCATGAAGATCATTGGTCACTAAGAATGACCAATGATGACTAAGCCAACCACCATAAAAAATCAAAGGAAAAGTGACAATTGGATAGTTTTGGTGGGTCTTAAAAATGTGGACCAGGCCAGGCCTAACCACCTGGTTAGAGACATCTAACAACATAAAAGGCTCCAAGGAGGGAGGGGGGTTGTGGGTAATGGGGAGTTCACACACTAAGTAGTGGAGAAGGAAGAGAACATAGGTATTGAATCTAAATTGAAGCTGAAGACTCAATACAAACTAAGAAGGGAGTTGAGAAACATTCCGAAGGTCCTTGGTCTTGTAAGCAGACTCCTTATGCCTAGGAACTTGGCTCAGGGGTGACTAGGCAAGTTCACATAGCAAGCCCAGTCTACAGTTGGGTAGAAATGCGTGATCGTGTACTCAGTTGCTAGAAATATCATAGATAAGTATGTTTGTGTAGATTAGTAGATGATATCTACTGTGACTCTGGAATTAAATGTAATTATGGACCGATATGCATAGTTCTAGCTTCTAAATACTCATTCTAGTTCTGAATATTACATTATGCCTCTGATTTTGTTGAGCAATGCATTGGTAAAATTCTCGAGAGCCACCTGATGTGAATGGGGATTAGAGAAAACACTCATTCGCTCTATGATTAGGGTTACAAAATGGAAAATACTTCCTGAATTACATGATATTTTGAATTCATATGGAGGCACAAGTCATATTTTAATTTTAACCGCTGTGGTTGGGATTTTAACCGTGACTAAAGTTGTATGTCTAACCATACTGTACAACATAGTTAACCCATATGATGTGCATCCACAACATGAATGATTTATGTGACCTATGGGACAATATTGTCCCCAGGGGGAAATTGAAATAAAGCATGGCCATAAGTTTCTTATGGCTAGGCCACCAAATTTCACAACATGTAGCACCTCACTTTATTAAGAGTGACATTTCCTATACACGGATTTGGAAAATTATCTGACTCTTAATGAGACTCTGAACCAACCTTGTACATGCCTCAATCTCTTGGCATTGATCATGGATTGTAATAACTCAATTGTTAACATTTATTTGGATAGATGCAACTGTCGCTCACATTAATTATTCTATTACATATACATATACCCTCTCTAACAGTTACTCACATGAATGAGAATGGAAAAAGTGAATTTGTGGTTGTATGTGCTAATATGGTCTTCGACCTTAATGGGAGAGCCATGTCTTTAAAATTCTAGGTCTCACATTAAAATCACAACTTGAAGTTCCTCATTCCAAGTAGAATTTTAAAATAAGGCTAAATGCACTTGTTCATTCTTTGACCGTGCTAAAATAGAATAACCATTGTGATTAACCGACAAAGTTCACACTTAAAACCACAATTTTACATACCTCTATTCCAAGTGGAATTTTTAATGATAATTTGGTCTAATGCAACAACCAAGAAAAGTAATTCCATATGAATTATAAGGTTTTCATTCTCTACCCTTGATCAAGTTTGCTAAGGATGCTATGAGTAGAATTATTACCATGTACCTTAGTTGTTGCACTAGGAAAGTAATTGTTTTTCAACCCTTCCTCAAGGTGAAGAATATGTTGAAGAAATGAAAATTACATATACTATGTATTTATATAACTCCACTATAATTATACATGCTTGCTATATATTGACTCAAAAGATAACCTAGGTTAAGGGTTTATGATACCAATGTATTCAAACATAATTACATATTCTTTTTGATGCAGGAGCATTTAGGCCTAGTCAACAATGTGATGGCATGATCACATGTTGTGACTAGCAAGGGGTTGGAAGACAAGAGTTTAGTTAATTTTATTTATTTAAATATATGACAATGTCTATTTATTGGAAAATATGAGAAAAGGGTTTATGTGGTTGATTGATTCTCCCTGTGTGGAGATCACGCCAAACATATAGATTTATTTGGTTTGAATAGAATATTAGGGATTAAAGCTTAATTTAGCGTTTGGTTTAGAAAAGAATGGAGTTGAAGAGATTTTTTAGGAGAGAGTGAGAGATTTTTGGATCTGAACCAATTCTGGTTCATGAATCCACTTTTGTATATATTGTGATCTTTTTGTATAATTCAAAGGTTGGATAGGTTAGAGGGAGAGAAACTAGAGAAGTTAGATAGGTTAGTTAGAGGTTCGAGAGGAGCCTGAGAGGAGAGAGTGAGGGTTTCAAGATTGAAACAGGGCCTTTTATTTATGTAATTGAGCCAGCGGGAGGAGACTCTGTAAATTCATTATAATGAATAAATGATTGCCTGTGTGTGTTAATGGGTCATTTGTATTGAAATCATTTGCTTTTCTCTGTACACTTACCTAGGAACAACTGACGCATTCTTCTTTGTTTTATTCCTTAAGTTATGAATCACAACATTAAAGAATAATTAGGTCCTTATTGCTATAACCATGGCTGAGTGCTTCAAATATATCATAGCTTACTGTTATATATGAAAGTCATGCATGGAAACAGAGTGTAGAGAAGAATCATTTTAATGCAGAGTTCATTGAAAACCAAGCGAGATCAAGACAAGAAGACATAGAGGCGAGAAGGAATTGTGGCCATTGGATCTAGAAGACTAACGAGCCAGATTTAATTGGAGAAAGTTGAGCACTTTATCGCATCGGCAAAGATATATATAAGGAGGGCGGACCTTAGGCCTTATGAAGTTTTGATTGTGATTACGCTGATATATTGCATCGGCGGAAAGCATTCTGTGGTATCGAAACCAGGAGTTAGGACAGAGTGAATGCGACATTGCGATCAAACGAGGACCATTAGATCTGAGAAGGGAATCGACAATAGCGATTGAATCATTGTTCGTATATTGCAAAGTCATGTGGCAGCAAAAAAGGAATGGTTGATATGCGATAGCGATGACTGATTTCACATGCCAATAGCGATAGAGCTCCAATCAGAGATCGGGGTAATCGGGTCTCAGGAAATATAAAGGAAAGTGTAGCAGATCCAAAATTGATTAGATGCAGGTGTAATATTTTTAATATCTAGCCTTAAGCTTTTGAATGGCTTTTCGATGTGTTTCTGTGTAATGAGGAGATCGGAGGAAATGCGATAAGGCATATGGAAAAGGCAGACCCAAAGGATTTATTGAAGCGGGTTTATGTATTTTGAGTTGTGGCTTATGTGGTCAGAGCAGGTTTTCCCATGTAATCCTTTCTAATTGAGAAAGTTGTATAGCTGGGGTTTTTAATGTAAAAGTGCATCTATAAAGCTTCCGATAGATATGTGTGGACATAACCATAAGTCCCAGGTCCGATGGTTGTATATGGAGAGATGTGCATTGTTTTTTCAGGTTTCCTGCATCATTTGTGGTATCAGAGCAGTTTAACGCTCTATAAAGACTAGTTTAGAGACTGGAATTTAGTTCCAGCATATGTATAATTTGCACTGAAGTGAATTTGACACAGATGGGGATCAGACTAGAAAGGACACTGAGATTAGAATGGGGAAGCAGTGAACTTTTGAGGAAGGTCTGGTAAGAATGCTTATTTTGATGATTTTACAGAACTGTGTTTTGAATGTCTAAAGAACAATAAGGGATTGAAATTTCAAAGGAGAAGATGTTTTCCTTTCAGGAAAATGAAATGTCTGGGTAAGTTGATTGCATGATTGATTTGATTGAGATGAAAGGTTTAGAAGTTAAAGCTGAATAGAAGAGTGGTTTGTTGTGGCATTGAATTCATTTAGATGATTCGAATAATTTTTTAAAAACTGAGAATGATTGAGGATTGTTTGAAGTATTGTTGAAGGCAATGATATTGATGATTGAAAGAATAGAGATTGGGTTTAATAGGACTGAAAGAAGAACTATTACAAGGAATGAATTTTGGAATTTATAGAAGTAAGACAGGATTTTCTTATAAACAGGTTTTCAGAAGGAAGTGGTAGTGTCTATCATGAATTGGTAAAATAATTGAAATTCAGATCTAATCCTAATTGATCTTGAAAGCTGAAGAATCTATTGTGAAAGGTAAGATGAAAAATAGTTGTTGGCTGTATGGAGTCTTTTGAATGGAAAGTCTAAGTGAAATAGTGAACAAATGAATCCTTTGGCAAAGATTTAACTGATGGAATGGGAATTAGCTTTAAGACATTTTTGAAGGGAATATTGCCGGTTTGAAAGGTGATTTGATGTATCTTGAGATAAGATTATGCAGGTCAACAGAAGCAAAGGAATTGCTGAAAGATAGAATGAATTGTACCAGCATCATAGCATATGAGCTATGTTAAAGAAGATAGAGCAAGAATAATTCTCAGATGAGTAAAGGTGACAGTCCCTGACAGTAAATGAAATTACTAAATGAAGAAGGAAGTGAGCAATTGAAGATGCAAATCCTAGAACAAGGAGTGTTGAAGAGAAACTGAGAACAACTTCCAACTGTGGTTGGTAGAAGTTGTTGAGGCAGCTCCACAATTGTGATTGTGGATAGGAGATAACAATTCCAGCAAGAGGAGTGTTGGGTAGAATTGTTAGTTAGTGGAAGGTTCAAGGAAATAACCAATAGGTGCCAAAAGGTTGAACTCAAGAAAGTTTGGTGAGGCATGAAGGAGACTTTTACAGGAGAAATGGAAAAGGTTAGTTGCAGCTCACTAGTGAACACAGAAAGTTCACCAGAGGAAGAAATGGAATTGAATATTGTTAGTCATGACAGGGGTACAGAAGAAACTCATAGACAGAGGGAAAAGAGCGCTGAAGTAGTTGGACTCAAAGGAATGGGTAAAGAAGAAAGGGACATAAAGTTGGCTGAGATGAGGGTATAACTCAGTGATTTGGAGAAGAGGGTATTGAAACGAATTAGAGAAAAATGGAAACAAGGATTTTGTGTGGGAAGAAGAGTTGAATGGCTTGTGAGAGAATTGTTTGCTGAGAAATTAATACTTTGAACAGTTGAGAATGAAGGAGTAGAATACATCTATGAACCAGAGAAAGGATCTCTCCTTGGGGAAGGAGACAATGATGACAGTGATGAAGAACTGATCTATGCATATCAGAATGAGAGAAATGTGTTGGTGAAAGAGGCAAAGGCAAGAAAAATACAAAAGGAGATGCATAAAGACTCTCAAGACTTCAACTGGTGGAAGAAATTAAAAGGTATGGCTAAATGGTTGTGTCTTCTCTTAGTGAAAACTTATTGGATCATATTGGAAGGAATTTTAGCATGGATAGAAGACAAATGGGAAATGGAAACAGGAAAGGAAACCAATTCATTGTAGATTTGTGAAGTGAAGAGAAGGAAAGCTGACACAGAGAACTTAACTGAAAAAGTTAAGCCAAGGAAATATTTGGAAGATCAAAGTCTTATCAGAGAAGAGGAAGAGACATCGTTGTGTTATTTGGATAAAATGAGTGTTGGAAGAAATTTTGTAGAACAAGAAGGTATTCTACAAACTTATGATGAAGTTGCCAAGCATAGTCAAGAAGTTGCAGTCCCATAAGTTTTCTTTGATGAGGAATAAATCAGAAATGTTGAGGAGGAATTTCTCAATAATTTAGTGAACTATCAGAATAGTTCAAAGAAGCATGAGGAGCTGATAGCTAAGGCTTCAAATGAAGAGCCTTCTATTTTTGAAACTAACATGTTGTGTATGTTTTCAGGTTCGATAGGTGATGAACAACAATTAGACAATGTGCTTATGTATGTTGTTGAAGAAGTGAGATTATTGGAAGAGATGGGTGAAACAGAAAGATATTTTGAGCATGTATTTAATAATCTTGATAATGATGGTATTGACAGGGAAATTGTCATGATTAAAGAAGCTGAAGATAAGAAAATGAAAGTTTGTGATGATAGTCAGAATGGAATATCTTTAGTAGTGAATCAAAATGAAAGTATTATGGAAATTATGAAGGAATATAAGATGATGTTGACAAATGCATAAGTTCAGGAATTCTGTGATTTTAAATTAGATCATTTTTATGAATTTGAAAACCATGGAGAAGCTTTAGGAAACCAGAATTTTGTTTCTGATGTAGGAAAAGGTGAAACAACATCATTTTGTTGCAATAGTATAAGTATAGAAGATGAAAGGATACTTCATAATGATGTGCTCCAAGAAATCCTAGCTATTGAATGGTTGAATGATAATCTTGTGTTAGAACAAGGAAAACTGTGTAATACAGAGGAAATTATTGGGATGGAAATTGATGACAATTTCATAACTTATGCAAAAGGACAATATAAAGATTTGATGGCAGAATTCCCTATGGAAAGTGGAAATCATAGGTATTTTGAATCTGACAATTGTGATGGAAATTCTCTTTTATACAGGAAGGAGGAGTCATGCGCAAATGACATGCTCATTGAAAATGAAGGAATTAATATTTTTCTGGGAAGGTTATTAAATGAACACGATAACATAGAGGAAGAGATTATCTTTAATGATAATGGAAGGGAATCTATGGAGTACAAACAAAAGTTTGTAAATGATAGATTCAAAGAATATTTGGATAGAAATCTTATAATTTCTATGGTGGAGAGAAATGTACAACAGGTAGATGTCAATGGAGTTTAGTGAAGAACAAATTGTAAAGAGGAAGTTGAGAAATTGTGGAAGATGAAGTTAGTGAAGAAGAGGGATAGCAAGGAAGAAAAATTAACAACAGGAATTTGTATCAGCAAGGAAAGAGGACAACAACAAAATAAGATTTGGAAATCTAGAAGAACAGAAGTAACAGTGGCAAAAGAATTGAATCAACAGCATGGTGAAAGTGATGACAAATTACAAAGTAAAGTTTGGGATACTGGATGGACAACAGAAGGAACACATGACCAGGATGTCATGGAAACTTTCAACATTGGGAGTCTGATGCAAGAGCATTCAGGCCTAGTCAGCAATGTGATGGCATGATCACATGTTGTGACTAGCAAGGGGTTGGAAGACAAGGGTTTAGTTAATTTTATTTATTTAAATATATGAGAGTGTCTATTTATTGGAAAATATGAGAAAATGGTTTATGTGGCTGATTGATCCTCCCTGTGTGGATATTAGGTCAAATAGTTAGATTTATTTGGTTTGAATAGAATATTAGAGATTTGAAAGCTTAATTTAGCGTTTGGTTTAGAAAAGAATGGAGTTGAAGAGATTCTTTAGGATAGAGTGAGAGATTTCTGGATCCGAACCAATTCTGGTTCATGAATCCACTTTTGTATAAATTGTGATCTTTTTGTATAATTCAGAGATTGGATAGGTTAGCGGGAGAGAAACTAGAGAAGCTATATAGGTTAGTTAGAGGTTTGAGAGAAGCCTGAGAGGAGAGAGCGAGGGTTTCAAGATTGAAACAGGGCCTTTTATTTATGTAATTGAGCTAGAGGGCCGAGACTTTGTAAATTCATTATAATGAATAAATGATTGTGCGTGTGTGTGTTAATGGGCTGTTTGTATTGAAATCCTTTTCTTTTCTCTGTACACTTACCCGCGGAACAACTGACGGATTCTTCTCTGTTTTATTTGTAGAATTTTGTAGAATTTTTCCTACAAATTAGCTAGCTTTGATACCATGTAGAACGTTTTCTACAAATTAGCTAGCTCTGATACCATGTAGAAATTTCCCACCTGTAGATTAGCCTAGTAATGCAATATACTAAAGCAAAACACTTAATCTACTTCTACAAACAATTTAGCAGAAGCTTAATCAACCATGAGCAAAATCAATAAGAACACATATAACTGATCAAGAGAAATAATCACACATAACACAAGATATATCTAGGGGAAAGCACCAACATAAAACCCCAACCATGTATTATCAATCAAGTGGAAATCCTCTTCACAATACAAAAAGAATTAGCTCTCAAGCTATTTAGTTCTCAATGAACTATGAAGATATGAAGATATGTCTCATGAACCAACCAAGCCCTGTACATAAAGGCTTTACCTATGGTCCAATCCCTATTTCCTTGCGTAGTTTGCTTAGGAAATAATAGCAAAAGCATATGAAATTAATTCCAAACATACCAAGTTAACCAATGGTCCAACTACGTAATCCTTGAGGACACTAGTTCCTCAACCATGCAAAAACTACTTACTATAAATAGTCAAGCATCTGATAGTACACTGTCCCACATCTGATCTCAACTCGGTCTCTAATAGAACTGACATGCAACAGTTATCCATGAGTGAATTCTCAATTATCTAAAATAATAGTTGTCACATGCATGCAAGCATTAACAAGATATGTTTTTATTTTTTTAACAACTTGTTCAAATAATCTAATTGGACTTGACTAGTTAGAACTAAGTCAATTGATTCTCTCATTATAGAACTCATACTTATTCCCTCAATCAGTGGAGGAAATTAAGGATAAATTCCTCAATCAATGGGACAACTCACATGCATGCTCACAAAGACTTCAAATTCGAATTTCCTTAACTAATTAACTCAACTGAATTAATTAAGTAATATTTCCAATTGTTGTTAAGACCAAAATTAATTTTACTTCCTATAGATAGAGTAGGAACTGCTATAAATAGGAAGGGACCCAGAAATTCTATTTTTAGATATTTCTATTTTTAGCAGTTTCACCTCTCACCCAATGTGGCCAGTGACCTCATTGGCCAAACTGCTATTTTTAGACATGCTATTTTTAGCAGGTCTATTTTTAGCACATTCTAAATTTAGCATTTCTTGTTGCACACTTTTCAACACTCCCTCTCAACAAGAAAGGCTTCCTCTCGAACCCGATCCTGTAACTCTGGAATGTTCTGCATGCAACACATCTACCTGGTCCACTTGCTCCAACAACACTTGGAACAAAAGCACTCCCAATTGACCACTCTGTTGGGCTAGGAACATACTCTAATGCTGAAGCTCTACCTGTTGCTAACAAGTTCTCCCTCTCTGACATCTATGCTACTGCAACATCTCCATGCATCTCACACAATTGTACACCTCTCTATGCCACCTAGCACTGCACAAAACACTTGTGCCTCTCGCATTGCTATAGCCTACTAGCTATGCGCTGTCCTGGGATTCGCTACACTGTCGCTCTCTCTGCCGCTCCATACGCATCTATATCTACCCAATCAGTCAATTCCTTCTACTCCACATCGGGGCTCCTGTAGCAAGGTCTCATCCAAGAGGTTGGGTACCTCAAGGATCCTTCCCCTCCTCCTTGGGACGATCACTCTATATTGCCCCACCTCCTACCTGGAGGTATGGCTGCATGTGATCCCTCAGCCCACCTGGCTCGAAGTTTCCCCCTACTGGAGGTATCTGCATGAGTAGATGTCTCTACTCGATCTCCACTCAGCTTCCCCTATTGTGGCTACTCCACAACCTCCTGAAGTTGCTGCACCAATCGTGGCTCCTCCACAATCGTCTAAGACTTTTTATAGCACTGCATGTTGAGAGGTAACATACTCTCCTTCTCAACCACTAAGTCTCCATCAGTTGCCTTGCTGCTCAAGGCTTTGCATGCATCTTGAACCTCAAGAGCATACAGGTTCTTGACTCATGAACCAATCTGCTTCACCTGTCTAGTGATGATGTGCCTAAGGAAAACCTTTCCCTTACTGAAGACTACATCATAGCCTCTGTCTTCTAGCATCACGATTGACACCAAGTTTCTCTTCAGTCCTGGTACATACTTGACATCGGTCAAGGTAAGGCAAGCTCCATGCTCCCTCTGAAAAATAACCGTGCCTACATCTGAGACACTATAATTCTCATCATTACCCATCACTATGAGTATCTGGAGATCTTTCTCCTCCAAGGTACTGAACAAACTCTTGTCGCCAGTCATGTGGAAAGAAGCTCCACTGTCAAGAAACCAACCACTTCCCACCATGGCTGAAACCATGCATGTGAAAAGTGTGAAATCCAAATCAAACTGTGAAGCAAGTGCCTCACCTTCAGATGCTTCCCCGGATCCCTTCTTGGATTTCCTCTATGGACAATTTGCAGCATAATGGCCCACCTCATGACAACAAAAGCATCTCACTTTCGATTTGTCAACCTTCTTCCCATCATTGGAAGAACTAGATTCGGAAAGAGAAACCTTCTCCTTCCCCTTGTTCGCCTTACTCGCTAAGGCACAATTCTCCTCATCATGCATGGATGAAGAACTGTCTCTAGTGCTCCGTCTGATCTCCTCCTGCATCAAATCCAACCATAGTCATTCCTAATATGGCAGTTTTCCCCTTCCATTCACTGAGTCCTGGTAGCTATGCTAGCTCTTAGGAAGGCCAAGGAGTGCTAGACTCACCATATCCTCATCTGATGTCACGACCCCTACACCCTCAAGCTCATCCCTGCATGTGATGAGCTTGGTTAGATACATAGAGATCATCTCATCCCTTTCACACTTGATCTTTCGAAGTTTTTCCTTCAGTGCCAGCTTCCTCTGATCACTGCTATTCTGATACAAATCTTTCAATGTTTTCCACATTGCATGCGGAGTCTCCTTCCCATGGAGGCTCGAGATAATGTGATCTCACACTCCCTCCAAGAGAATTCTCCTAGCTCTAGCCACACACTTCCTCCATTCCACCTGCTCAGTCTTGTCAGTAGGCTTAGGAATTTCTTTATCAATGAAATGCTTAAGGCTATTATCTTCCAAAACCGCCTCCATGCAATCCTTCCAAGCTATATAGTTTGAACTGCCATTAAGGGCATACTCAAGCCTCAAACCATAGAATGCCATCGATGAAATAATAAACTTCATCCCGAATAATAAACTTCGAATTTCTCCTGCTAGTATACTGTTCTTGCTTGATCACCTGTGCTCTGATACCGTGTAGAATTTTGTAAATTTTTTCCTACAAATCAACTAGCTTTGATACCATGTAGAACTTTTTCTACAAATCAACTAGCTCTGATACAATGTAGAAATTTCCCACTTGTAGATCAGCCTAGTAATGCAACATAATAAAGCAAAACACTTGATATACTTCTACAAACAATTTAGTGGAAGCTTAATCAACCATGAGTAAAATCAATAATAACACATATAACTGATCAAGAGAAATAATCACACATAACACAAGATATATCTAGGGGAAAGCACCAGCATAAAACCTCAACCATGTATTATCAATCAAGTGGAATCCTCTTTGTAGAAATTTTGAATAATAAACACTTATTCACATAGATTTTCCCGATTATACACTATTGCGGAATACATGCACAATACATAATCTCCTCTACGTTGATCATCAATTTAGCAGCATCAAAAACAATGAAACATCAATCGCATGCACACATTAACACAGTATGTAACCTAGGGAAATCTTACAGCAAAAAACCCCACACTATCTGTATATTAATGATTGAGAACATGTAACAATACATAGTACAATACTCCTCACAAGTATCCAGTACTATCTCCACCTGTTACACACAAAACTAGCTCAGATCTGAACAAGTCACAGGTTCAAATCTCCTCCGCTGCTTTGCCTGCCTCTATTGCACAATACCAAGTGAAAATCACTCACGCTGAAAATCACGTGAGCACAGGCTATTTCACTTGGCATATACTACGCAATCCTCATGGGCATACTCAATCCATTCATTGTGCAAGATCTCATGCACAACTATAGTCAAAACTGATAGCAATCTCAACCTCTAACACTGTCTCCACTGAACTGTACATGCACTAAGTTAACTGATGTATTCTTCAGTTGCATTATGAGTTAATAATTAGTGAATTAATTTAATCAATTAATTCACATCACATATCACTAGTCTATTTGCAATTAGACTAATTACAACTAGTTTAACAAAGTCAAACTGAACACAACTCCATCGACTCCACATCCAACTCCACCAAACTCAACCACATGAGTTCTAACTGATGTCCTGCATGCAATAGCTCAACTGACCCACAAAGAAAACGTATTTCCTTCTGACAGCTGCATGTGCCACATCTGTAGCTCAAACTGAAGTGCTCCAAGAGGATAAGATAAAGTTTATAGTCTAAATATTATTATGAGACAATAATATTTGACTTTTCTATTTTTAGCCTAGCAGTCTAAAAATAGACTTTGATCACTTCGCTGTGAACCAGAAATAGAAGTCCATCTATTTTTCCCAACATGACCAATCATCCATAAACATCATCCTACAACTCATAGACCATGATCCATATGTCTAAAAATAGACATAGTCTAAAAATAGACTTTGCGCCATAATTTGCCTGCAGGCCCACTTAGTGAAGGCGACTCCTTTCCACTAAGCTCCATCATCTTGTTGCATTCTCATCACTCTTCACAATACAAAAAGAATTAGCTCTCAAGCTATTCAGTTCTCAATGAACTATGAAGATATGAAGATATGTCTCATGAACCAACCAAGCCTTGTAGATAAAGGCTTCACCTATGGTCCAATCCCTATTTCCTTAGGTAGTTTGCTTAGGAAATCATAGCAAAAGCATATGCAATTAATTCCAAACATACCAAGTTAACCAATGGTCCAACTATGCAATCCTTGAGGACACTAGTTCCTCAATCATGCAAAAACTACTTACTAGAAATAGTTAAGCATCTGATAGTACACTGTCCCACATCTGATCTCAACTGGGTCTCTGACAGAACTAACATGCAACAATTATCCATGAGTGAATTCTCAGTTATCTAAAATAATAGTTGTCACACGCATGCAAGCATTAACAAGATATATTTTTATTATTTTAACAGCTTGTTAAAATAATCTAACTGGACTTGACTAGTTAGAACTAAGTCAATTGATTCTCTCATTATAGAACTCATACTTATCCCCTCAATCAGTGGAGGAAATTAAGGATAAATTCCTCAATCAGTGGGACAACTCATGTGCATTCTCACAAAGACTTCAAATTAGAATTTCCTTAACTAATTAACTCAACTGAATTAATTAATTAATATTTCCAACTGTTGTTAAGATCAAAATTAATTTTACTTCCTGTAGATAGACTAGGGACTACTATAAATAGGAAGGGACCCAGAAATTCTATTTTTAGCAGTTTCACATCTCACCAAATGTGGCCAATGACCTCACTAGCCAAACTACTATTTTTAGACATGCTATTTTTAGCAGGTCTATTTTTAGCATATTCTAAAGTTAGCATTTCTTGTCGCACACTTTTCAACATTATTCCTAAAGTTATGAATCGCAACGTTAAAGCATAATTAGGTCTTTATTGCTATAACCATGGTCGAGCGCTTCAAATATATCATAGCTTACTGTTATATATGAAAGTCATGTGTGGAAACAGAGTGTAGAGAAGAATCATTTTAACGCAGAGTTCATTAAAAACCAAGCGAGATCAAGACAAGAAGACACAGAGGCAAGAAGGAACAATGGCCGTTGGATTTGGAAGACTAACGGGCCAGATCTAATGAGAGAAAGACAAATACTTTATCGCATCAACAAAGATTGATATAAGGAGGGCGAACTTTAGGCCTTACGAAGTTCCGATTGCGATTACACCAATATATTTCATCAGCGGAAAGCCTTGGACGATATCGAAACCAGGTGTTAGGACAGAGTGATTGCGACATTGCGATCAAATGAGGACCGTTAGATCTGAGAAGGGAATCGACGGTAGTGATTGAATTGTTCTTCGCATATCGCAAAGTCATGTGGCAGCGGAAAAGGAATGGCTGATATGTGATAGTGATGACTGATTGCACATGCCGATAGCGATAGAGCTCCAATCGGAGATCGGGGTAATTGGGGCTTGGGAAATATAAAGGAAAGTGCAGCGGATCTGAAATTGATTATATGCAGGTGTAATATTTTTAAGATCCGACCTTAAGCTTTTGAATGGCTTTTCGATGTGTTTCTATGTAATGAGGAGATCAGAGGAAATGCAATAAGGCATATGGAAAAGGCGGACACGAAGGATTTACAGAAGCAGGTTTATGTATTTTGAGTTCCGGCTTATGTGGTCAGAGCAGGTTTTCCCATGTAATCCTTTCTAATTGATAAAGTTGTATAGCCGGGGTTTTTAATGTAAAAGTGCATCTATAAAGCTTCTGATAGATATGGTGGACATAACCATAAATCCCAGGTCCGATGGTTGTATATGGAGAGATGTGCATTGTTTTTCGGGTTTCCTGCATCACCTTTTCTCATTGAGAATGAGAAAATCAATCTAGAGCTAAGTAGAAGAGTGGGTTATTGTTGTTTCTCATGTCCATTTGATTGTTTTCGCAGTTCTAATAAATTATTGTGACATGTATTATACCTATTTTTATCATGTGCTTGACACTGCTGAGATAAATGATTAATATAACTTCACATTATAGATACGCATCACACATTCTAAGACAAAGGTTCTATACTTGTACTAAATAATAAATTGACTCAATCTATGGGAGACTAGTAATAAAACATCAGTTTAGGAATTATTCTCTCTCGAGATAAATTTTTTCATATTAATTTCATCTCTACCATAGCATTCCGAGAAATTGTAAAATGGCCTTCAAAAATATCAGTCTACATAACTATGAATAATCTGATTAGGAATTATATCCTGAACTATGCTCACTACTTACAAATGGGGAGTTAACATGTTTATAGAGTGTGAAACTTCTACACATTTTAAAATTTCATGGGTATTATCTCCAAGTTGTTCACTCGACTGACCACGCAGTCAACAGGTTCTTCCAATTTGAAATATATAAATCCAAAATATTTATCCATGCTAAATCATCTTCATTTCTATCTTCCACAAGTTTATCCCAAAATGGACAAGATCCTTTTCTTGGATGATGATATTGTGGTGCAAAAATATTTGACGCCCTTGTGGTCAGTAGATCTTCATGGAAAGGTTAATGGTATAGTAGAAACATGTGTAGTAAGGTTTCAACAGTTTGACAAATACCTTAAATTTTCCAATTCACACATATCTAAGCACTTTGATCTTAATTCTTGTGGTTTAGCATATTGGATGAATGTAACTCAAAAATTGGAAGAAACAAGATATAATTGGAATTTATCACAAGTGGAAAAATATGAAAAGGATAGAGTGCTTTGGAATCTTGGAAAATTATCCCTCAGTTTGATCACATTTTATGGCTTGACCCATCCTTTGGACAAGTCTTGGCATGTGCTGGGTTTAGGATATAATCCTAGCATGGACTGTTCAGAGATTGACAATGCAGCTATTGTTCATTACAATGGGAACATGAAACCTTGGTTAGAGCTTGCAATGACAAAGTATAGGCCTTACTAGAAAAATATATAAAATATGATCATCCTTTCTTACAACAGTGCAATATAAATGAATAGTTGTGACCTCAATATTCATACTGCAATAGATTGTCAAATGTAAAGTGTAAAGGCCCTTGATTCTGGTTGATAATTCATTCTAATTCATTTGTTTTTGGAGTTCCACAGAAGGTTTCTAGTTTATGGCTTAATGAGTCAGGTTTTGTTTGGTCCAACACCCTATCCAGGTTTTGAATATTTACAAATTTTAAGTTTTTATTATTTCATAGTTGGAAATAAACTCCTATATAAGTATTCTATTACATGTAAACAATAAAGGAACGTTTCCCTGGCTCCTGTCAAGTGAAAGATATGGAAGTCAATATTAAATTCAATGATTCCTTTTAGTTTAGAAAAAAAAATGATAAGTGTGTTAGATGAGGGGAGGGGGTTCAGAAGTGGTATCAGAGCCCAGGTTCCAAAATCGGACCTCGGGGCGAAAAACAATGAACAAACTTTTCCAAAAGTGACTTCCTTCACTCTACCATTCTAAATATAGATAGGGAAAACATACTAAGATCAATTCATGAAATGTCTGGTCACAGTGTGAGATAAAGAACAACAAAGGAGAAAAATGGGTTGTCCTCATTTGAATATTAATTTATCAAAAGAAACATTCTATAGAGAAATATATTTCTACCATTTTGAATAACTCCCAATATAAGATCCTCTGTTTGGAAATTCTTAAATATCTGATCATAGGGGATCCCATTTGTCTCCAAGGAAATTTTTGGCTCTTAACAATAATTTGTGCATCATTTCATCATTGTTCCCTGTGAAATAGAGGGGACCTGTTCTATTTCAGATGATTGTAGGTCCACCTACCGCATGTTATGCACTCAACCGAAAATTGCAACAATTACTCTGGTAAAAGAGAAGCAAGAGTACAAAATGTCTACTTAGGACATATAATGATTGTTAGTCATCACAATTTTATGAGATGTGCACCTAGTAACCATGATGCACATATGTGTGGAAATTTGAAGGAGACAACTTTGCGATTGGAATCACTTGCAGTGATGAACTTATGTTCCCAGAAAAGGCTACCAATACCTTCAATAAATATTAAAGATAGATTATTAGGTAAGGAATTTTCACTGTAATAACTTTTAGAACTCATCTATTTACATGATACCATAGATTTTATGCATGGTGACCATGAGCACATGAGATTGAGCCTAAATAGGTTTGTGAAAATCCTAAATAGGTCTTGACGCCAAACTCCACGCACCCTAGGGCCCTCAATATTCCTTCTCAAGTATAGTTGGTGCATTATATTTTTAACAAATTCAAAGGCTTCTACTTCAAATTTGATATTTTGAACATTTGTATATTAGATTGAAAGCACTGAACCAGTCATATTAATAAGTAGATAGTAGATTTCTTGGCTGTTAAGTACTTTCATAGTTCATTGCTCAATATTTTCCACTCTTTCTTCTTTGGCCATCTTGTTTTAAAATGACCAATAATGAAAGAGGAGATTAGGTTATTGTCACCCAAATCCAAATAGAGAAACTTGTCTCAAAAGTTCACCCAAAGAATAGTGGATAAAACCCAGCGACCCCTCTAAAAATTGTGAGCATGTAACCCATAATAAACTCAAAATCAATCATAGGAAAGAAGTATCCAAGCACATGTTTTGGGTGAGACAATGATGCAGAGAAGTTTTTTTCATAGGTTATAATGTCCTGGAAAAATAGAAAATTGTATGAAGCCATGTAGAACTGTGTGTATTATCATCTTCTTATGTAAATAGAATTATGATATTAGATTAACCTTACAAATGTGGCGAGTTTTTGTTGGTTAGAATATATTTTTAATTAATTCCAAATAAGATATGGTCCTTTCATGGCTTATCATAATACATATATGGACATTTAGTTGTTTCTGAAAGTAGCTTTGATGTTGGTTGTTGTCTCTGCCCTAAGGAAATCAATGAGAAATCCATAGAGGGTACATATAGCGTAAGTAACTTGATAAAGAGTAGTGGTTGGGTTTGCACCTTTCAAGCCAACACTTAGGTTCAACTAATGAATGTCCAAAAAAAATATGACATCAATGAGAAATCCATAGAGAGTAAATATAGTGTATTGAATATATAAATGATGGAGAAACTTGGCTTGGTGGAGAACACTTTTATTGCTTAAAGTGAGGGTTATTTTTATAACTTGTTTCCATGGATATTTTCACCTTCAGTAGATACGACAACCTACATCAGATCCAGAATTTTCATAGCTCCTGTGTGTGTGGCAGAGGTATTTGTAATGACAATAGGGATCTGGTCAAGGCTCAAGAGATGTGCAATAGTCTTATAGAGTGTAATCAATCATAGGAGTTCATACATTAACCTTAATAGCAATGTTATATTTAGCATAGTGGTTATTTTAGTGTGTTGTTCTAGAGTTAACTGTGTGCTTTTGTTAAACTTTAGTCAAGTATTGTTCTAGATTTGGATTAGGCACTAACCTTAGGAACAGTGTTATCTTTAGCATATTAGTTATATTAGTGTGATCCCTTAATTCAGTTAATGGCTACCATGCAACTGAGGTTCATACCGAATTTGTGACAACACATCGCCTTAGGATGGGTTTTTTGGAGTTCTAGAAGGAAAGTGGTTGTGACTTCTAGAAATGCCTAATATCCTAAGGTTGAAAACCCACCCTTGCATACCAACACAACCTAAAGTAAAATTTGAAGGCACTTCTACTCAAGTTGTGACCTATGGAAAACCTTCTAAATCTTTTCTCCAGTTGGAGGTTAGTTGGACCTTGTACATTCAGTTGAATGAAATAGAATTAAGGCACGGTATGTAGTATTTTTTTCCCCATCTCTTGGACTAATGTGTGATTTATCTGAATTATCTATTGCAATTTGGCCTCCAAAAGTTGTGAATTCGAGCTTTCCACATCTTCTTTTTGCTTAAGTACTGGCTTGAAAGGTGCGGAACCAACAACTACTCTTTATCAAGTTATTTATTATTGGTGTTTTTGTTGTTAGAGTGCACATGGTAAATTACCAAGTGTTCATTAAAAGGTGTCAAAATATATTCAAAGCTGAGTTTCCAAGATCTATACAATATGTAAAATGCATGCAAAATTGAGAAAAATCATGGAAAAGTTGGATCTCAATTCAGTATCTATCTGTCTAGGCTCAAATTTTCCAGATTTCCTTCTTACTATGACTTGATAGACATCATTAATATGATTACACCTAGCTTTAGGTTTTTTTTTATTATATGCTAAGTGGCCAATGTCATGAAGATCATAAGTTTTATAAACTTAGAGTATATAAACTCAGCTCGCAAATAGATTTAGAAGTGTTAGATGTTTTAAATATGAACACCACTTAATTCAACCATTTTATAACAACTATTTACATTTTCTCATTTGAGCACATATAATAGTGTCATTTTCTTATGTCCCATTGATGAATATTAGCAGAGAAGTTAAAATTGTAGATTGTACTCAGTTTAAAGTTCAAATTGATAATGAATTCAAATTTCAGAGGCATTGATATGTTTTCTATAGAAGTATATGTGTTTTCTATAGAAGTATCCATGTTGATGAGATGGATGGGCCATAGGCATACAATTTATGGTACAAGTCCCTTGGAATTGTGGAAAAGTACTTGTGTGCTATCAGAATCATTTTGAACAACCCCATCTTAATGGCTTATTTTTAGTTTTTGTATTTTACCTCTTTATATTACTTACCACTCAGGATAGATTTATATTAACTTGGATCTGTTAAGTATCCATATTGGTGAGATGGATGGGCCATAGGACTACAATTTATGGTTCAGGTCCCCTGGAATAGTGGAACAATATTTGTGTGCTATCAAAATAACTTTGAACAACACCATCTTAATTCCCTTCCTTTCTAGTTTTTATAGTTTACCCCTTCCTATTGCTTACCACTTAGCATAGATATGTTAATCATTGAAAGCAATAAAAAAATACCCAGGTGCAAATATTTTGAATTCTCAAGTGGTGGGGTTAGAATAGATCTATACTGTAGATCAATAGGGTTATTATTTTTTGAAACTATAGATTGGATGTTAAATGTTAATTTATATCCAATGCTGACATTATAAATCAATGCCAAATTTGTTCCATTTTAATTGTTACACATGACTCAAAGGGGCATGTGACACATATCCTCCACATGGGGTGTAGAGTGTACCACTCCATGCAATGAAGGGAGAATCGAAAAGTGCATTGTGATTTTGATTTTTCAACTTTACATGCATATGCAACCACATCCCCTACAAAATTAACCTAACAAGGTCTCAAACTGAATGCTTCAGCCCTTGTAAATTTCAATTTAGATGATATCAAAGTTTGGAAGCATGTCATACTAATGTGGTGATCCATTTAATCTCCTAATGCTTTGTATTTCTATTATTCTTTGAGTTCATACAAATATGAGAGTTTGAAATCACTAGATTGCAAAGATTTCTTAGTGTTTTAGCTTTCTTTTTCTTTCATGTGTATTATATCTAAATTGTACTCACATGTGATTGTGTTTACTTTCATTCTGCTTGTAGTTTCAAATGAACAAGTTGATTTACTGGCAACATGTAAGCCTCTTTTTCTCCATGTGTGTGGACATAACTGATAATGAACTAGCTTATTTAGAGAGCATTCATTTATTTTTTAAGATATTGGATATAATAATATTTCCCATCTGGCAGGTAAAATGGCTTCTGACATCTGGATTAGTTTTCTTTTTTTCTAAAGAATCGTTCTTTGTATTATGTTAATTTATCATGTACTAAAGTGAAATTTTTCAATAGTGATGCATGGTAATATTGTCCATCAAGTGATTGTTTAAGATAAATCTAAAGCATTGAAAATTTCACCAAGATTCTTATCCTGATGAACTCCCCCACCAACTTGAATATATTTCTTCTAGTATCTATTGATTTTGACCTTCATTAAGCTGTTATTGAGGAATATAACAACATACTTGACTCTACCATCATGTTTTATATCATTGCATCATGTTGGAGAAGTGAATTGTATTACAATACTACATTAGAGATCTAGCTTGCTTTGTTGACATCGATAGTGTCCTTTGTATCTATAACAAAGTCCTAGAGAACTACTATCAAGTATTACTATTAGGGAATTAACATTGGAATCCATAACCACAAGCACTGAGCTTCTAGTCCTTGATAATCAATGTGTTATATTATTTCCACTTTTGTCATTGTTAACCCTCATACTGCATGAGGATTGTATCTATGATTTTTATTAAACATGATAGGGATTTGAATGATGATAGATTTATGAGAAGTGATTACTTGTAGATGGCAATTCCATTAGGTCACTTCAGTATTTTGGATTGGATGAGATTATTTTATCCCTTTGGAATCAATGGTAATGGCTTGTCCATTGGTTCTCTATTTAGGGTGGCATATCTAAGGTTGATGGACCCATATGCTATTGGATATTTGGTTATGATGCTTAAATTTTTCTTCATGTGACTATTCTTAACATCATGATTTTGTTATTGTTATGTTTCTTATTATGTTTGGAGAGTACTGAATCTATGCTTGTGTAGGATGGGTCTAATTCCCTAAGGGGTTGGCTATGGTGGTAATGATAAATCATTGGTTGATTGGTTAGGAGGGTACACTTCACATGTTCCCCTTATCTTATGTTGTTAGTTATCACTTGACACTTGCTGAGGACCTAGGTGGGGTGATATTTGATTAGTTTATTTGTTGAGGTTCCCTAGAACTTATTGATATATTTCTTCTAGTCATCACATGTCGGAAAGGATAGGATCAAAATTGAGGAAAGCATTTGGCACATTCCTCTTTTTTCTCTTGATTTATTATTGTGGTTTTATTGGCACATGTGACAATAACATATTATTATTTTGGTGAAGGAAATCCATTTTTATACCATGGTAGGCACATACTTTACAACTTGTACTATATCTCACACATTATATGGTATAGTGCTACCCTTGATTTGTGTTACCCATAAATATGGTTGGCCCCAATGTTTATCCATAACAAATTTGTTTACATAGAAACAATATCATATTCATTGGGGTTGTACATAACTATTTCATGTAGTTGTGGGTAAACATGCCTAGACCATGACCTATGAAGGATACACTATTTATCACATGGTCTATCCACCTTTTAATATTATGTAGTTTTCATTGTGATGTGATGGGTCCAAATGTTCACATATTGTCATAGTGGTGGATGCATATAATATGCTATGGAATTGTTTTTATTTCTTGGCACATCGATCCATCATGTGATAGTTGTTCACGTGAATGAAGTTGTGTCTTTGAGTTGTGGGTCGATATATTGTGGGGTGACCTTTCCATTACTTAGCCCATGAGATTTAAGGAGGACACGTGACATTTTAATTTAATGGAGCTAGATTTTTATTACATTGTCTAGTTGATTTTGCATAATGATTGATTAATATGCTGCGTGTATCAGGGGTATCACATGAATCTACCTTGAATTGGATCCATTGATTGGATAGAGTTTTGGTTCCTTATTCACACTGAAGTGAGTAATTATATTATTTTAACATTGTTGGCTTGTCTAATGGATTTGGTTCATAAGAAATTTTTTGAATTTGTTTTCTTTGAATATTTTATTAATTCTTCTAGGAGAAGTAAGTGGATCTCAACAAATTATTGCTATTTAATCTAGTAAGGAAGTTGTCGAGGGGGTTATTTTATTGTATTCCTTGGAGAACTAATGTATCTAAGAAAATGGTTACTTCTTTATGTTGGTATGTTCCTGAAGATTAAATATTAAGTTCCTAAGGTGTTCTTTTCTATGGTGATGTTTTATTTTATTTGTTTATACAGGTCATATGGCAACATAGTGACCATTATCACCCAACTAAAGAAAACTTGTTTGAGTTTCTTTCTTTTATGGGACAAAATTGCATTAACATTTTTGATGTTGAGGTGTATGTCGTATAAATCCTTTATAGTCTACTTTAGTTTATATTGTAGTTTTCATCGCCCTTCATGTCTTATACTTTGAATTGTATCTTCTTTGATTTTTAGAAGAGGAACTCAATATTGATGGTAAAAGAAGGAATTGAAGAAAGACAAGAAAAATCATACTGTATCAATGAATGTAGAAATAGAGAGACAAGAGAATTGTTCTAGTGATACCCTTAAAGCTAATATCCTTTTTGAGATCTAGACTGATGGCCAAGTATTTAGAGTTGGTGAATTCACCTGCAATGCCTTGGAAACACAATGTTAATGTTTTGAAGTGATGAAGCATTTTTTCATGTGTAAATAGTAGTTCAACCAATATTAAGTTGGGAACTCATATTGTGATATTTGACATTTATTATAATATAATTTATGTGGTTGAAATTATTTAAAGTTGTACGTGATATTATTTGGTATTGTCATTAACATATGTCAATTTTTGTTTTCGTATTAAATGAACATGCACATTGTATGACATTTTTTTTTAATTTAGTTGCAAAATCATACTAATTAATTTATGTTGATTAATAATGATCACATAAAATCAATCTAAAACTACTAAATTAGTAGTCTATATTGATTAAAGATGAACAAAAATAAAATGAATATACAATGACTAAATTGATCATTTATAATGGTTATTAATGAAAGTAAATGAAATGAATATAAACTACTAAATCATTCATTTATATAATGAATATGAAACTACCAAAAAAATATAAATGACTACTATAAATGATAAATTTGTGATTAGAAACCACGACTAAGGTTTGCATATATACGACTATTAGTAGCTATTGTTAAATAGGGAGTCCATACAGGTGAAGATGGTTTTCGATAGAGGAGGAATAACCTGTTGAAGAGTTTTGTAGCTAATTTACAATATCTTATAACATGACTAAAATTTAATCATATTTCTTTGGTAATTAATTGGCTTCGAACAATGACTAAAATTTGCATATATATGACTATTAGTAGCTAATTTGCAATATCTTATAATGCGACCAGCATTTTGGTCATATTTTTTCACTCATTAATTGGTTTTATCGGGTGATCATATAGTAGTATATTTTGTTGTGAATTTGGTCATTAATTGTGGCAATTAATGACTAAATCAATGACTAAATTAGTGACCAAATTTATGGCTAAACATAATACTAGATTATCAATTTGAGACAAACAATTAATGACTAAGCTAAATATGATTAAAATTTGGTCACGTTGTAAGATATCGTAAACTAGCCACTATTGGTCACCGACTGAAAAATGGTTGTTTATATGCAAATTTTAGTCATTTTTTTATTAACTATCTAGCCATTTTGTACTAGTGTAAAAAGGTCCATTGACTAAGTACATTCAAGTGATAACTTATGTATTAATAGGCGTTCAAAGTTTCGTAAACAAACTATTAGAAGAATTGACTTATTAATGGAACTAGATGAATTTATTCTTATTTTAACGAGATGAAAATGACTTGGTCATGAGCACACTCTGAGAAGGTAGTATTTAAACAACAATCAAAATTACACCCTTGAAAGGATTTAAAAAGGTGATAGACAATAAAATGACAAACACAAAATGTTAGAAAATATAGATGTAATATTTAAAAATTGTGAGTAGATGTAGTATTTTTCTAAGGCAGATGGAAATGGAAATAGATAGAAACCATAGTTACAAAACTAACTCAACAATTCTAGAGAGTAGGATTTAAATTTAGACCTATTAAAATAATCATAAAATCACTAAGAAAAATGCACATCAACCTCATAAATTTGGTGCAAAGGCAAGAATTTAAGATTCGCTAGAACTTGGGCATCAACCTTGGTGTTGCCAAGTCCAAATCGAACTTGGTGGAAGCAAAATTTTTCGCTCAAAATTGTACAAGAAAAAGTTTGATTTGGTAGTACTAAAAAATTTGGCCAATATTTGGAAAAAATGCCAAAAACCGTAGTTATCATTATAAGTGAAACATATCATTCTTCTATTGATCTTGGAGCACTAATTCCATGTGATAAATTTAAACTTGAAGCAAAAACAAACAACCCTTTATACAACTCTAGAATTTTAAAAGTAGTCGAACCATAATTTATTTTTTAAGTCACTAAAATGGAATCAATTAGGAATTTTATTATGGTATTATTGGCAAATTAATTGTTTCTAAAGGAATTATTGGTCACCAATACCTTTTCTGTTACAAATAAATGGAAAAGATATTATCAAAGGGGTTGGAGTTTAATTTAATCAAACTCATTGTTAATAAAAATTGGTCACCGATACCTTTTCTGTTACAAATAAATGGAAAAGATATTATCAAAGGGGTTGGAGTTTAATTTAATCAAACTCATTGTTAATAAAAAAGGACCATTTTAATGATCCTCTATGTTTATAACCAAAAGGCATTAATGTTTAAAAATAATCTATTTGAAAAAGAAGCCCTCACATTAATGATATGGCCTTGATCTAATAAGAGGAGTTGTTCCTCTGGTTGTCTTTACAAATGTAACGTAATCATTGTAATTCATGGTGTAGAGAATGATTTGGTAAGATGTGATGTGAACTCTTTTACGAAGAGGCTCATTAATATGATCCATATACCCATGATTTGTGCATGAGTGAATTAATTGTATCGATCTTTATCCAACCTGCAAGCATGAAATAACTTAGAGACGACAATGAAACATTATTGAGAACTATAATGAATTATATAATCAAATTATTTAGCTAATATCATAGTTGTTTAGGGATTTAGCTACTCATTTAAGTATAATCTCTTATTTGCATATTAATGCAAATAGTTCATGAGCCCTGCCATAGTTCTAAAGCACGGTTTGTGAGTGTAAGTCATATATTTGACTTCCAACTTCAGAAATATTCCAAGAAACTTCTCAATAAAATGTAAAATTTAAAAATAACGTCTTAATTTCATAGCAATACAAATCATCTAAGAGCATTGTCTAGTGATTCTACTCAGTCATTTGAAAGGACCATTACTGAAGGAAATAAAGAGAAGTAACCATAAACAATGCATAATAAAGTAATAAATATGATATACAAGCCAAGAAGCCTTGAAAAACAATTAACAAAAGAATTAGGACATAGCCAACAACCAGAACAAACACATTCAGTTTTATAGATGAGTTTGATTTCAAAAATTTCTAGACAATATATATTACAATGAACTACATCATAGTTTTGTGGGGTTAACAACATATCAAACTCTGAATAAAAGGAGTTGTGGGAACAACACTTCAAATTAAATAAAATAATATGATTTATACTCTACAACCCCCTAAAATAGTCATCACAAAAAATATTTGGGACACAGAGAGCAGTTAGAATTCAAGTATAAGATACAACAAATTACATGATAGTTTTGTATGGTTGATAGAATATCAAACTCTAGAGGAAAGGAATTGTAGGAAAAGCACTTCAAATTAAATACAGTCGAAACCCATGTACTGCTATGCATGCATAAGGATTTTTATTTATAACTCTTTGTACATGCAATTGTGCATTTGGGGTCAAACATTAAAAGAATATATACTTTATATCTTGAAATGCAAATTGAAGAAAGCTCAGAGAATTTGGTAAACGTCATTTTTGACTTTTTTTTTCTAGAAAGAACAACAAAATCATTGGAGAGTATCTAGCTACTGCCATTGGCACAAGTATGTAAAGACTTTTTTTTTTTTTTTTTTTTTTTTTACATGGAAGTATTTTTTGTTGCTAAAAAAGAGTTAATTTTTCAAATTTATAGGTGGTTTTCTTTGTTTATTGCATTTCATATATTGTTCAAATCATATTTGTTGTTGTTTCCTAGAAATTTGGGGGCGTCTCCTAGCATAACCATTTTTCATATTAGTACCATGATACAAAACCTTCTCACCTCGATACTTGCATTTACAAAGACAATGGAATTACATAGAATGACCCTTGTGGGTTCACTGACCATGAAATTTTTAGCATTGAAAGGGACAAATAAACCACAACAGATATCAACAACAAGTTCATTAGGCAAAAATATTAGTTCAGCGGTATACATATGTAAATGTAATGATATAATCTATTCCATCGTTTAAGATTTTAGATAGTGGCTATAGGTGTGAACCTAAACTGAATATTGCAATTGATTAATATTCTTATAAACAAACTAGAGAGAGAATATACCTTCTATGAACATATTGGAGGAATTTAAAAGTGAAATGTTGCATACCTTTGCTATGAAAATGGACACCATGCAGATCAAGAGGAGACAAGAGGAAGAAGAGAAAGCCTTAGCTATCTTTTTCCCTAAATGCACTAGAAAGCACAATAGAAATGAATGTCCATTAAATGTTATAGAGGTCTTCTCAGTTTGTGAGGAAAACCATTCCATAGATAAGTGTCCTTCTTTTCCTGGATTGAAAGTTGTATAGCAAGGGGTAGAAGGTGGGGCGAAACAACTCTGTTTCATCAATCAAAGGAGGCCTCATGGACCTTGGCCATACCAGCAAGGCATGCAAGGTGCATCCTACTCATATTACGATCCCAACTAGAATGCACCCCTTCCACCTTGGTATTCTTCCACTTAGCCATCATGGTACACACCTTATCCTTGGTCTTATGCACCTCATTATCCTCCCCAATGTGTCAATCAAACATTTCCTCCATATGATTCTACACATCCTTACTGGAATAACCCATCACAAGGGTGGAGGCCTAAACTGAACCAACCTCCTGCTTTACTACCTCCACCTCCATCTAAACCATAACTCATTCATCCTGCTCCACCCAAGCAATCTTAGATGCCTACTCAACCAAATCTGAACTTGAATAACAAGCAGGTGCAACAGGTCTATTGTGGGGAGAGATATTACCCTACCTATGAAGTGGAGATTTAAGAAATCAAACTCGGGTCTAGAAGAGTGGTCCTAGATAACTAACCTCCATCTCCACCAGAGGAGCTTGAAGAGGAAATGGAAGAGAGTATCCCTCAAGTAAATCTGCCTCCTTTTCATAAAATATTGATCCATCCTAACCAACACACCCTATAAGAGGTTGAACTTTTGGGAGAATTGAAAAACTCGTGTGTTAAAATCCCACTCCTCCAAGCTATCAAGGATGTTCCCATCTACAATAAGATTATAAAAGAGAAATTCTCCAACCCTCTTAGGAGGAGAAATAAAGACAACCCTACCATCAATGTCATTGGTAAATTTTCTGATCTAATTCTAGGGAGAGTGATTTTCTAAAAGTATCTAGATCTTGGAAATCTTGTGGTAGACGTGCACATTGATGGAACCAGTGTCGCTCATACCTTGATTTATCTTGGGACTGCGATCAATATGATGACCAAGGAAACCATGTTGAAGCTAAACCTCAAAGGATCCTCAAGAAAGACCACCAAAGTGCTGCAACTTACAGATAGGTCCATAATGGCTCTTAAGGGAGTTGTTGATGATGTAGTGGTCTCTATTGACTTCTGCAAGTATCTTGTTGACTTCCTAGTTCTCTAGCCCAAGAAAAATTCAATTCTTGTCCTCTCGTCCTTGGAAGACCATGGATAGCCACTATTGGTTTTGCATAAGTTGCAGAGTTGGGAACATGGCCATTAAGAATGGGCATTTGTCCAAATAGTTGGTCTTGTACCTTCCTGCTCAACCATCCTTTGAGGATGACTTACCCCTATGGTTTGAAGAGGAAGAGGAATATGAAGTGTACCATACAACATCCTATCCATTCTATACCCTAGATGTTTTTATATGAGGGGGAATCCTGATGAAGATGTCCTCATTGGCCAAATCCTCCAGAACCAGTCCCCCAACACCATGCCTCTTAATGAGCTTGTGAAGGAATCTAAGGGTAATCCTTGTATTGATTTATGTCTAGTGGACCCAAGTCCTGCACATGTGAAAATGGTATAGGTTTGTCCATCTAAAACCTTAAATATTAACGCCTCTCTCTCAACTAACCAAGAGGAGAAGTTGTGAAAAATGTTGAGAAAACACTTAAATGCCTTTGCTTGGAGCTACAAAGAAATGAAATGGATGCATCCTTTGATGTGTACTCATCACATATATATCAAGGAAGGATGTAAACTTGTGCATCAACCTCATAGGAGAATGAACCTAGCCCTCAAAGACATAGTAAAGGAAGATTTGCAAAAGTTATTGGATGCAAGGTTCATCTACCCCATCTCAGATAGTGAGTGGGTTTCCCCACTATTTTTGGTCCCAAAGATGAATGGAGAGTGGAGGATATGTGTGGATTACATAGAGATGAATAAAGCCACTAAGAAATACTATTTAAATTTAGCTTTCATTGATCAAGTTTTAGATGGTCTTGCAAGAAATAAGTTATTCTCTTTCCTCAATGGACTCAGTGGTTACAATTAGATCTAGATCAGCCCAGAGGACCAAGATAAAACTAAATTCACTTGTCCTGGGGTACATTTTCTTATAAGGCCCTTCCTTTCAGATTATGTAATGACCCTGCCACTTTTAAAAGAGTAGGTTTGAGCATATTTGTTGAGCTATTCGATGACTCTGTAGAGATCTACATGGATGATTTCACTCCTTATGGGTGTGAATTCTTGGAGGCTCTCTCTAACCGGTGGTAATTCCTAAAGAAGTGCATTTATATGAACCTCTTTCTTAGTCCTGAGAAGTGTAAATTATTCATGAATTCAGGGACTCTCCTTTGCCATTCAGTATCTCAGGAGGGAATACAAGTGGACCCAAACAAAATTGTCATCATTAAAAGGATCCCTACTCCTCAAAAGTAGAGGGATGTTATGAGCTTCTTGGGCTTAGCTGGATATTATAGGAGGTTTATGAAAGACTTCAACAAAGTAGCCTCACCATTTTTTGGATTGTTGGCCAAGGACTTTGAATTCTGATGGTCAGATAGCTGCCAAGAGGCCTTAGAAATCTTGAAAGACAAATTGACCATCGCACCCATACTTAGAGACGCAATCAATTGCGATCTTTCTTTTCACATCCATGTTTATGCATCTAAAAAACGTTGAAAAGTGTGCAACAAGAAATGCTTGTTGAGATTGCAACAAGGTGATGGAGCTTAGTGAAAAGAGTCACCTTCACTAAGTGGGCCCGCAGGAAAATTATGGCACAAGTTCTGTTTTTGATCCCAGCAGGGATGATCACAATATGAGTGATCACAGTATGGGTGATCACAGTATGGGTGATCATAGTATGGGTGATCACAGTATGAGTGATCACAATATGAGTGATCAAAGTCTATTTTTAGACTGGATGTAAAAAATAGAAAAGTCAAATATTATTGTCTCGTAATAATATTTGGATTATAAACTTGATCTTATTCTCTTGGAGCACTTCAGGATGAGCTACGGATGTGGTACATGCAGATCCCAGAAGAAAATACGTGGTTACCTATGGGATGACTAATATTTTCATGCAGGACTTGAGTTAGAACTCAAGTGAGTTGAGTTTAGTGGACTGGAGGTGCAGTTGATGGAGTTGTGTTCAGTTTAGCTTTGTCAAACTGGTTGTATTTAGTCTAACTGGAAAATAGACTAGAGATGAGTTGGGTGAATTAGTTATTAATTAATTCACAAGTTATTAACTCATAATGAAACTATAGAATACATCAGTTAACTCAGTTTCATGTCAGTGCATGTTCAGTTCAGCAGGGACAGGTGTTAGAGGGTCAGATTGCTATCATTTGTGACTATAATTGTGCATGATGATTTGCATAATCAGAGGGATTGAGTATGCCAATGAATTGGCCAATACAAAGAATTGTATTCTGTGCTCATGTCCAACACAGTGTGAGTGATTATTTGCAGGTCAAATATGAGTTTGGTAAACCATTCTCATTTATTCTTGAGCAGGTATTGAGCAGTGGAGGCAGGCAAAGCAGTGGGGGAGATTTGGAGATCAAATCTGAGCTGTATTGTGTATAACAGGTGGAGCTGGTATTGGATTGCTTGTGATAAGCATTGTACTTTGTAACGTTACATGATTCAATCAATATAATAGATAGATAGTTGGGATTTTTAGCGAGATGCTTTCCCCGGGATACATACTGTGTTAATGAGTTTGATTGATGCTTCTATGTGGGCCTGTGAATGTTTCTGCTTCTGTAAATTGATGATCAATGTAGAGGAGCTTATGTATTGTGTATGTATTCCACAATAGTACATGATCAGGATAATCTCCATTGAATATGTGTTTATTATTCAAAATTTCTACATTGTATCAGAGCTGCTGATCATCAGATCTACTATTTAGGAAGTGTTTACATTCTATTTCTTCAGGCGGAGTCTGTAATCGGGCCAGGTAGCCTCTGGATTCATCCTTCTTTTGGAAGGTGAGATATCCGGTGAATGCCCAGACAGTCAATCTCTGTACAAGAATTAATTTGTTCTCACGAATTCTAGATCGGAAGTGGTTGAGTTTTTGAGCTGGTGGAATTCGAATTTAAATTCCAAAGCAAGAGATAAAACTCAGAAACATTAAGTGTGAGAATGGAGACAGTATGCCCCAGCATCTCACGAAGTTCACCCAATGCCGGGATGAGCTGGAAGTGTGGGGGTGACTGTCTGATGAGGATGGTTAGTCTAGCACTCCTTGACCTTCCTAAGAGTTGGCATAGCTACCAGGACTCGGTGAATGGAAGGGAGAAACTGCCAGGATGCGAGAGACTTTGGTCGGATCTTGTGCAGGAGGAGATTAGACGGAGCACCAACGATGCTTCTTCATCCAATGCAGGATGAGGAGAACTGTGCCTTAGCGAGTAAGGCGAAGAAGGGGAAGGGGAAGGTTTCTCTTCCGAATCCAGTTCTTCCAATGATTGGAAGAAGGTTGACAAGTCGAAGGTGAGATGCTTTCGTTGTCATGAGTTGGGCCATTATGCTACTAATTGCCCAAAGAAGAAGTCCAAGAAGGGATCCGGGGAAGGATATGAAGGTGAGGCAGCCTCACTTACTTCACAGTTTGAGTTGGATTTCACACTCTTCGCATGCATGGTTTCATCCATGATGGGAAGTGGTTGGTTTCTTGACAGTGGAGCTTCTTTCCACATGACCGGTGCCAAGAGTTTGTTCAGTACTTTGGAGGAGAAAGATCTCCAGATACTCATAGCGATGGGTAATGATGAGAAGTATAGTGTCTCAGGTGTAGGCACGATTATTTTTCAGAGGGAGCATGGAGCTCGCCTTACCTTGACCAATGTCAAGTATGTACCAGGACTGAAGAGAAACTTGGTGTCGATCGCGATGCTGGAAGATAGAGGCTATGATGTAGTCTTCAGTAAGGGAAAGGTTTTCCTTAGACACATCATCACTAGACAGGTGAAGCAAATTGGTTCACATGTCAAGAACCTGTATGCTCTTGAGGTTCAAGATGCATGCAAAACCTTGAACAATGAGGCAACTGATGGAGACTTGGTGGTTGAGAGGGAGCGTATATTACCTCTCAACATGTAGAGCCAGAAGAAGTCTCAGATGATTGTGGAGGAGCCACGATTGGTGCAGCATCTTCAGGAGGTTGTGGAGCAGCCATAACAGGGGGATCTGAGTGGAGATCGAGTAGAGACATCTACTCATCCAAAGACCTCCAGTAGGGGGAAACTTCAAGCCAGGTGGGTTGAGGGATCACATGCAGCCATACCTCGAGGTAGGAGGTGGGGCGATATAGAGTGATCGTCCCAAGGAGGAGGGGCAGGATCCTTGAGGTACCCAACCTCTTGGATGAGACCTTGCTACGAGAGCCCCAGATGTGTAGTAGCAGGAACTGACTGATTGGGTAGAGACAGATGCGAATGGAGTATCAGAGAGAGCGACAGTGTAGGGAATCCCAGGACAACAAATAGCTAGCAGGCTGCAGCAATGCGATAGGCATAAGTGTTTTGCACAATGATAAGTGGCACAGATATGTGTGCAATGGTGCGAGATGCATGGAGATGTTGCAGTAGCGTAGATGTCAGAGAGGGAGCACTTGTCAACAGCAGGTAGAGCTTCAGCATCAGAGGGTGTTTCTAGCCCAACATGGAGGTCAGTTTGGAGGTGCAGTGCGGATGCAATCCTGGGAGATAGAACTAGCAGCAGCACGGATGCAGTCAGAGATCAAAGTGACAGAGGCTAGAGCAGTCAGATACTGAAGATCATAGAGATGCAGAGTCTTCAGTCGACAGAGGCAATAGCAGTCAGAGACTTTGATGACAGAGAAAGTGGACCGGCCAGATGTGTTGCATGGAGAACATTCCAGAGTTACAGGATCGAGTTTGAGAGGAAGCCTTTCTTGTTGAGAGGGAGTGTTGAAAAGTGTGCAACAAGAAATGCTTGTTGAGATTGCAACAAGGTGATGGATCTTAGTGAAAAGAGACGCCTTCGCTAAGTGGGCCCGCAGGTAAATTATGGCGCAAGTTCTATTTTTTGATCCCAGCAGGGATGATCACAGTATGAGTGATCATAGTATGGGTGATCACAGTATGGGTGATCACAGTATGAGTGATCACAATATGAGTGATCAAAGTCTTTTTTTAGACTGGCTGTCAAAAATAGAAAAGTCAAATATTATTGTCTCATAATAATATTTGGACTATAAACTTGATCTTATTCTCTTGTAGCACTTCAGGATGAGCTATGGATGTGGTACATGCAGATCCCAGAAGGAAATACGTGGTTACCTATGGGATGACTAATATTTTCATGCAGGACTTCAGTTAGAACTCAAGTGAGTTGAGTTTAGTGGACTGGAGGTGCAGTTGATGGAGTGTGTTCAGTTTAGATTTGTTAAACTGGTTGTATTTAGTCTAACTGGCAAATAGACTAGAGATGAGTTGGGTGAATTAGTTATTAATTAATTCACAAGTTATTAACTCATAATGCAACTATAGAATACATCAGTTAACTCAGTTGCATGTCAGTGCATGTTCAGTTCAGCAGGGACAGGTGTTAAGGGATCAGATTGCTATCAGTTGTGACTATAGCTGTGCATGATGATTTGCAAAATCAGAGGGATTGAGTATGCCAATGAATTGGAAAATACCAAGAATTGTAGCCTGTGCTCACGTCCAACACAGTGTGAGTGATTATTTGCAGGTCAAATACGAGTTTGGTAAACCATTCTCATTAATTCTTGAGCAGGTATTGAGCAGTGGAGGCAGGCAAAGCAGCGGGGGAGATTTGCAGATCAAATCTGAGCTGTATTGTGTGTAAAAGGTGGAGCTGGTACTGGATTGCTTGTGATAAACATTGTACTTTGTAATGTTACATGATTCAATCAATATAATATACAGATAGTTGGGGTTTTTAGAGAGATGCTTTCCCCGAGATACATACTGTGTTAATGAGTTTGATTGATGCTTCTATGTGCGCCTGTGAATGTTTCTGCTTCTGTAAATTGATGATCAATGTAGAGGAGCTTATGTATTGTGTATGTATTCCACAATAGTACATGATCAGGACAATCTCCATTGGATATGTGTTTATTATTCAAAATTTCTACAAAAAAGATGTAGGAGGATATTTAGGCCAGATAGATGATAAGTTCCCTTATGCCATTTACTTCATTAGAAAAAATATGTCTAAGGCTGAAATGAATTACACTGTAACTGAGAAAGAACTTCTAGCTGTTGTAAACTCCTTCAACAAGTTTAGACACTACATCATTAGATACCAAAATTTTGTGCATACTGAGCATGCAACTATCAAGTAATTAGTGAACAAGCCTGATGTGAATGCTAGAATTATTAGATGGTTTCTTCTATTACAATAGTTGATTTAACTATCATTTATAAGCCAAGTAAAGAAAATGTAGTTGCATATTTTTTGTCTAGACTTGCTTTGCTTGCAGGTAATGAAGGGATGGTTGATGATCAATTTCTAGACGAGCACTTATTTTCTATCTCATTTCTCTCTCCATGGTTTGTTGAAATAGGAAAATACCTAGCTGTTGTGGAATTACCTCCAAATTTTTCATCCAGGGAGAAGAGAAAAATTGTAAGGAAGAGTGCCCCTTTCACTTGGATTGGCGGCAATATCTTCAATCTAGGACTAGATCAAATATGGAGGAGATGTGTTAGGTAAGAGAAGGTCTTTGAAATCCTCTCGATCTGTCATGATGGGTATTGTGGAGGTCACTTTATTCCCAAGAGGAAAACTTTCAAGGTTCTACATGGTGGCTACTACTAGCCCACTCTCCACCAAGATGCAAGAAGATACACCAGTTGATGTGATTAGTGCTAGAGGATGGGGAAAGCTACCCCCAGGAATGAAATTACCTTACAATGTTAAGTAGATTTGGGGCCATTTGACAAGTGGGGCATGGACTTCATTGGTCCAATTGATCCACCATCAGGGCAGAAAATGTACATCATTGTATGCACTAGGTATTTGATAAAGTGGGTTGAGACAAAGACTACCTGTCACATGGAATAAGTCGATCTTGCAGACAAGATAGACCTTCCTAGAATCTAAAGAAGACCTAATGACAAGCAAACCAATCAGACACTATCTTTCTCTAAATATGCTTTGATAGACAATAGCAAACAAGTGTTTTTAGGGCCTACCTTAGGTCCAACGCTAGCTTGTGGATGCCCTCGCTCCTTTGATCCAAATGAGATCGTTTTCACGAATTTGCAAACACAAATAAGGAAAACAAATTAAATAGCACCTGAAAAGCCAATTGCATAAAACATATTTAACATGAAAGTCAAGGAGTCCATGAAACAAATAACGTAAGATACTTGTTGAGAAAAATGAGTTTGATTGTATTAATTCAAAAGAAGAAGAACCTTACAACCTTTGCCTTGACGCTGTACAAGCTCCTCCCAGGGTCCAACAAGAAGTCTCCTCTACTTTGACAAGTTTCACTCACTCCCCAATGAAACCAAAAAGGTATGTGATCTCTCCTCTTTAGGCTTAACTAGGAAGTCTTGATTTCACCAGCATTTACCCTAAAAAATGTTGAGCTTCTAACCTCCCCAGCAACCAGCCCAATGCCTATATTTATAGTGCAATGGAGGGAAGTTACTAGGTCCTCCTTCAAAGGGACAAAGCCCTCCTTCAAAGGGATAGCTCCTCTCATCAAGGGATTAGCTCCTTCTCTTTTGGGATGCATGAACCACCTCAGAGCGAACAATCCACATCAAAATTCCTTCTAGAAACCTCTAGAATTAACCCAAAGTGAGTTTTTTTAAGATAAAACTTGCACCTTTTGAATTTCACAGGGGTCCGCACCTACACCATTAGGGACAGAGCGGGCAGGTCCGCACTTTTTGTACACAGAAGGTGCGGGACCGCAGGTGACCATGAGAGAAAGTGCGGAACCAGAGTTACATTGATTTTTAATGCCTTTCTCTCATTTCCAAAGCTTGATTTAGAGAGCTGAGGTCTGAGACTAGCTTAGGAGGACAATACAAGTGATGATAGACCCATACTGACTGCAAATAATCATGATGACGATATTTTTGTGTAACAGATTGCCCCCTAAAGTGCGAAGTATGTAGTAGATGAGGATTTCTTATCATTTAGGAAGAGTGAAGTACTTTATCATTTCGAGGATCATCATGTGGAGAACCCAGTTGGAACCTATAAAAACATTCAATGCAAAATATATATATGAAATCATATCATCGCTGAGGTAGGCATTCCCATACTCAGATCAAAACTGACTAGAAAAACTAACTACTGCTCTGATACAGGAATGATCTTGTAAAACATCACAAGTAAAGACTCATGTTGACACAGTATGGACGCAGCCATCTGTTTATGAATAGTCCATTATATAATGAATACAAAATTCCTCGCAACCTGGATTGTGGAAACTAGATCCAGGGTCTTCATTTCTACTTCCCGAAATAGTACGATTCTATCCATGCGAATGAATGTGTTGATGTCGAACATGGTAGAAACCACTTTATTACCAGTCAATGATATAAACTGTTAACAAGTGTGAGAGAAACCACCAGTAATGTCAATGGCTCTCAAAGTACCCAGTACAATCCATGAAATGCGAATAAATGTGTTGATGTCGAGCATGTCATGGAATCCTTTGATCGAAAGTCAATGATGTAAACTATCGTCAAAGGCGAGAAACCTGTCATTGCTGCATGCAGATCTCAAGATACTGACGATTCCTAGATCATCTTCCTAGATAATGAGCTGATGTCGATAGAAAGCGATCCGTCGTAGGCAAGCCCACAACACGAAATCATAGATCAAGTTGAAGAAATTTAGTTGCAAGAACTGACTCAGGGATGGTCAAGATGGATGACAGATATTTTACAGATGAATGGCTTATTGGCAGTGACCTCTTGAACACATAACGACACGACAGATGGTTTGGTGACAATTGACCCAAAGTTAATACCCAGAAACTGGCTGAAGACTTTCAATGTGGTTTGATCAACTGTTAGGCAAAGGATTTCCCAACCCAGGTGAATAAAAGTGTCGTGTTCAAGAGTGGTTACAAAGTATGACAAACAGGCTCATTTTTTTCTCTTTTCCCCCACCATTTCTGGCAAGTACCTCTTTATTTTTGACAAGCTTGAGGAGGATAACATTTTCTTGATTATAAGCTCATCCTTCGGATGAGTCCAACTTAGTTTAAATTTGAACCCTAAGAAGGAGTGGTTCGTTCCTTTTTGTAATTGAACAGGTCCTTTACTGTGAAATTTTAACGAGACCAGTATAGGAAAAACTCAGCGTTTTTCAATTTTAGAGAGTCTGAAAAAACTTAAGAAGGCTCTAGGGTTGACCTTTTTTGTAAATTTGTGTCTCCCAAGCCTGAAAAAGTATAAAATAATACTTGAGAGAACCGCTTGATCTTTTACGACCAAGGAGTAATTTTCGTCATTAGTGCCTTTGACCCGAAAAAGTAAAAAAGCGATCAATGACACGTCGTTTTATAACCAATATCGAATTTGAAACGACAAAAATCCGGCAATCTTTTCATGTTTTTACGGTCGGAAAAGAGCTGTAAGTGGACCGTCTTTTAATTCCGTTTTAACGAGTTTAAAAGAAACACTCGGCAATCTTTTCATGTTTTAGGAGTCAGAAAAGAGCTTAAAGATGACTCTACATGTTTTTCTGTTGAAAATGGTAGATTTCGCCTGAATAATCCTTTATTCTGCACAAAAACACAAACATTACTCATACCTGTTTGAAATGGATAAAAACGTCGCAAAATACCTTTTCAAAGTGAAACATAAACAAATTTGCGATTTATTTACTAAAAAAACTTATAAAAAGGGCCTTTGCCAATTCATTTTTACCGTTTGAATTTGGGTGAGAAACTAGTGATTTTTCTTAGAAAACTTCCCGTGAATATTTCGGAAAATTCAACTGTCAGAATCGAGCGCCGTCTTCTCCAGGTAATCCACATCATCCTACTCTTCATTTTCAACTGTTTAGTTTTTTGTTTTAGTCTTTCATTTCATTTTTGGGAGGGTTTTTAGGCGCAAAACCCGCGCGCGGGGGCCCGCAGGTTTACCATTGCAGACTCGCGGACCCCGACTTTTTCT